>BNCP01000049.1:0-457500 GCA_019650235.1 Volvox reticuliferus
GGATGGGCTGCTGGACGGCAACGGGGGGCATTCAGGTCTGTTTGTTTGCAGGACCGAGCGTGTGTCTGTCTACCTATCTGTCCGCCTGTCTGTTTCTAAACTGGAAGCAAATCCACCCTGTTAGACAGTAGCATATTACGATGGGCCCGCCGGCTCAGGACGGGAAGACATAAATATCAACAACCCTGGTCTCCCCCCATAAAGGGCCTTATTGCTACCGCTGTATATAGTTGGTCTGGTAATCGTTATTAGTTAGGTAGTTATTATTTTTTATTTATCTATTCTTAGGTAGTTATTTTAGTTTAATTTAGGAAGTTTTAGTTTAACAGATTTCCTCCGTCGTACTGTCACCCCTATTACCGAGTCCTAGTAGTGTAAGGCCCTCGGGAATTTTGGCCGTCGCCGCCAAAACGTGATTTTTTGTTCGCGAAATCTTCTTTTATTTAGCTGGTCTGGAACTCCTAGATGTTATCTTATCTACTCCGTGATCGTTTTCCCCTCTTTTACTCAGTTTAGCAAACTTTTGTCTGTCGTGCTTTCATTTTTTACTGTAGATGAATTTTTAACTATGATCTTTTATTTCTTTTTCCCTTGTATTTTACGTTAGCTATGTTACTCTGACGCTGATCCCAGACGAGGATATGTTGGGGAAGGGGACTGACAAGGCAAAGGATGAGGGACAGCAACAGGAAAAGGGGAGGGAACAGGGAAGAACGGTAGCAGACCACATAACCTGCACGACCACCGTAACTTTCAGGGCCAGAACAGCATTATAAGCGGTAGCCCCATGGATATAAAAAGTATGATTAGGGGCTGTGCGTGGCATTTGCGGTCTTCATTGAATGGCCGGGTGGAGACGGTGCTAGAAGGGGTTGAATCTGCAGCACAGTGCAATTGAAAGAATCGCTGTGTGGGTGTATTTGATACAAGAGTGGTGCAGCTGCTCAGTGCCTCGTGTCTGCAATTTCCATCATCGCATCCCTTCTTCTATTTCTTCTCGCAATTGCCACATACCTGCAACCCCAACATCCCCCCGCAGCTCACCCACTCGCACATCTCTGGTTTCCTTCTCATCCCCCAATCCACTGATCCGGGCTCCCCCAATACATTCGCACATCGTTACACGCAAACTGTTGAGTTATAGAGTTTGTGTTCAATGGTGTTAAAATTGCATTATGGAAAGGAGCCGCGGCGGTGTCTTCTTGAGCCTTATGCCGTCGTGCGCTCAAGATGTTGGGGGGTGAGGTATTCGACAAAGATCCCCAACAGGCACTCCGGAAAGCCCCCCGGTTCGTTCATTCACACTGGAACATTTCCATACCTGGCAACGTGCCAAAATTCACACCCCGCCAACCTCCCTGAACCTCGGCCTCTGAACCAATCGCATGAGTTCGTTTTTACGTTCGCAAATGCTAAACAATGAAGACCTAGGAAGAACCATCGTTTTTCCTTCACGACATCGCAGGTAAAAGGCAAGGGCCTTATGCAGACGTGGCTGTGGAGCCCGGCATCATGATGGGGTGGACTTGGCGCTGCATGGTCTGGGCTCTTTGGACAGCTCTCCTCCCTTCGCGCCGCCTGCTCCTTTTTTTCGACTGATTCTCCGCTAGGTAACGCCGGGGCTGCCTGTACGATGTATATAGGAGCAGCGGAGTGCGTATACGTGATCGGTGCTAGTGCTTTGGTGCCGCTTGGGGCGAATTGTTTTAGCCAACTCATACCCCTGCTCGCTCATGGCGGTGGATCTAATCGGGATTTCAGCTTCCGAGCTGCTGAAGATCTGGGTGGGAGTCCTGGTGGGCGGGGGGGAGACTACGTAAGAGGTCTTCGAATGCCTATGTGGTGACAGGCAGGGGAAGAAACGTCTGCATTCATACATGGTTGTGCACACAGAGGAAAGAAGCTGATGGGCTTATGGTAACTCCTGGGGCGTATTTCTGAGGCCACTTGGTCACGTTTTTGCCCCGTGCAAAAACTGGGTACTGAACTCATGGCCGTACGAAGGAAGCCTTGTTTGCCAAATTGCTTGGTGTTAGGTTGCTTAGTGAACGCGCGTGGTTTAAGAAAGCGGATCGTTATCCCGTTAAGTTGTCGTTAGGTTGTTGCACTGTTGGTCGGATGAATTGAGGCAATTACAGGACGATAGATGGATGCGACGAGGTGGACTGGCAGTTGGCAGCAAGAGGGACGAGACATCGGTCCTTCCGTCGAAGCACCAGCGCGTCCGCAGTTAGGGTGTCAGTTTGGCCGCAGCGATGATCTTTCTTTCGTACATAGAAACCAAGGGGCGGATCCGGAAAGGGGCGAGGAGGAGAGCGGGAAGGGGCTGCGGCACCCCACGATCAAAGTCTGTCCGGTTGTTCCCTTAAGCTTAAGCTTAGTGTCCCGTCGTCCTCATCGACATGTCTAATTGGCGGTATGCTTTGCACATTCTCGTTCCTCGTCATGTGCAAGCCAGCCGCGCAACTACGTCACCTGGGGCAAACCACTTTACCCCTCCCGTATCGCGTTAGGTGGTCTGATTCCGATTTCTGTGTACGTGTATGTGCATGTGTGTTTGTGTCGGAATACGATTACATATGTATGTATGCGCTCGCACCCGCAACTACGAAGTAATGCAAAATGACGCACAGCAGAGGCATCAGAATATGTACCGTACCCAGGCGGCAAAACGAGATGCTTTTTTAACTACAATCGTTTTTCCGGGCACACGTGCTCATTCAAAAGCTAAATGGCATTTCATTTAGGCACGTTGCGCAGTGCGTTAACAGCGTGCTTATTATTTGATTGCATGACAAGTACGCCTGAGCACAGATGCTTTCCTTTTTTGCTGCGCGCGGGTGGGACTGGTGGCGCCGGTGAAGCTGGGGTTGGTGCCACCGCAGGGAGTGTCCGAAGAGGTAGCAGTCCCCCCTCCGGGTACCTCTACGTGGACACTGCTATGCAGGCAGTGGTGGTGGAAATGTTCGATTGCAGCGCCACAGAGAGCTGACCGACGGATTCATATGTTGGAAATGTGATGCGCGCTGTCGATAGTTTAAAGAACGCTTACCATGTTTACTGCTGCTGCGGCGGCAGTGATCGGTAATGATAGCATCACAGGTCGGAATGGTGATGATGATGATGATGATGATGATGATGATGATGATGATGATGATGATGATGATGATGATGATGATGATGATGATATTGCGGGTGGTAATGATGGTGGTGGTGGTGGTAGTGGTATGCAACGCAGCTGATGTTTCCGATATTACGACAAGTATGTGGGATTGGTGGCGTCACAGTGCAGGGCGGCATTGCATGATGTTTGCGGCTAGGGGCAGCACGTCGAAGCGCATTTGTGTGAGGATGGATTTGTTTAGGGTGGAATGTTTCGAGTACGGAAGGCGTGGATAGGTTGGTTGAAAGGTTGGCTGATGCCACACGGTGATTTTCGTGTCTGACCCGAGCTAGCTGGCCTCGCACGGTTGTGTGACGGCGGCAGCGGCAGCGGCAGCGGCAGCCGCAGAGGACGAGGTGGAGGTGGAGCAGAAGGAGTAGGTGGAGGCCAAGATTAGACCGGGGCCAGGCGCAGTGGCAGGGACCTGGGAAGCACACGCCCACGTGGTGGTAGTTGTATTGCAAAATTAAGTGTTGTGGTCGTTGCTACTGTGTTGTTGCTCATGCTGCTGTTCTTGTTGCTTTTGTTTTTGTCCTTGCTGGTGGCGGTGGCGGTTCTGCTTCTAAGGCCTGGATGACCATGATGGGGGATATCTGACATAACGCCGTTAAGAGTGCTATGTTGGTATGTAGCCATCTTATCAACCTGTGAGGCTATCCAGAGGGCGAAAATTCCCCGCACGCGCATATATAATATGTGGGTGAAGGCGCGAAGGCCCGCCATAGCTGATGAGTTTGCAAAGTCTCTTCTCGTTGTCATCGGTTGGATCATTTGAGGATTGAAAGTGTGGAACGGAGGGTGACGCTGTGAGGGGGTTCGGTGGCTAAGCCAATGTTTTGGGATATGCGTGTGTTGATGCCTTGGCCAAGCGCTGTTAAGTACGTGGGTGACGTGGTGTGCGGGGCTGCTGTCTGTCGGTCTGTTGATTGAGACGGAAAATCGCTTTACATGTGCGTTGCCTGTGGTTTTTAAGTAACTTTACGTGTCGTATTAAGTAAAATATGTACGGGGGTGCATAGTTCGGAGCATGTGTCAGGAAGTTCGTGTCGCTTGGGTACTGAAAATCTGCAAAAGATATCCCGAGCCGAACCAGGTGGAGATTTCTAGCTTCTTGTGCAGTGTGGTGGATTGTTAGTTGTCATTGCAGCGTGGGTTGGTGTTAGTCATCCCTGCGGACATAGGGATGGGTTGGGGTTGAGAAAAGGTTGCAATCGCCGGCTGCAGGATGGTCGTGACCAGTAGTTGCAATGTTACATCTGAGTTTCCCTTATCGTTCAATAGTGATGGCGCAGTGATTCTCCCAGAGCGCTACTCTGCAAACTGTCGTCGCCCACATGTCAAATGCAACTACGATGCCAATCACACATTAATTTTGGTTAATTTTGTGATCATTAAGTGCATTGCAAGCCCTTTTTGTATCTGTAGGCAGTCAAACCCAAATTAAGGATCTGTACGGCAATGTTCGGCCCGGCTAAGTCCGTCCTTTCTCCTGCACGGATCTTGACCTCGAAAGTGTATAATGGCGGCGGCGGCAGGATAGCCTTAAGGTAGCAAGGGTTCTTTGTGATCAAAGGCTGTGGGCGCAAGCCGGAATGGACTTCCGATGCGCTTCTGATGATGTGCATGTGTATATTGATGATGCTCCTGCGTTGCGAAGCCACGTCCGTAGAGGGTGGTAAGCAAGGCCTCAGCCTCTTCTCAATCTGTGCGGCTGGACGGTTTATCTATATATTATTGCTCACAGGCAGAATGGTGTTTGCGGAATGGTCGGCCTGACGTCGATGTTGGGTCAGACAGCCTAATAGGTGTTTTGACCCTCGGGTGAGCAATGAAGATTGACCGGTGGGCAGTCCGCGTTTGCCATTCAGCTTTCACAAATGTCAATTATATCTGACTCCATATATATTTATGTTATTTGAATGTTAAAAGATGTGAAGAGGGGTGCTTGGGCGGTTCCATGGGCTTCGTCCAGCCATCGACCAACGTTCTATCTCCGCCTCGTCAGTGTGGGTGAGCAAGATAGCATGGGGCCTAAATAAGCATCTGACCGCATATTGTTGTCAACCGTGGAAAGTGCGCGAGATTTGCCGTACTGGGATGCTGTTCTACTACATAATAACTCTTTTAGCACTCTGCACGAATGGATTGCGGACGTATTCCGTACATCAGTTTTGCAACCCCATCATAGGAGGTCGCCTGATTGTTAGGTCCGGTACGGGCAGGTTACATAAAATACGCGATTGCTGTACGGATTATGTTCCGGATTTACGCACCCGAGAGCAGAATTGTTTTTCCCCTGTGCATTTTGCACTTTTTGGATAAAATTAGTCAAATGCCACGATATCGTCTTGGTACGGTTTTGTTGTCCTCCTCGTCCTCGGGGCTGAATTTGAAGCATGTGCTCTCACTTGTGAGGGGCGTTTTCTGATTGGAGCCGACTGCATCGAACTTTGCTACGGATGTAACGCCAAAAGTATCGATATTCCATTTCCCGCTCGGGGCCGATGAGCTGCCGCCGCTCACGCGCTAGACATGTACATGCTGCCAGGGGAAGAAGGGAACTTACCGTGCCTTAGTGGGGTCTCCGAAGCTAGCTTGGTGGTACAGAGCTGCACATGTATTTCGCTGTAGCAGGTGTTGCCATTGCAGGGAAAGGAAAACCACGCACGTAAGGGACAGCAGCTTCATGCCTATGTATACTTTAGGCGCAAAATCGTGCATACCATCCAGACAAGCAATGGCCATGCTATATTATAATTCACTAAGCCGATAACCCTCATGGTATAAGATATCCCTAATGTCATGGCATGGTGGCGTTCGAGAGTGACTACAGCCAGGCGGGCGAACAAATGGTGAGAGAGACTGACAAAAACCATCACACTATAGTGGCGTCAGTACGAAAGGAAAAGGTAGTGCACGAAGTAAGGCATCGCCTTCAGAATGCTTAGGCACTTTCTTATATTCTCACGTGCCTGACCTAATTGCGAAGTGCGTATCGCGCCAGACATCTTCACGCACCGACACCCACAGCCATATCATTCCACATGTAGCTAGGATGTCCCTAGAGGCCCCAATAGGCCCCAACCTGTGAATGTATACTGGACCTAGCTCGTTTTCTGGCTTACCCTTAACCGCATCCTGACTTGCACCTGACTTATCGCTGGTAACCTAAGGTTCAAAAATTAGCAAGTGCTTCGCCCTCACAACATAGCGGGCCGGTCAGAAATGTAAAATAAAACGTAACGTGAGACCTCAGGGGACCTTACCCGTATTTATCTGCACCGCCGGCACCGCCGCCAAAACCGCCCGCCGCCTGGCCAAGTCCACCTCCCGGCGGATCTCCGCCGTTGGGTCCCGAATGCAACCAGCCGCGCAAACCGTGCCCCGCCCGACTCGTACGCGCCCTACGCCAGCGTCCCCAATATCTCCATCTTCATCCTCATCACGCTGTGTGGTCACTGGGGTTAGTGGCCTGTCATCGGACTCCAAATGATTGCGAAACTCAGATCGGAGTACCGCGGATCCAGGGCCGGATTCAGATTTTTGAAGTGCCGAGGTGGCATCCGCCGCGAACGACCCCATCGGTGTGGGTCGTGGCACCTCCCGTGCTGGCGCCTCGGCTCGCTGCGGCTGTGCAGCACCTGCGGCACGGTGCACAGAAGCCGGCACATCGCCACGAAATCCAGGCCGCCGTCGGCAGACAGCCACTCCCATGCGCACGACAGGTTACACAATGAGTCACGGCTAGTACGGCGGGCGCGTGCCGCAGGAAACGGTACAGCGCCAGGTACAGCTCTTCCTCTTCTGACAGCGGCGCGGATAGCCGTGTGTGTGCCGACCCTGCGGCGGCAGCGTCTGAAGCTGTCGGCGTCTCCTTCAAAAACCCAAGTCCCTTGGCAGGCAGCTGCGGATACGGCAGCAGTGCCGATGCCAATGGTAGCGATGCCAGCGGCGGCGACATGTGCTCGTCGTGGAACCTGTGGAACCTGTGGAACAATCCGACAGCCAGGAAAGGGTGAGGAACAAAAGCGCAAGCTCGTAAATATGTTTTGGGCCTGATGGCACACAAGCAAGGCTGCTTCTCATGCCTGATCGAGCCGCACGCTTTCACGGAAGACCAGCACCTCCGTGGGGTCATAGGCAGACGCACAATGCCCCAGCGCGACCAAATCTTCGCATAATCTGAACCATATATATATCACCATCATCAGCTATGCAAAGGCGCCGTACAAGGCCAGTTGGATTACGCGGCGCCATTCCAGGGAGCCGTCAACGTAGGAGAGGCACGAGGGTGGACGCCCATCGGCGCAACCCATCCTCACCGCCAGCTACTTGCTGCACGACGTTCAGACATCGCAAACAAATAAGCGGCCAGTACTTTTGGAATGCGGTTCCATGCACTGCTCCCCTTTCTGTGTCCTACCATTATACACACACACACTCTCTCTCTCATGCACGTGACGAACCTGTGGCCGGGCCCCGCTCCCTTGATCACCAACGATAAGTGATGACGTCATTTTCATTCATTTCACGATGATGTCATTTTTTTGTTCCCCCGCGCCGGGGAGCAAGCGCCAGGGAGGGAAACCTGAAAGGGGAAGACGTGGAGAATCGAAAAAGGGGACCAGCGGAAAGCCTCAGTGAACGCCTTCCGTAATGCGTTGAGGGAGGGGAGCGAAAGGGGAGCAAAAAGGAAGACATGGAAGGGCGAATACGCAAAAACTGGTACTAGTGTAGAAAATTTGCTATAGAGAGCGATTTCTGACCGGGACTGTTGGATGATGGCGGCTGGCCTCGTCCACCACTCAGGTAGCCGACGCGGAGAAAAAAGAACCCTAAGCTAGGTCGCCGATGCGGCTGTAAATAGAAGCAGAAAAAACGCGATAGAAACCATCATGATCTATCCCATCGGCCTTGCTGCTGGCGGCTAAAGAATGGATTCAAAGCAGCTGCGAGCGGGAAACCACTGAGCTGACCGCTGGTGCTGCCATGCACGTGCTCCTCCCTAGCCCCTGTTCTCTTACCAAACAACGCGTCCTGACCGAATCAGCCCACCAGCCTACCAACCCAACCGGGGCTAGCTCGATGACCGCACGCGCGAACCAACTGGATGGAGCACTATCCCACACGAACTCACCTAAGGTGGAGGAGGCGGTGGCGGTACGGTGCAAGCAGCAAAGACGCGCACATGCAGTCAGCAGGAAAGAGCGTCAGTACGAGCAAAGACAAGGCCACGCAGGGCAGGAAAAGCACGAGACAGGAAGAATGCATGCGCCCAAGGAAACCGTACAGCTGAGGTTAATAAGGGAAGTAGGACGGAAGAGAAGTAGTGAAAAGCGGCCTATTATTAGTGGGAAAAAGAAAGGAAGCGAAAATATGACCCAGTCATGCAGGGAGAAATAAAACGGCTTATTTGTAAACGAAATAAATATCACGTAGCGGAGCACACATTGATCGCAGGAAGCGTAGACAACAGTCGCATGGATCACACTGTAAGGAAGTAAAAGAAGGAGGAGAGGGAGAGAGGGAGCGAAGGGGAGCGGGGAAAGAAGAAGTGCGGAGTGTGGCCACAAATGGCTCCCACCAGCGCGCCCACATTAGGAACGCAAGCATGCAGGTCCCGGTCGTGCTGGCTGGACGGGTAGGGCCCCACAGGAGTGCGTGTAAAAATTGGCGGCATCAAGGCGGACATGACGGCCTTGCCGGTGCTGTACCAAGAACAGCTGGGGCCAGAAGGAAAGCTACTGAGGACATTGGAATTCTAGAAGGGGACGCAGATAGCCTTGATCGATAAGGGTGGCCATGAAACGAGCTACTAAGATAACAAAGTCGTCCACATCAGTCACTAGACATTGCACACCACGGAACTGGCTGATGAAATGAAAATGTTACGTTTGGTCACTTCATTGACACAGGAGGCAAAACAAAACGAGAGACGGATTCCTGGAAGGCGGGTTGCTGAAGCTTATTAAGCACGCAAGTCACATACTAGCTGCATACGTGTGTGTGTGTGTGTGTGTGTGTGTGTGTGTGCTTGTGACAGTGTATGTGCGTGTATGTGTATGTGGCTGTGGGTATGTGACTGTGTGTGACTGTAATTGTGACTGTGTATGTACGCGCGTTGTGTGAAAGAAAGAGAGAGAGAGAGAGAGAGAGAGAGAGAGAGAGAGAGAGAGAGAGAGAGAGAGAGAGAGAGAGAGAGCGGCTCCGGCACAGCTAGTATCTGCTATTGTGTCTGCTATTGGCTGACAGCTTATTCTGCACACGCCCAAGTGCTTGCAGGTAAAGAACTAGGAGGGGGGAACAACTACTATCCCCTGCCGTGCCGTTTACCACAAATTGAGAGTAATCAGAACGTGGAGGCACATCAGCAAGGTAAGGGGATCGCACACGACGAGGTGGGATGTTGTGGGGGCAGTTGGTAGGTGGAAGGTTGGTTGGTGGGTGATTGGGTGGGCTAGTGGATTGGCGGATGGCTGGGTGGGTTGGTGGGCGGATGGATGGATGCATGGATAAGTTTATAAGTGAATGGCTGGGTGTGGGGCGTGGGTGGCTGGGTAAGCATAGGTGGGCTGGTAGGTAGGTCGGTGGCTGGGTAGGGTGGTGGGTGGGTGGGTGAATCCCAATGCCCCTTCCTGCGACTTAATATGTTTGGGTGAATGGGTGGGAGGGTGGTTGTGTGATTGGGTTGCTATCTTGGTATTATTGGTATCTACTATCCACTTCACAAATTTAATCGGGTTCCAACCTTTCCCTCCATTCCTACTATCAGGTGAGAAGACTTCAGCTGAGAGCGGACCACACTCATCCTTGACGACTTTTCTTGCCTGTTCCCCCAAGAGCAACCGGCTACTTGGTTCATGTATCGCCTGCTTTCCGTACTGTCCTTGCGTGGTACCATGACGGGATCACCGTCGACGAGACAACTTCTTTGAAACAGTTATGCAGCTGATCAATGGCAGCTGACCCCCTCCCACCCCTTTTTTCGTACTTTCGTATTTGTTTTAGTTGGTATACACACGACGCTGTGATCTTCAGCTGCCCTCAAATTTCTGTTATTGTGCCTTTCCATTTCCCATCCCTTCCCCCCTCCCACCATGGTTTCCTCGAGCATCTGCATCCCGGCGGACGCCACCGCATCACCATTGACACTGTATCCGGCCCCTCCAGCAGCGGCGGATGAACCAGACTGCGCATCGAGCCCCGCATGAACAGCTGCCGCAGCGGAGCCAACCTGGCGTCCACGTCGTTCAACCGTAGTGTATGTGACCATTGCCAGTTGTAACTGGGCCGGTACATCAAGCCATTGCCGCCGCCGCCAGTTTCGGCCGCTCCCCCTCCTAATCCGCCTCCCCTTCCCCAGATGCGACGGCGAGGAGACTGGAGAGCTCCAGCAGTGTCACGGTTATGCGCTCGACGGCGGACAAAAATGTTCCAGGCTGGAAGATGCCGTTGGCAGGGACCGCCACCTTTGGAGCTGCAGCAGCGCTCACGGCAGCGTCAGAGGCAGGGGTCTGGCGCCAGCCCAGGCGAAGCGGGCACATGGTGCTGCCCGGAGCTAGGAAGCTGACGGCGGAGAAGCCTAAACGGCGCGCACCACCGCCGTCGATGAAGTGACCGCCGCCATGGTATGGCTCTGCTCCACGCCCTTCTCTGTGGTGTTGATGCCGGCAGTGGCGCTATCAACATTTGAATGCACCAAGGTCAGTTGCGATGGCATATTGCAGTGATGAGGTGCACTGCCACTGCTTCCGCTGCCTCCCGCAGTAGCGACGGCGATGTGTCGAGGGCCGACACCTGCCGCACGACCAGCATCTTGTACGGCAGACAGTGCCGTCAGTCCTGGGCTGAGTCATGCCAGCCTATCCGGCTGCAGGCCGGCAGTGCCGCAAGGTGCTGGGATGGGACGGGAGTGTTGGATGCTGGATCGTCGTACAATCAAGCCGCCATTTGGACACCTGTCGGACACACCACACACCATAAGAAACCCAGATTATGTATTGGGCGGGTTGCTTCTTCCCTTCTTTGGAGTTTGTGTAGCGGCTTCAACTGGGGCGGAGGAGGGTGCCTTGGGGCTCCCTACCCCACCCACGGTGACGATTCCCTCGGCCACCTCCGGCCCATAAGCATACCCTACTTGCCAGCGCCACTGTATTGCGTGCACCATCCGACGTGGTTTTACGCCCCCTTGTCCATTCCTTCAACACCTCGCACCTTGGTGACTTTGAGCGCCGTCATTATCGTCCAATTCCCCCCGGTGAGCTGGGACCTGTTGCCGCCAACCACTCCATGCCCCGCTGCTCCCCCATGGGCCACCAGCCCCGCCGCCGTCCGCTGCTGCCGCTGCCGCTGCCACCGGGTTGACTAACCCTGACTGTCATTCTTTGGTGAAGGAGCGACGAGCCCGGCTCCAGCAGCTGCCAGTGCTGCAGTCGTGCGACAGGTGAGGGGGGTAGGGGTGCCACCTGCACGTGATGAGGGATTCCATGCTGCAAAGTGAGGGGGGAATAACACGCTACAGGTCAGGTATGGCTAATCAAATGCTGAAGTGCCAACGCAAATGCTTCAGACGCTAGCGCGGGGTCCCGAAGTTGGCAAGAAGCTCTCTCTACTAACCCATGCACAGCAACCGTATTGTCCATCCATGAAGGCATCTCAAGGCATCCGACATGAAAGGCTGAAGGTCGAGGTGGCGAAATACCGCTAAATAATAGGGCGTCCAGCGGGAGATGGGGTGATAAGCAGTGACAAATTATTAACCTTGGCTCACTGAGTGCATGCAGAATAAACCCCAAGAAGCCGGGGAGGCTTCAGAACGCACAACCCGGCCACAGGGGCTTGCGAATCTATAGAGTGCTCGGGGATTAAGCCGACGCTCGAGATTCCTGGGGCTATGTCTTGCGCCTACATGATAGTCATATGCAGGGTTCTTCAAGATGGTTGCTGTTTGTTCCGGGGTTCCCAGGAACCCTACAATATTTTTCCGGGAGGGCCCCCGCCCGGAACTCTACCTAGTTAAGCCCTAAAACACGGAAAGCTGCGCTCCACACTGGAAACGTTTTCCGGGGATCCCCCGATGGAGCAGACCCCCAACATTTTTCCGGGCGTTGTCCTAAAAGCTGAAAACTTTCCGGGTCCAGTCCGGGGTGAAGAACGCTGGTCATAGGTGAGCATGATACCGACAACGCCTAGCTTTAGGGACAGGCTAACGCAGCTGGAGGGAACCCCCAGTGCCCAATTCGCGTGAGGATGGAATAGGATGGAGTACCCCGGCACGTGTGGACCCAGAAGGTCTAAACGAACAACAGGATTCAGTTGTGTGGGGCGGTGCTGCGGCGGAGGATTGCATGCCTGCATAAATGCGTCCATTCGTACGTACAAGACCAGCGAGAAGATGTTCGAGGATGTGAGGCCGATGTACGCATACATACGCATATAAACATACACATATGCACACATGAACACACGACCCCAGTTGGGGTCCCCCATAAGGAACAGGGATACTATCATCTGAAGCCAGCAGCTAAGGCAATAAATTCATCGTGCGCTCGCTCACCAGGTTTGTCACTCACATCGGAAAATTAATCATGGTTGGAAAGGGCGGTCAGGAATTTATACTTCTTGAAGATATCATAAGTTCTTTAGACCCCCAAAGTAACCAACCGACCTGCCGTACGGTTCCGGAGCAAGAGTATGTCGTATACCCAAATCTTTATCAAGTCGAGCCAGGAAAAAGCCAGCATAGCCAGTAACGCATATCCTGTTTGTTCGTACTATATGCAGAGAGATAGCATGCATGACATCCACCGCCTCAGTCCCGCCTTCAGTGTGAGGGTAAACCATTCCACTCATCGCAAACAGCCGCCCGGATCACGCCATACGCTTAAGGCTCAGCTGCCCCAGGACGGTGATGGAACCACGAAACATACAACACCTTCTGTGAACCTTCGCTGGGAACCCTTCGCCAAGCCCCAAGCGCCCGGCCTACAGACATGACCTGGAGATCGCCCCGAATCGCAGCGGCTCACTCTATCGTACCTGAAATAGCATCTTCAGAAGGTCGTCATTAGTCACGCCGTACAAGCCCGCTGGGCGGTAGATGTCAGGCACGCCATCGGTCACACCTCTTAAGCCACCGCTTCCACTCACACTGCTCACACTGCAGCTGCCGTGACCACCGGTGGTCGCGTCTGCCGCTGGCACCGCTGCTGGTGCTGGTGTTAGGGGGGCTGTTTGTATTGAGGGTGCAATTGCCCTGGAGTCGACCCAGCCATCGTTATCATTCGAAGCGTTCAGCTTATCAGATACTTGGGTGCAGCCCAAATATCTGAGCAGCTCCGCGTAACAATAGGGCCCGTACGCGCCGTAATAGTGCTGGAGAGGTTAACGGTGATGCAACTGCTGAGGTTTCGATGCGTAGAGAGCCCCGGAGCACCTCCATGCGGCGTGACACGGCGGCTTGACACCGAGGGCAGCACCACCACAATGGCACAGCCTGTTGCCTTGGCTGTGGACACAGCCACTCGTGGGGAAGCTGTCTCTGCTCCGACTGCACCCATCAGGACGTATGTGGCAAGATGGTGGACGCCCAGGATGAGGACACATGACTAGAAGCTTGCGACTGGGGATCTATGAATATGGGTTATAGATCATGCCTTCAACCGATAGTAGGTTGCACCAAGCATTTAGGAGCTTGCAGAAATCTGATAAGGCCACGACCAGCTGCACGGAATACGATGCTTACGTTTGGCGCCCCAGTGTTGGTGCCGAATCAGGACCCAATGCGCTGGCGGGTGAGCAGCGCTATGCACGTCGGGGCGGACAAAACAATCGTTTAGGCGGCAAGGTAGCTCCAAGTGATGCTGAAGAAAGAAGACTACTGGCAAGTTCAGTATGTGTGATGCATGATGGGGGCGATGACCACGGGAGCTGGCGTCGTACCCAACAATTAGCTGCACGTAACCTTGGACCTATAAATTATGCGTTATACAGTACCGAAAACGATTGTTTTTGCAGTCGAAATTCCTTATGCTGCGCCCACTTAGTAGCCATGTGGTGGTTGCACTCCTTAATTTTGCGGGCCTCGACACACGTAAATGAATTGCATAGAAGATGCTAGGTTAGTTAGACCGTTTAAACCATACTCCTTACAAGAACTATATGTATGGAGTTTAGCACTGTAAACATTATTTTTTCATTTGCGCTACCTAACATGTAAGTTTGTAAAGTCATCAACGAGCTAACAGTTATTTTTCATATATCATCCTTGGAGCTGTAATTAGCAATCAGCAAACCCTCCTCGTTGGGGGGTTGCGCTACCGTATAAGGCCCATGCGAGGTCGTTGCAGCTGAGATCCACACTCAGCAGGGAAGCACGAGCACATACCCTCATCGTGAAGTACTGCTCACAAGCTGATTTTTACAGCACTTAGATTGATAGATGTGTAGCCGCCTTGGACGTAGCCGTGAAATCAAGCAAGCAGTGCCACGAGCTGGCAACGACGTTTGCTGACCTAATCAAGTGAATAGGGAATACAATGAATACAATCGTTGCATGAATAGATCTTCAATTAAGTTTTACCGGGGTCAACAAATCCCTTGCCGTGCGACACAGCGTTAAGTGCAACAAGCTTCATGGTCGCGGGGAAGTACGAACCAGAACCTTGATGCTACGGCAAGTATAGTGCATCGCACGCGGGGTGTCGCAATTTTCGTCGTAATGCCTGTGCGAGGATGACAAAGAGGACACGCATCGGCAAACGGTTCTGCCATCTTGCGCATACTAACAATCGGCCGTCATCTAAGATCACTTGCTTCGCCTTTGATCCCTGCAGTTTCACTGCTGCCGATGGCATCGCCATCGGTACACAGGCAGCATCGCTTGGCGTACGGCCGCCTCCCAACGCAACCTCGTTACGCGTCCGCTGTAGTTTTAAACGTCGCTTGCTCGGCGTGTGTTTATTGAAGCCATTAGCGATGCACAACTTTGCGAACCGGAAGGTAGGGCGACCTGCAGAATATGCAACGTACGACATGATTTTCCTCTGTCGTTGGATTAGTTAATAGCGGCCGTGGTCTAAAAGAAACACGCACCATGTGGACGACGGCCACCTAAGTGGGACCAAGCCCCGGAGCCATCTGGAAGGGACACCTGCTGCGCAGTGACGGCCTCAGTTACCCATTAACAACTTGCCAAAGCTGACGGCACTAAGCATGCACCGCCGGTTCTACGGCACCTGTCACAGGGTCACGTCGCGGCAGCTATAGATGCCACCGGCGACTTCAATGCATCACCTTCCGTTGCCGCTGCTGCGACACCGCATCATTTCCAGGCGAGGCCAGTGGCCCACATCATCCGCCTGCAGTGTCCGCGCCAGTCCGTGACACTGTTTACGGTGGCGGCAGCGGCCATGCACTCTCGGTCGCAATTTAAGTTGCAGGCGCGGCGTGGGAGCGTTGAGGCAGCTGCTACAATGCCAGCAGCTGCAGCTGCAGCAACTGGCGTGACGACATCGACGGCTCTGGCGGCAGCGATGTCTCTATGCGGTAGTGTAGTTGCAGATACAGATACACCGCAATCGGCTCCTCGCGGGTCCGTAACCGGCGAGACTGCCTGCGCCGCCGGGACCCCGGTCGATCCGATGTCGTCGACAGCGTCCGTTGCGCACGCCGTCATAGGGATGGACAACATCGCAGCCCGGCAACAGCCAACAGCGTCGCCATCCCCGGCGACATCCGCGGCCATGCGAAGTCAGGGTAATCCCAGTACGTCGTACAGTTGCAGCGGCGGCGCTGGCTTTGGCTGCGGCACCGAATTTTCACCCTCTGCGTGTCGTAATGCCACAACATGGCGTGACTTGCGTCCCCGGCCGAGGGTGAAGAACAAGAAGTCCAGGGGTGGCGTCGCACATGCCGAGCCCTTTCTGTGCCGGAGCGCCGCAGCTCCAGCAGCTGCAGCTGCTGGGGCGCGTCCTGCCGTCCTTGGCGATGTGTTACCGCTCAGCGGGGCAGCGCTTACGAATGCCATCATGAAGTGCGGCACTTGGCAGGTAGGATGAGGCATGGCATTCGGGGTGCGGCGGTGTGGTCTTGGGTTAGGGCGGACAAATTGGATAGCCAGCTGCTCGCCAGGGAAAGGCGCATAACGCCTGCGGGTTGGATATTCCCCCCCCTTCCCTTCGCATTCGTATTTGGTATAATCCTTTCCTCCGATTTCAACCCCATCCCGTATCTCTCTCCCTCTTGTGGCCATCCAACACAGGAGCTTGCGCAGGTGCTGGTGCCGGCAGCGGCCGCCCTGAACCACACCCACGTGGCGGCCGCGCTGATGCGGCTTGCAAAGATGCAGGAAGCATCAGGAGCGGCGGTGGACCCTGGGCAGGGACTTGCGGCGGGGCACGGACAGCGGCGGCGGCGACGAGGGCGACGGCGGAGGCCTACTCCGGAACAGTTGAAATCTGGCCGGGAAAGGGTTTCGTCATTAGACCTCGTTGTACAAGATCCAGGACGAACTCTGGAACTGGATCTTTCGTTTGATGCTGGAACGAGTGGCGGGAGCTCTGGCGACGGCGCAGAGGCAGCGGCGGCAGCGCGCGATGGCGGCGGTACCCCATCAGGCAGCAGTGGCGGCGGTGGGCCTTTGATGGCGGCCGCATACGTGAGCCCGGAGGAGCTGACAGGGGACCTGGCTAGTCTGGCGCTCACGCGTTTCCTTAGGAGCATGTCTGCACGTGAGGTCAGCAACATTGCCTGGGCCCTTGCGCAGCTGACACCCTCCTTACTGCGGGCACCACAGCGGGCAGCGGCTGCAGTAGAAACGACACCGCAATCAACGCCGGCGCCTGCGTTCTCCCGTTACGCTATCGCCACCGCATTACGGGCAGTCTGCGCTGCACACTGGGAGGACTTCAACCCGCAGGAACTAGCCACTCTTCTCTACAGCATGGTCAAGCTGGACCCAACCGCACTCGATCCACGCGACGCGCACCGTCAGGGGGCTTGGCTGGCGGCCTGGTTTGCGGCTTCGGAGCGCGACATGGGCTCACTGGGGCCCCGCGGACTGACGGTGGTGCTATGGGCGCTGGTGCAGATCTGGGGCTGCCACCACACGCAGGCGGAGGATCCTCTTCTGCACCCGCCGTTCCCAGCTGATTGGTCCGCCAGGATGCGGGCGCGACTCACCAGCCAGATGCCTCACATCTACCCCACAGCGCTGGTGCAGGTGGCGTGGGGTCTGGCACGGTTGCAGCCCTGGTTGTTGCCCATGAAAGGTTTCGGCTCGGCGGGGTTGCCGCCTGGCGCCGGAGCTGGGGGGACAGACATGATGTGGGGAAAGTGCATCAACACCGCCGCAACACCGACGGCGGCCCCAGGCGTTGGGGAGCGGAACTCGTGGTATGCGGGAGCAACGCCTGCGCAGGTGCCGGGGCCCTGTGGCGCACCAACACCGACGCCGACGCCAGCGGCAGTGGCGGCGGTGGCAGCATCCGCGGCGCCTGTTGGGGCGGATACGGGGGCTGCCGAGCTGCTGGCGTTACTGACTCGTTCGGCCATCCGCAAAGCTCCGCAGTTGGAGTCGCACCGGGACCTGGCGCAGCTCTCCTGGGCAATTGGCAAGCTGCAGGAGCTGGTCTGGCGGCCCAAGACCTCCACCGGCGAGGCGGCAGCGAGGTCCGCAGCAACGATAACGAGGTCGGTTGAGGCCGCCATTGCCTCTGGGTGTGTGAAACTCGAACCCGTGGAGTCGGCGATGGCGCAACGCGCACAGGTCGGTTTCCGGGGCAAGGTCGCTTCCTCTGCAGACCCAGACCGGCCGGCGGGCGAACCCTCGCCATCTGTTCGGCCAGCCGCTCTGGGAAAGGAGGAGAAGGACACGGCGGAGGTGGAGGTGGAGGCCGCAGCTTGCGCTACCTTCCGGGCGGCCATGTTACCCGCTGCACAGCCGGCCTTTGGTTCTGCCCCGATCCTCTGGCTGCCACAGCAGCAGCCGGAGGGGCAGGGGCAGCAGCCGGGAGCCTTACAGACGGCGGATTGGGACCAGGGCCCGATTGCCGGTTGGGATGACGTGGCAAGGGCCGAGCCGGAGGTACAGTCAACGCTGTGGCCACAGCCAGCCAAGCGGGAAGAACTGGTTTCACTCATAGCACGACCCCTCCGACCCAGGGGCTCTGTTTCATACCCAGCGATGGACGGCGCAGCAGTCCCTATCGTTCAGGCGGAGCTGCGGCCCCCCCTCGTTCGGCAGCGTAATGGGCATGAGTCCATCCACGCCGTGCTCCAGCCGCCGCTTCCTTCGGATGCGCTGCCGCCTCCCAATCTGCGTGGGGATTCATTTGGCGGCGAGAGTGAGAGGGGCCGCGACAGCATCGATAGAACCGGTGCAGAAGACTATGGCGGCTCCTGGGAGGAACAACAACGACGTCACCCTCCACGACCCGCCGCCCGCCGCATGACGATTACATCGCAAGCGCCGCCACTGCAGGTCCAACAACAGCAACAACCGTTGCATGGTCCACAGCACTGGCAGTGTCCGGAGAGCCCTCTGCGAATGGTGGGCCAGGACGTTCCAACACCTCCAACACCTCTAACCACCACCCACCATCACCAACAGCAGCAGAAATACCCACAACGGCAGCGACTGGGATTTCAACACTGGCATCCACTGCGGCAGCAGCAACTGCGGCAATGTACGGGTACGGTGTCGCAGTTCCCACGGCACCCTTCCCGGCGCGGTAAGGGACGGGGCGGGTCCCGTGTGCCTCGAGGGTCCTCAGGGCCTCAGTTGCTCGACGTGCCTCCACGCCAGAGCAACCCCGGCGGCCCTCAGCTGGATCGGGTGGCCCAGCTGGGCAGGTGCGTGCTGCAGCGCTGGGAGGAGCTGTGCAACTACGCAACGCCCACTGCCGCAGGGAGTGGCCACAGCCGCAGAAGCAGCGGCGGCGGCGGCAGCAATAGCAATGGTTTAGACGACGTGGTCGGTCACGATAGCGTACAATTCGGCGACCTAGGCGGGACGTATCCATACCCGGTTCAGCCAAGTGGTGTAGTGCTTACAATCCGGGAGCAGGGGGCAGGGTGCCAGCAGCATGCTGTGGGGGCCAGAGAGCAGAAGAGGATCCAAAGACTGCAACCCCGGAGCCGAAGCCCGCCGCCGGGATCGACACAGGCGCGTGAGTGGCGGCCAACGGCAACGGACGTCGCTGTAATCAGCTGGGCATGTTTTAGAATGGGGTGGGAGCCACCCACGGTCCTGGTATACCGGTGGGCGCAGCTGGCGTTGCGGCGGCCCGAGGACTTCACGCCGCAGGTGCGGGAAGGGGGAGAGGACGTGGGAACAAAGATAATAGGAAAACGGTGCAGGGGAGGGACGGAGATGAAGAGAGGAAGGGTGTGGAGGGCGGAGGAGGGAGGAGGAATTGGGGTGGGGAGGTTATAGTCATGGCCGTAAGCTCCTCCTCGTTAATTTGGTGTACGTCTCTATTTTTATGGCGTTCGTTGTTTCCGTACGCGGAGAGAAGAAGCGGGAAAACGGAGGGGAGGTTGCTTGTGAGTCCCCTCAGGATTGGCTGAGGCACCGTTGGTGCAGCTATGGGCCACTATACATCTAACAGGGGTAGAGGGAGGTTAGTCTTGCTTGCATTGTGAAGCGGCTCAGCATTGGGGCTGAAAGTAATCACATGGACGGGAAAAGATGCAGAGACCGACGCCCAGTATCGTTTCTAGGAACGGCACGTGCGGCGCGGCGCATTCATTGGTCGTTACTTGATGCGCGGCTGGATTCTCCTCGGTGGGTGCACCAGGTGGTGATGGTTGGGCCCAGGAAGGCAGTGAAGGTGTGATTGGAAGGCGGACCACGTCAGGGCCCCAGGACCGGGCCTCGTCAAATGACAACCTAATCTTTCTTCTCTTAGTGTGTGTATGCGTGTCTGGGCTCTTGGACATTTGCCCAACATGCCTCGCAACCTTAACCACATGTTCTGCTTCGCATGACCCCCCTCATCAGGGCCTCGCCAATATCCTCCAGCTTGCTTCCACCCGCTGGGAGATGCGCCGTCTGTTGGCCCCTTTGGCGGCGGTGGTGCTGCGCGCCAACAGGGCGGGAAAAAGCGGCCGCAGCGGAGCGTGGAGAGGTGGGGGCCCATCGCCCAGATGTGCCGGCGATGAGGCAGTGGACAACTTGGCTGGAGGTGCCCGGGCTCCTGCATTGGCGGTGGCGGTGATGAGGAGGGCGAGACGCTCTTTGGCTGGTGCGGCTGCTCCGGGCGCTGTGATGGCGCGTACCCTGATGGCCTTGGCGAGGGCCCAGTTGCGAGTACGGCACTGGCCGCGACGCCGCGTCGGGGCCGCAACGGCGGCAGGCAGCAGCAACCGACGACGACGATATATGCAACCGACGGCCAAGCCATTGAATGGGAGCTGTAATGTGGCCGGGGCTCAAGACACTTGGGAACAGAGCAATGGCAGCAAAATCAACTGCAGCGGCAGGACCTTAGCCATCAATAGCATATGCAGCGATAGCGACGTCCGCAAAGAGAGCACAGGCAGCAGCGGCGGCGGCAGCAGCGGAAGGGTTAAAAGCGATGCAGACTACCGCGGAGACAGCCGCATCAGGGGAGGTAGTAGCGGCGGCAGCAGAACCTTACACCGACACTCAGATATCAGTAATTGCGGAGCCCAAATCAGCGAACGGCTCGATCATATCAGCGGGCACAGCTGCGGCAGTAGCGACCTGCAGAGCAGATGCCCAGCAGCATCAGAGGCCCTTGATTCAAACGAGCACAGCGGCCCCTCGCCCCGGATTCCTAACACCACCGGCCGAACCGGCGGCAATGCAAGCGGCAGCTGCAGCGGCGGCACCAATGCAAAGGCGGCGATCAGGGAAAAGGCCGTTGGCGGGCGGGTTTATGGTGCGCCGCCATGCCAGTCACGGTCACGGCAGCCCAGTGCCAAACGCCCACGTAAGCCTGGCGAAGCAATGTGTAGCGGTTCCGCAACGGGCTCGTCCAAGGACCTTGCCGCTGCTGCCACGATTCCCGTGGACTCCGAAGCTGCCTCCGCCGCCGCGCGGACTGGGTGGCGGCGACTCATCGGGTGGCTGCCCCCTTTGGTGTTGTGCCATTCCGCCAGTCCACACACCGTCGCAAGTGGCAACGCGGGCGACGTCTTTGCCAGCAATGGCCTTCAAAACCAACAACAGCAGGGCTGGAGCAGCAAGCAGACGGACGCCGTGTCGACAGCATCCGGAGAGGCAGCAACTCGGGTGACATTGGCGAGGGGCGTAACGAAGGACGGCCCCCGCGCGCAGAGACCAAAGTGCATGGCAGAGGATCTGATCGTAGCGGCGACTGCAGCGTCGCGATTGCGTATAAGGCCCAACCGATTGGAGCTGGCACGCGTCCACGCGGCACTGCTTCGGCTTCCTGGGTACATGCGGCCCCCCTCTGCTGCCGCAGACGATGACGTTACCGTCGTCGTAAATGGTATGACAGCAAGCCGCCAGGCTACGTTTGGCGCTGGAAGCTCCGCCGTCGATACCAACACCGATCAACCCACACTGGAGGCGTGCGGACCCCTCCCTGGTGTCCCGGACTCCAAGCTGGTGCCGCTGGCGGTGGCTCTGGCGAGGCTACAGCAACGGGCATTCGGTTACCCAAACCCGGCGGCGCAGCGGGGTCTGGCCACTGGCGCTCCCAATGATGGAGGACGCGCGGCGGCGGTGGCAGCGGCCAAGGCCGAGCTGGCGGAGGCGCTCATTGTGCGTTCCGCGAAGCTGATGCGGCGGTGGCAGCTGCCTCTTCGGGACCTGGCAGTGCTCGGTTGGGCAGTTGGGGTGATGGTGTTTGCGGAGGACGAGGTCGGCGACGTGGCGGGAGCTCCGAATGAGCTGCTTGCCAACAACATCGAGGGCGGTTTGCAGCGCAGCACCTGCAGCAGCCTTCGCGCAGCCTCGTCAGCGAGCCGCAACCCAACGGACAGTACGGCGGTTCAGGTTTCCCCTGGGTTCTCGTGGCAAGCCGCAGATGGCACCGGCAATACCTGGGATGCGGTGGATGCAGGGAGGCGTCCGCATCCACATGCCGTCTCTGGCCCGGCGGGTTGCGTCTCTGCGTCCGAAGCGCTGGTTGAATGGTGCAAGGTCTGGTCGGAGAGCATATGGGCATATAGCATCGTGAGCGCCCCGGTTCCGGAGCTGTGCGCTGTACTGTCCGCCTGGGCAGCTCTGCGTTGGCGGGTCGATGGCCGGATGCAGGCTCGAGTGCTCGGCAGGTGGGTAGAGGCGGCGGATGACAAGAGCTGCCGAGGCGCAGCTTGGTAGCTACAGCCACTGCTTTCCGAAACGATTTGCGTCCGCATCGGGTTTGAGTCGCACTCATCGTATTCCCGGGTCATCCCTTTTCACATATGCATACATACACATACATACGCGTACACACATTTACACACGTACATGCACACATACACTTATCTTCCGTTTTCCCTTCTGCCGGTGCCTTGTTTTACCCTTGCTAAAGACCGCCACGCCTTGCCACGGCCCCTCCTGGATCCAGGTTGGTTCCGGAGCTGCCCGTTCTAGAAGCCCACCGCCTGAGGGCCCTATCGGCTACTTTGGAGTCCTTAGGTTGGCGCCTACCTCCCGCGTGGGCTGATTGGCTTGCAGAGTGCCGGGCAGAGTCCGACTCTTCTGCCACCGCCACTGCCAATGCCTCCATCTCCACTGCCACTATCGCGACTGTAGGGGCCAACACCTTCCATCCCAGCCGCGGCCGTGCTTCTGGCTCCACGCCCGCGGTGTTTGTAGGTCATGAGGAGGACGGGAAGCAGCCGGTGCAGCGGCTACCTCCGGACATGCGGACGCACCGGTGCCCGCAGTGACAGTAACCGCGGTGTGAGTAACGCAATGAGTGCAGGGCTGGCGAGTCGGTTGCAGGGGTATGGTGCGGCACAAGGCAGGGCGCTCTGGGGCCCGGAATCCGGGCGGCTCTGTTTTGAGGCAGGTGGCGCCGAATTGACTTCGTACTAAGCATTGCAAGATGGCAACTCGGGGTTGGGCTTGTGCTCCGTTGGTGCGGGTGGGGGCACAGGAGTGGCGCCGTTATGAATGCCCGCGGGGAGGAGGTGATGGCGAACTCTCGTTACTGGCCGCAGGACGACTGTGCGGCCGCTTTCGCAACGCTGACGTGCGACGATGGTTAGGTGATCGGAGGGAGATACGGATAGGATGGGGACGGGGACGGTTTGCGTGTGGTGTCTTCCACCAGGCTGGGGCCCAGGGCAAACTCCTGGGCGCTGGGGCGGGACGCAGGAGAGTGTGTTCTCGTGACGAGGGGTGTGTTTTGAAACTGCAGCGGGAGGTTGGAGGGGAGACGAGAGTGAAGGCTACAAAAATGACGAGCGCATGGCCAGTGATATGGGTTTCACCGTTGCGTGTTCCTGAACCTTGCAGCGCAAAGGTGCTTCAAGGGTTGTACGTGTTCTTCGATCATTATCTCCGCAGTGCGATTGTAACGTCTAAGATTGTCACATCCAATCGCGCTGAATGCCGCTCCCGGTGCTGCTGCTGCTGTTTTGAGGGAGCGGTGGATGTGCCTGCTTGCTTGCGTTCTTTTCCTCTCGCCCTCCCCAATCCACTCGTGCCTGTCCGGTGCCCATCTGCTGCAAAAGAAATCGGAACTGAACCCCACTCAAGCCATACTATACATACTTGTCTGACGTCGTCACCCGACCACGCTCCACAAACAAGAAGCAAGCACAGTCTATGCTTGAAAGGCGCAACTAGCCGAAGGAGGAAAATATGACCACTTCCACGTCAGATTGGGCAATCCAGCTGCCAAAGCTCGCTCTCCCGTCAACGACCATTGACACTCTGCCCTAGAAGCTGGAACCCGCACTAACCCGGCACTGCGGCACCACCTGTTGCAGAGTACAGCCCGTGCGTACTGCACGTGTGCCCACTTGACCAATAGGTACTATTAGATGCGGCGTTAAGCTGTGCGACGGCTGGTATCTCTCGTGTGTGTGTGACAATCGCCGACTGAAGGGAACAGGTGTATATGCAGCGGTATGGGGCAGTATCTGCTTCGGAGGCATTAAACTTATTTAAGTAGTCGGTTCCGCGAAGCAGTACAAGAATGTGTACGTTCTGACGTCTCCCGACCTGCAGCAGACCAAGCCGCGACAACGGGCGCGAATTCACTACTGGTCGACCACTGCGGATAAGTGCGCATCTGTCCAACACACCACTGCGCAACCACAAGCTCCTACTTCGTGACTGCAAATGCCCTCTCTTCAACATCGCTGCATCGACGAACGCCTCACAACCCCCACAGCGCTCGACTAACTTACATAACCCCGGATAAGGCCCCAGGGCACGAGGCTTCCAAGATGCTGCGTTGTGTTTCGCAATTGCAGTACAGCGAACACGGGGCTATCTCCCGTCCGTATGTGTCACCACCACACCGCATTACGCAGTTCCTGTAACCACCATACTGCGATCGGCGCAGACATGACAGCTCAGCGGCGGGGAGGCGGGCCTGACTCCGGGCCACCAATGTACACGCAGAGACACCGACAGAACTCCATGGTGATGAGGGCGGGCGGCGTCTTCAGCTGTGTATCAATTTCAATATTCATCCCCAAGTCCACGTGGGATCGCACCAGCCTGGACCACACTGGTAGATGCCAGCATATCCCGGCCTGTGCCATTCAAGGTGGTAGGTACGTCTCAGTGAATGCCGTATGATCACGGGGCGAGTCCGGGTCAAAGGCCGGCCTGCAGCTGAGCACCCGGGTTGCAGCTGAGGCCCCGAGGTCGACTCCCACTCCCCAGCCTTCACGCCTCCACGCCTCCCCTCCTGACTCCGTCCCGACCTGCATACATATTCACGCCGCATGTGAACGCTGCGGCCCGGTTGCCGCAAGCAGCACCGCCAGCATTAGCCCCAGCGGAAGCGCGATAGCCCATTTCAGTAGTCGGTGGAAGTGCATGTGGAAGGACAGCGGGAACTCGTCCGCGTAGGAAAGCCCCGATGAGTCCACCATCTCCAGCCGCACAACCGCAGAGGCCTGCATTCGTTCGTCAGTACACTAGATAAGCTGGATCATTGTCCACCGATGAATGGACTGATATGGATCAGCATCAGGCCTGTGTGTCTGCGAGCGAGCGTGTGTGTGGGTGTGTGGGTGTGTGGATGTATGGGTGTGTATGTGACGGGATCAACAGCTTACCCCGGGGTGGGGGTGGGAGTCGCGGCTGCAACTACCGCCGAAGAAAAGGTTTTGCCCTCCGGCGTTTCGGGAGGGCTATTTCCCGATGCCTCCCTCGAACGGAAACGCTATTATCAGGTCCTGCGAGGTGAGCGCCGCGTCCAAGTTTCACCCATCCGCTACCCGCCCAGGTAGCCACTCAAGCCCCTGGTGTTTCATTCAGGCCGTGTCCGTCGCACCTGCGTCTTCGGAGCTGGAATATCCACGGAATAGCGACCGGGACCCGGGAACGAGTCCGCCACCCCGACAACCGGGGCATCCCCTGCGGCCATCTCGCGCACACCGACGCCCTGTGGCGCAGCAGGGGAGGTAATGGGACACAGCAGTAATGGGAAGGAGAAGGGGTGGGGGGATGCAAATGGGGTTTATCTGTGCCTTGACTTGGCGGATGGGATTCCTAACCGACGGGAACGGAAATGGCGTCCAGGATACTAAAAACACCCAGGACCCGCAGGATCACCGCAACGGCAAAAGCCGCGGGCATCCGGGTATTTGCGCCGGGCAGGCAGGTACTGAGTGGGCTCCACCCCTTCCGCTGAGTTCGCCGTTCTCGCGGGTGCCTCATTCCCCTCACGCCCCGGTTCCCCTTATTTCGCAACCTGGTATTCAAATTCACGCCCCGGGAAATCCGAGCACCCTGCATGCGCCGAGGCACTTAACCTCAGGCACTTAACCTCGAATGAGTAAACGTTTCGCTCTCAGGCTGGGGCCATCAGCCCCGTTTATAATCACAAGCAGTACCGGTTAGGCTGTCCTCATCTCCTCCGAGGGCTTCACACCCCTTGCGGCCCTCCATTTCCCACTCCGCTCCCAAACCCTAAGCCGCGCGGTAGTACCACCTCGTCCGCTACGAACCCACCTCACCCCAACCCCTACCCCCCCAGCCATTACCTTAAGCACCACCGTGACGTTATAGGGCCCACGTCCCCCGGGTAATAGCGTGCCGTCAGCCTTGAAGGCAACTCGCTTGTCGACCACCTCGAACTGGACCTGTAGTTACACGCAGCGGCAGTACGGCAGATGGCTCACGCAAGAGACGTGTACGTGTGTTGGCGGAAGGGAGGGCGCCCAGCAATAACCGCTACTGCTGAGTTGCTGAGATGTTCGCCTGATACAGCCCCTGTCGTAACAAACACCTCGCGGGGTATCTCTGCTTAAGTCTAACAATAACACTGAGCGCGCCCTGGCCTGGCATACGTAAGTCCAGTCCAGCAGTGGCCGTCGTAAGTCCGGCCACGGCAAAGTTAGGCGCCAGATCCAAGGTAGCTGTTAGCTGCAGGCTCTTGGTAAAATCCTATTGCCTAGTTTGGACATCTCGCTCCCTCTCTCTGTAACCGGAAAGCAGTGCTGGTGCGGCTAAGCATGTGGCGCTGGTTAAGTGAGGAGAATACAACGGTTTTCAGTTAAACTTGCAGCTCTTAGTAAGAAGTATTTTAGTATTGAATGCGGCGCCTCGTGAGAGGGTTCGTCCCCTGACCCATGGGTCCATTGGTTATCCTCATCTTCCCCCAACATGTCCAATTTCCTGCTGATGAAATGTTTCCTGATCAGGATCGCGCTGAAACACCCCCCATCTAGCCCGCCTGGCCCTTCTCCACACCTGCAATCGCTCGCCCGCAACGTCCCGGGCACGCCGGCTGGAGGGAGTCGCAAAGATGCCGGCGAAGTCGAACCGAGCCACCTGTCCGTTGGGCCCCATCACCTGCGGCAAAGGACGGCAGGTTGGCAGGGAGCCACGTCATGGCAAGAGCTTAATGACCTCCTGTCCTTATCACTACTTGGCTACAGCGGGCTCCGGACTCCTCTTAGTCGGAGTAGAGCCACCCCTCGGGCGCACACTGTTAATGCTTAC
Source organism: Volvox reticuliferus (assembly GCA_019650235.1). Taxonomy (NCBI): domain Eukaryota; kingdom Viridiplantae; phylum Chlorophyta; class Chlorophyceae; order Chlamydomonadales; family Volvocaceae; genus Volvox; species Volvox reticuliferus. The sequence goes on from BNCP01000049.1 coordinate 27,279, forward strand.
AGGTAACCAGTGGCGTGGACACTACCCTATCTGCTGAAACGAAAAGCCCTGAGAACGGCACAGTAGGGCTGAATGACACTGAAGTGCCGGAAAATCAAAACCGATGTGACCACGAAGTCATCTCCGTTTGCACCTGCGAGGTCCAGGTCTTGAGCGGGTGATAGGGCGCCCCCGTCTCAAAGGCGTACACGTTGCCGTTCATAGTAGTTGACAGCAGCTCCAGCATGCCATCGCCATCGATGTCGTCGATGAGCACCGCTGCATACGATGTCTCGCCCATATCGGCCACATCAGCGCAGCCCTGTGGAGCCATCGTGAGGGGAATGATTCGGTGAGGCACATTCGGTGCCCATTCTTTCATTCGGTGAAAGCCGAACAGGAATGGAAAGACCTGGCACCTAGCACCTAGGGGAGACCCTTTCACCCTTTCACTTTCCCGCTCCACTGGCGGCACTGGTGAATGTGCGCGCCTGTGCAGGAAAGTACTGCAACAAGCTGCGGCTTTTACAAACACTGATAAATGAGGTTTGCGATAACATTAGACACGGCAGTGGCGCGGGTCCTCACCTGCAATCCATCTATGACGTACAGGAAGCCGTCGAAGGCAGGAACGACTACCTGCACGTGAGTGGGGTCGTAAAGCACGATCCAAAATAACACAGCGAGTAGCTGAGAGAAAAGCAGGGACAGGATAAAGGTATTATATTATATGGGGTTGAAGTAATGTGGGGCCATCTGATGCACGGGGGCCACCCCCCGGTCCTTGGGCGGCGAAACGGCTGTCACTCGTGATCCGGCTCATGAGGCCAATATTCGTGTTTTTTCGTGCGGTGGATTTGTTTTCCACTGGGCATCTTTAAGGATGACATGCGCCCAAGGACTCTTTCGACCCACTTCGCCACACTCGGCGGCACCGGCCTTGCATAGCTGTTGGCCCTTCCTCGTTTCGGTTTGGACGAACAGTGACAGGCTCGGAATGCAGAGGCAATCAAGCTCTAACCGTCACGAGACAACTCTGATTATGGCGCCCCGCAATACGCGAACAGCCCGGTATGCCAGCTGGTTCACGTCGGTACGGCTCACGTTCAAGTTCTCTCACAGCCCCGGCCTGAGGTGCGTCTTCCGCATTTTGAAGGATCGTACACATCGGGGGCACAACAGCTTTAACGTACGACGACTTAAGTTACCCAAATCTCCGGCTGATCGAAATCACAACGCCAAAGATCCAAAATCCACGTAACCTAACCAACCTGCATCCCGTTGCCCTCAATTAGTTGAGTGATTGTGGGGGCTGCCTGGACCCTGCAGCATTAGCAATAGCATTAGCAGCATAACAGCTTTCAAAAGAGTGACAAGGAGGTTGACCAACAGGGATTCGTACACAACGGTTATATTCCACCTCAGATCAGTTGGGTTCAAATTACGGCTGATATTTGGGTTCGATCGAACCCGCAGCGCTCTCTTCGCTTACTGCAGTACATCTTGACGAAGGGGAAAGAGGCTGAGCACGGTATATCAGGAACAGCACCGTACATGCAGCAGCAGCAACGTTTGCCCTCACGTCCGCCGCTAATCACGACCGACAGGCATACGGCCCCGAGGTGTAAGAGCAGTCGTCCGTGCGAAGGAATCTCCCGGACGTGAGCAGCGCCGCTCCACGGCCCCGAGGCCCCAGACCCGCTTGCTCGACAACCCCCTCACCCCAAGACCCCCCATTGGGCATATTGCAGCAGCTATGAGCTCCGCAGCTGTCCTATCGCCGTTTCTCACCTGCCCCTCGCGCGGTAAGGCCAGTTGGGGATGTCGGTTCCTGGTTGCGGGCGAAGGGTTTCCGGATGGGAGGTTAAGGTCCTGTGGCGCCACCTTCCCCCGGGGCAGCTGGGGCGGTGGGCATTAGCGCTACAGGCCTCCAGGGGGGTTGTCGGGCCTTTGTGGCCTGCCTACGGCATCATAGCCGACGAAGCAGCTACAGGGGCACAACTGGTGGGGTCCGTGCACGTGCGCGCGGCTTACCTGTAGACCCAGCTAAGGCGTAGATGAAGCCGCTGGCGGTGCCCACAACCACCTAGGTGCGTTACCAGGGGGGGGGGTAGATGGACAGGTAGAACGCTCAAGGGCTTTAGGGAAATCGTGCGGGTGTCCATAAGAACGTGTAAACCGCACCAGAAACGCAGACAGTTCCTTAGAATAAACTACGGAGACAATTCTTTGGTATCGCGGGGCTGTTGTGGGAACACATGACTTGTGTGTATCGATTATCTGCTGATGTGTATTTAGGTCCGACCTAGTTTGACCTGGTTATCTTGGTTTGACCTGGCTGGGTTGCCAAAACAGGTACCCGCCGACACGCATATTGAAAACCTGAGGTGCTCTCCTAGGTTTAGGTTTGGCCGTGGAAACCTCCTCCCCACCCGCCTTCCACCCGCAGAGGTGCAGTTGAAAACGAAGGTCAAGAAGGTAGGGCGGCCAACAGACACTACTTTGTATCACCCACCCCCAGAAAGCCGCACCTCTCACAGGACTCCCAACCCCAACCCGCCGCCTGACGCCTAACGCCTTCGAAGCGTGCGTTCCGTTGCGCTGCAAGAGCCGGCCCAGCCCCGTCGGCCCCATTCCCCAACCCGTGCCACCCAAGATCGAATTGCCGTCCTGTCGAATCACCTGTCGCCATAAGCACTGCTGACCCCCAATGCTCTCGGCCCCAAGTCCCCTTTTCCATTCTCATGGCGCAACCTTCGTGTGCCCATCAGCCTGTTCGCGCAATCTTCAAAAGGCGTCTCCCGGAACCTCCCACGGCCCCCTTCATCACAAACCAATATACCTCGAGTTGGCCGTCGCCGTCGATGTCACCCGCCACAGCGCCCTGGAACCCAACGCACCAAGGGCATTGACCAGCGTCAGGGGCACGAGCGAGCGCGAGGTCACATGTGGGCAGCTGTCCGTTGGATGCAGCTCGCTACTGCGAATGTACGGAGTACACCGTGCCGGTCCGCACCCGTAATGGCACACCTCGGTACCACCCGCACGGGCTTCAAGGGTCCTCATCGTAACCGAAACCCCATTACACTACCGTGGCTACATCGTACATCACACACTAACCGGCCCCTTAACCACCCTCGCCCACCTGGGACACCGCCGACCTCACATGGCGCTCCCACACCTCCTCCCCCTTGATATTAAAGGCTGCCAGGTTGCCTCGCATATCCGCTGTGGGGAGCAGCAGACATGGAGAGGGCGGGCAGAGGGTGTTGGTGGTTAACGAAACCAGGGGATCAGGGGACATGAGCCGAGGAGGGTTCCTTCCTCAAAAGCAGGCGGAGGGGGAACCCCACCGGAGGGGCAAAAGTTGGGAAACCGCAGCTGAGGGACGGGGAACCGCGAGTGAGTATGTGAGCGCGAAGACACCCGGGCACTAAGGACCGCACCCGCGCAGGTTCTGGAGAGAAGATGGGACTGTAGCAGTTTGTGACAGAGTCACGCTGTTTGCACATCGGAAGCACATTGCGAAGCGCACTGCGCGGTCAAAACGACTACATGAACGAGCAGTACTGAATTGGAGGTTTTGCCGCGACCTCAATTCTCCGCACGAAGACACCGCCCGCCGCCCCTTCACTCCCCACTCTCCCCCTTCCGGGCATTTGAACACAGACCGCGTTCCCAAGAGATATAGTAGCAGCAGCATTTGCAGCAGCAGTAGCAACAGACGGCGGAAAAGCACACGGGCAAAAGACGCGAGCTGGACTCGTCTGCGTCGTCCGCAGACGGGAAAGCGCTGCAAATGTCACTGTTACCGTTAGTGCTCTCCTTCTGCTGCCAGCCTGACCTACTCCCCAACAGTCGTCACAACCGTCCTCACTGTCCTCCAACCCCACGAGCTTCCATGATGTATACTGATGGGTCTCCCTTCTTCCGAATTCCCCGCAGCGCCCGCACGGCGAGCCCAGCGATCTCACATATGAATATCTCCAGCTCCCCGTCGTTGTTGATATCGGCTACCAGCGGCTGGGCCTGGATCTCCCCCATCTGGATGGGCCAGCCGGCCACCGGGGCGCCCCTGCTGACAAAGCCGGCAAAGCGGGGGGAAGGTGTGAAACATGGAGGACACGGCGAGGATGGACGGAAGTGGCGGAGCGCAAGCAAGCGGAAGGGGCAAGAGGGAGGACCAAGAACGCACCAAGACCAACCTTCCCTTACGGAGGATTAGGTAAGATACGGATGTCAGCTAAGAGGCGCAGTCAGAGTCGAACTGCTTGATAAACAAGGTGCGTATGTAAAAGTGGAAACCGTGAAAAGCAAACTGCGGCGCGCAGCCCCCCCTTTATCCCCGGAATACAGGATGCGGATACTCAAAAGAGCGAACACAGTCCGCGCTGCCATCGCTGCCATCGATCGACAGATGTGTCAAGATTTTAAGCCAGGTGGTTGGGACGAGAGAGATAGTTTGCGCATGGATGCACATACGGACGGACGGATGGACGAGAGCGATCCTAATGACCCTGATGACCCCACAGACAGACGCGCTGGCTACGGAGGCGCAATTGGTGGTGGCGCCAACTGCACTTGCCCTCAAGTTAACTGGCGGGTGCATTTCACTTACTTGGCGTCAAGGACGTAAAGAAAGCCCATGGAGGTGCCCACCACCACCTCCAGCAAGCCGTCCTTGTTGATGTCCACCAGCGTCGGCGACGAATACGCGTATGCCTGACCGGCAATTGCAGGACGGGGAAACAACACAGTGCGTCCGAAAAGAAGTCCGAAAAGGCGTCCGAAAGGAGATCACGGAGGGCATCACGTTCAAAAGCCGCGTTTCTGTTAGTGGCCATCCGTACACTTGACGTACTTTCAGCAGCGCTTAAGCCTGCCCAACATCCATGCCTCTCTTATCCCCATCCTCGTGGCCGTGTCCGTTGTTTTCCTACTTCTCCCCGCCCTCGCCCCCGCCCCCTCCTCCCCTTTTCACATCCATACCTTGTACGTGGCGGTGTCAGTGGACAGATCAAGATGTTGGACCCACTTCTCAGTGCGTGTCCGCAAATCGAACACCGCCACACCACCTGTGCAGGACGAGGCACCACGTTCATCACACAAACGAGGACAACCACACGGCCACACATTGCGGGTCCCAGTTAGGCGTATGCTGCACGGCTACAGACACACGTTTGTGTAGGGGAAGATGCCGGCAGCTGATGGAGTGGCAAAGCTCACCGATGTGGAGCTGGTGAGGTGGGTGATCAACCCCCGGGCTGCGGGTGTTAATGCAGCCGGCGGTCAATGCCCGCCCATCGTTTCCTATTGTCTTATTCATACGCACAAAATTCACTTCTGCCTCCACCCCCTCTGGCAGTATTTACAATAGCAATTAACAAACCAGCAACTATTAAAAAAGATAATATTGCACAGGTAGCTTGGAGTATAAGCATCTTTTTCCTATTGTTTTTCTGTAGTAGCTTTTTTCTAATGCTAAGCAACTTTAGACATTTGCTACAGGGGTAGGGGATTGCAAAGATTTTACTGCTGCTACTGCAGCTATTTTAAGATCTATTGGTTATAAAGCTGATCCGGCCCTAGTACTTAGAGGCCAGTATCAGAAATCTTTAAACATTACCTGGTATCGATAATTTCAATCATGTTATTGTCAAAGTAACTTGAGGGAGAGTCAATGATATTAGCAATCAAGGATTTAACAGATTCTTCTGGATCTTTCTGTACTTCCACCTCGCCTGTGAGTTGATGGACAAATTCTATCGGGAATACCAAAACACCATAGCGATAACATCATTAATTTTATCAACCAGGCTACCGGCAAAATGATTCTGATATAGCCAGCTGAGTGACTCATCATTCTCTTCATTGATTTAATTCCGGCATATTTCTATACACAGACATACGCACACACTCGACCCCAACCGACCCCTGCAACCTCCTGTTACCACCTCTCCGCCTCCGCTTCCCCCGTTTCCCCTTAAGACACCCTTTCAACCTCCAACTGGACCGCGAGCGTAATATCGTCGAACATACTTAGCGATAGACAGGACCCTTCTCTCCACCCCCACCCCCTTCCCCGCGCTCTCACTTACTGGCCACATACTTGGACAGATCGATGCCCTGCAAGATACAGTGCACGTGTGGGTTCAGAGATGAGGCGCGGCGGCACACAACCCAAGTCATGTTGTGACCATGTAGAGAAGGTATCCAGATGCTGCTGCACACGAGCATGCGACCAATAGCAGTGAGGCATCCATGAGGTTTATGTCCGTGGCCGTCCGAACGCCATTTTCGCAAAACTGTGACTGACCAGCACCCCCGGTTTTTCGCGATGTGCAACTTTGCAGGAGGTACGTGTGCACTTAAAAGAGGGTTGGCCAGCACCATAACAGAACGCACGGCCGTGGCGACCTCTTCGTACATTTCTAGGCCCCGCTGTGCCCAGCCGTTTGACTGTTCCCGAAGGGGGGAAACGGCACCGCATTCTTATTTCGCATCCCTCATTGCGGATGAGGCGCACCGTGTGGGGACCGCCACTCAACAGCCACAAACAACTTTGCCGCGAGTCAAGCGCTCGGGACAGGGGTACTCAGAAGCGCACCTTCAGATCTTTGGCGTGATCCGGATCATCGTAGTACTCCCTGCGGACGACCGAGGGCACGGAGCCGCGGGGGAACCCCACAGCGGTGGTGAGAGGGGAACGTAAATATGATCTGATCTCCCAGATGGGGGCTTCCCACTCCCATATCCGTATCCAGCATTACCATCTCCGTTGCGTTCTTGCGCATGCTCGCAACCCCCCATGTCCCCACGCAGCAAGCCATGCTATCGCCAGCCCTTGGCAGTAGGGATATGCCACAGCGGGAAAATGGATCCCAGCCTACTGCAGTTCCTGCTGCTGAACAGGGGGGAAGGTCTCCCCCCGCTCGACGCTCCCGTCCCTTTCTCTCACCGGTCGTAGAAGTACGAAACTGCAACCACGAGCTCGTCATGGCCATCTCCATCAATGTCGGCGATGGCGGGAGTGGTCATTATGTGCGGATCCACGTATACGTAGCCGCCCTTTGCATCAGGGTGGGTGGACTGAGGCAGAGGAGGAGCGGGAGGGGGAGAGGAAAGGAGAGGGGAGGAAAGGCCATATGAGCATCATCAGGACCGGTACAGCGCTCAACACCGCACACTACACAATACCGTAACGAGCGAGCCCTGATTCGGTCTTTCACATTGTACTGTTTGTCCTACGTCACAAGTGCAGGTGGCGGGATGAGGGTAGTAGCTGCCAGCCTCCTTCCCAACACGTCGGGAAAGAGTCCAGCCTTTTCTTTGAGAAGAAGGGAAGATGGTCGTACATCTTCATATCTACGATAAAAGCTGCAATGTTCCACGAATTCTGCCGCCACCACCATCGCCACCACCACTACCAACAACAACAACAACAACCTGCAACCGCCGCTACGGGCGGAAAACCCGTATCCAGCGTGACAGGGCCGAGGGGTCAGGAGCCCCTCACCTGCGTGAAGTCCTCGTCGCTCCAGCCGCGGCGGCCCCTACTGCCGTCACCATGGTAGTCCCCCAGATACAAATGCGAGTAGCTGTTCAGCAGGAGCTCGTCAGGGTCGGCGGCGCGGGGGTCAACTGCGAGTTGGTTGAGGCGGGATGGAGCGGGGCTAAGTATACATAAAGGGAGAGGACATGCGGTGATTTGTGCCGACGGTGGTATTACCAACTGCGGTCAGGAAGGCGCAAGCGCGTTACAACTTGCACATGTCGCTGATCGATCCCGCCGACCCAGGAGGACCCGACTACTTGGTGCGGGACGACCGGTAGGACACACCGGGCTATTTACCAACAGAGCATATGTTCCCGTATTCCCTCCCCATCATCCTGAGGCTGCTCTATTCCAGGACCGGTTAGCTCCCCTCCCACTACCCCTTCCATTCCATCCCTCTGCCGCCGCGCCACACCTCCATGCTCGTGCAGCGCCGCTTCGCTCTCGCGCAACTCCGCCGTGACCTCCAGGTCGCCGAACTCGTCATACTCGAGGCGGTCCAAAAAGCTGTCAAGATCACCGCCGAAAGCTGCAGCGCCAATGTCCGCCGCCGCCTCCGCTGTGTCGACCTCATCCTGGTTCGAAAACCCATCCATAAACTCAGCAGCCGCATCATCGTCCTGCTGCAGCAGCTGCTGCTCCTCCACATCGTCGGCTTGGTCGAAACTGAGGCCGTCGTCGACTGCGAGCTGCCCTTGGTACGTGTCCTCGAAGATGTCGAAGGAGCTGGCGGCTTCCCCGCTGACCGCGTCCCCGGCGCCCGCGGTCTCTACTGTGTCAGCACCGCCAGTACCGGCGGCAGCTTCGTCCGCACCAGTAGCTTGCATCAGCCGCCGCCTGCTGAGACTGGTAGGGTGCGAAAATAGAGAGAGAGGGGAGATTTACCCGTTTGATGCCTTGTAAAGAAATTGGAATAGGAAAAGAAATTAGTCATCAGAATTCGTAGCCAACCATAGTGGTGACAAATGGTAGCCATTGACCGTGTGACCGTAGAGGAGAGGGACACACGTACGAGGTGAGGAAGCGGCTGCGAGTATCCGGACTCCAGCCGATATGAATGCCATCTATCTTCTGAAGTGTAGATCAGCTGCATCTAGCGCTGCGCCCAGTGTATGACCCCTTCTTGGTCATGAAAGGCAGGAGAGAGAGAAGATGCCGGAGATCAGCTCCCGGCTATCGCTATAGCGGGCGGCATAGCGTTTTGCAGTTCAACACGGCTGCGGACGATGTCGATGTCATCGTGATGATAAAAGCTAGCTGCTGCGTTAAACGTTATGGGAAACACACCAGTCCGCTCCTCCCGGTATCTTCAACTCCACCCGGCCACACTTCTCGCCCAACCTCTCGCCGCACACTCTCCCTCGCCTTTCCCCCGTGGTGCGGTGGTCAGACGGTGAAATGGTGCGGGGCCTCTGTGTGCATAGACCTCTCGGAAACGTGACGTCAGGGTGGAGATCGCGAGCTATGACCAGAGCACTAGCGCAAAGCAGAAACTGCGCCGATTGAACATGGCACGCACGATGCCACACTCACCTCTGCGATGAGGTAGTGACATTAGCGCCAAGCTCCTGCTGCAGCAGCTGCTGCCGTATTGCCGCCACCACGGCCTCGTAGAAGGCAGTGTTGGTGCTGCGGGTCTCCTCCATCAGTTTGTCGGCCGCCAGGTCGCCGTACTTCTGCCTGTACAGGGTACACGGACCAAGTGACATGAGCCCATGCCCACGGTGGCGCATGCATAATAAACGAGCGCGCATGCCACTGCATAGCGAAAGTACGTACGAGAAAGTGCAAGAAAGCCGCCATCGACCCACGGGCTGTACCTGTACTCGGTTATCTGTCGCACGAACTTCTTGACGCGGTCCTCGATGCTGCCTTTCGGGCGAGGCTCAGTGGCGTTGCTGCCGGGGGACGTATTTCCCGCCTGCTGCTGCTGCTGCTGCTGCTGCGGCAGCGCCTTGCCATCAGGACCCGCGTTTGCCTGTGCGTAAGAGGACAAAACCATCTTCAGCTGCGGTACGGTGGTGCTTTGTGCTTCGGGGTGCTTGACCCCTAGCTTGGGCGAAACGTTGGGTGCAAGCCGCCAGCTGTCTACCAGCCACCAAGATTTGCTGCTGCTGGTGAGGGCCCCTTCTTTCCACCGCATCTCTCTAAAGCCCTAGAAATTGAGTACACACGCACACACAAACATACGAATACAAACACGAACACCATCACGCCGTACCACATCCACATACCTTTCCAGCGCCGTCCCCGTCGCCATCGCCGACATCAGGATGCGAGTGATCGAAAGGATCCTTAGGGTCCAGCCCCACATACCAGTCCTGAGCGACAGAAGGCAAAAGAAAACGAAGCGTGTGCATGATGGCGGCGACACGATAACGCACGATATCCAAATCATCATTACGTGAGCCGCGGGTACAGGATATTTACACAGCACGGGCGAATAGCCTAGCTCGCGCACGCAAACATCATTTGGTAGGGCGCAGACTGCTCCCGGCTTGCACGACACTGCAATCAGGGCGGCCCAGCGCTGGCACTTTCGGGGGAACTGTGCGAGACTGCTGCCGCAGAGGGGCACGGCAGCCGCAACCGACGAGGAGGCCTGCCTGAGCCTGAGTGATATTGAGCGAGTCGTCATACACAAGGAGCTACAGCTACCGTCAAGGTACCGCCGCACTGCCTGGTGTACCCACACCAAGCCAATCTGAAGCCCGAAGCCCATACCTGTGTCGGTGATTCCTCATCACCGACACAGGTCCCCGGCAGAGCCCCGATAACAGTAATCATCCTCACGGACCAAGGGCAGTGCCAACCGGTTCCACGATTTGCTCCCCTTACTCCAGGCCTCCACCTTCCTCCCAGCACTTTACCTTGCGCACACGCAGGCGGCTGATCTGCAACCCCTCGGTCATCTTCTCACCCTGCAGCAGCATCAGGTGGCGGGCAGGTGATGGGTGCAAATTGGTAGTTTGCAACGAGGGAAGCGGGAAACAGCTTTTGAATTCGGCAGATGCCAGCAGCAGCAGCGGGGGGGCGGGAAAGCGGTTGTCCTTGCAGGATTATGGCGCATGTTGATGGGCAAGTTGAGGCGGGAGGCACAGTGTGAGTAGCCAGGATCCTAGGTCCGGATTCTGAGGCGTGGCAGACGATAAGGCAGGCAATAAGGCCCCGTAGTATGTCATTCGCCATCTGCAGCACATCCCATACATTGAACAATTCAAGCACGCAAGCATATGCACCCGGCATGCAGTAGCCCAGGGGCTGTGGCTGGATCGCAGCGCTGTCACCTGACCGGTTCCCACTACTTCAGCCCGGCGCGAAGACAGCGACCCACCGTATCCTTGAAAAACAAGATCTGCCCGTCGTACGTCGCCAACATGATGTCCCGCACGCCGTCAAAGTCAATGTCGTACAATAGTGGCGAGGTGTGCACTGACGATGCGTGGAAGGCGGGCCAACCCACCGCCTGACCGCCATTTGGGCCTTCCATTACCTGATGTGAAAACCGGGTGGCGTAACACAGTATGGACTCAATACTAAGAATATTCAACTGCACATCATTTGGGCTTTGAAGTGTGTCGAGTATTTGTGGATTCGCGCAAAGTAGCAGCGCAGGGGGCCACACAGGGCCGCGGCTGCGGCGGAGAGCCCGGCAGGGCACGAGCCCCAGCGGCATAGGCGCTAGCTGTAACGCCCCACCCACCGGCCCCACCGGCCGCGCCGCAATGTGGAAGCTATGCATAACGAAAACGGCCCGAACCCGTTCACCGCTACACAACGACAGAACCTGTTGCCGGCGAGCGCCCGTCATAGAACCTGCGTTTCGCGTTACGGTACTCCGTCTGTGTTTCCGGGCGTCTAGGCACCAAAATGCCGTTGGCCCGTTGTGACCCGCGGGTCGGCACCATAACATACTACACCAAACGTACATATCCCTACTTATTATTTCAAGCAGATACGAAATACAAATTCGTTTGCAATTATAACATCCTGTGTTTCTTAAGAACCGTTTCACCATTAACGATTTCGCAACGAGCTTCCTTTCAGATCATCAAAGCAGCGGCCGCGGCCCGTTAGCTGACCTCCAGGTAGTGGACGAAGGACGGCACCACAATGTCACGCCTGCACCCAGAGAAGTACGCGCGCAGGCTAGCCTTAGCTTAGAGAATTCAGAGGTAGTTACGGGTTCACGAGTTCAAGGCTCCGGAGGCAAGCAATGCAATGGCGCCTCACCGGCGGAACCTGGTTAGCGCATTCAGTCCGGGGGCCGCAACGGGTCTCCTTCCCAACACGATCCAGCCTACCGCCGCCTGTGACCCTAGGAGGCTCGGCTGACCTGAACTCCACCCCGGACCAGCGAGGTGTTCACTCCACTCAGCTGGTCCTTCTTGCTCAAACTCTCATCACCCCCACTTCACCGCGACCCAACCCTCCGCAATTCCGGCGTCAGCTTGGGCCCCGACCCACCTCCCGTCCGCATGCAGGTCTGTGATGAGAGGCGTTGCGTACACAGAGCTGGTGGCCTCGCTCATCCATGCAAGATCCAGGCGGTGTCGGCCGCAGCGGGTGACGCCCGGGACAGGGCCCTCGTGCTGGCTGCAAGGGAGTGACGGAGGAGGGAAGGATCGAACGGCGGTTGAGAACGGCGAGACGAAGGGTTAGTGAGTTGCGGAGGTAGTGTCGTACGCCCGGGTAGCGGTCCGGATGGTGTACTAGTGGCGTTGCAGCTGCTCTTTATGTGCCGCTGCAGACGTATATCCGAGCAACACTGTTCGGGCGGAAGAGTGTTGCAAAACCCGGCTCTTAAACTGCCTAGCAGAAAACACCTTCCAGATGCATCAGAAACAGCAAAGCCTGTTGTTGGATGACACTTAGCCTAAATCTTCCCATTGCTAAAGCGTGACCTGACGGCCAATAACGAATGCCGCGCGCTCAAATTGTCTACGCCAGTTGTAGTCTTCTTTTGTTCCTACAAAGAGACAGATCCAGGAGCCCCGACATCTGGTTGTCTGTCTGCCTCTCAGGTCACTGCCTTGCATGTTATGTGATCGAGGTGACATTCTGATGCATCTATTTTACGATAACTGACTTCGCCATGATGTCAACCGTCAACCCCTGCAGGCTGACACACACGACACCTGCCTAATCCCGTAGTGCTGGGGACGGTCTGACAATGTCGCGGGGGACCATGCGGGTTCAAAACACACCGCCTGCTTGCCCCAGCTACCTACATGTCCCCCTCCTTGTCCATGTCCGCTTTCCGGCTGCGATACTTGCTGGCGGCATCGACCGAAGCCAACTGTTAAGGAGGCAGAGAGCACGGGGAGGGTGCGTAGCAGGCAGGGTCCACGCGTTAGGCAAGACAGACTACCGGTGCGATGTGAGGGGATGACTGCGACACCTAAGGGGCTAGACCGCCGGCGCGGCTAAGCTGCACGCTGTTGGAAGAGGGTCAGGTTACGGGACTTGTACGTGCGTGCGTATGCACGGAGTGCGATGCGGTTCAGGCAGTAAAGCCGTGATCTACGCACCAGAGCCCTGTTTAGATGTGTCCCCTTCTTTGCAGAGCCGTTACCTGCCTTGCCCATCCACTTAAATACAAAACAGACCACCAACCGCTAGCAACGCACCTGGCTGCCGTGAGCTATTGGAGTGCTTAGTTGTGACAAGGCTCCATGATGGAGGCAGAATACCAATAGCGTTGACAGCGACCAGGCCAGATGCATTTTTTGCTAATCCAGAACTCCTTGCCAATCGTTAGGCGAGCACTTTGGCTAGTAATGTAGATGAATGATATTTTGACTTCGCCGGTAACGTCCTCTAAGAAGTCCAGCTACGGGTGACGGTTGCCCGATCACTTCGGAAGCCAAGCTCCAAGCATAGCACTTCCTGATAATTGTATCAAATAAAAATGGTCATCGTTTAGAGAAGCTGTTTACAAGACACAAACAACATTCACCCAGGAGGGTTGGATATCCATCAGATTGCAACGTGCTTCGCAGCCCCATAAAAGACGTAGACCTTCTGTGGTGTAATTGTTTTCAGGAATAAAGTGTTAAGTATTATGAGAAAAGTCGTATAGGACCACTACACATCAGACTTTACATTTGGCTTTACAGTTGACGTACGGCAAACCGCTGCAACCACCGGATAGCAGCAAGCCGCAAGGCGCCTGAGCAGCAGCGCCGGTACGCAGCGCGTCAATCCGTCACTGCAAATCCGTGTCAAAACATAGGTCATCTATGCAGTACCATAAGCCGTGAGCCTCTTGCTAGCCGGCACCTCCTACAGGTCTTTATTGGATATGTCCGTTACGCCGATCTGACAGTTTTGCGCTGAACCTTGAGCTGAGCTGACACTGCTTGGGGATATGGAGGGGACGTGCCGCTGTATGATCACACTATCCATCCCTCACGCGTCACCGTGTGGTACCCCACACTTTGTTTGGGCAGATCCACACTCGCACCTTCCATGGCAGCATATCTTTTGATGATATAATGACGGAGCCTCTGCAGGTGCGAAGATATGCGAATGCGGTTTGTCGAGGGACGAGACTCCTGCAGATTGAATGTAATGGTGCCGTTAGCAGACTGCATCAAAACAACGTCTTTTATCCGGGTCCGGGTCCCCTTGAATATCACAACCGCCGCCCAATCCTTTTGACGCGTCCGCAACTTACGCACCGGCCTCCTCCGCCTCGATGCTACCGCAAGAAATATAAATTATCACCGACTCCAAAACTCTTTATTTATGGCCATCACAGCCATCATTCTCTCATGTCGCACGCAAAGCGAACACCGTTCTGGTCTGGAGCGCATTGTAATTTGTACCATTACCAGCAGCCCAGCAGGTGCGAACCATGCTGAACCGAAGCCCGCATGCACATGCCATGAACACACAAGCATGTGGGCGTTGAACGATTTGTTGATGATGGAGGACAGGACGAGCACACAGATAAAGCACGGACACCAGGTAAAACTTGGCTCACCCGCGACCTAGCTGAAGGAAATAGACCATAGCATGCGAACTGTACGAACACTATTAAACCGCCGCCACGTATGCACAAATATACAAATAATTCATTCACCAACGGCATTCGGTTGAATGCCGTTACTGAAAGATGCATTCCGCACATGCATATGGGCTAAACCCTACCAGGGAAACGACCCCGGATAATGCGCAAGGCAGTGGCGACATTGCACGGGCGATCGTGGTCGATTGATGCAGTGTACATACACGAAGTCAACGAAAGGCCGCTCAGGGTCATGTTTACCAGTGATTTGGTTGGCTGCTATCGGATAGCACTGTCCATTAAGCTTCAGCCAAGTAGCCCAAGCCCCGCCTAGCTAAGCCCTTACATCCGCCCACTGGACGAGTTTCGTGATCCCTGTCGCCGCGACTCGCCGGAGACCCCTTCGTCCCGCTCCGGGCCCCCACCACGAGGTGGGGACGCGGACACAAGGGATCGGGCGCCAGCCGTCCCTCCCGTCGCTCCCGTCGCTCCCGAGGGTGGCGGCCCCATGCGTGTTCGCTGTACAGCGCGGCCAGGCGGCGTGGGGCTGCGCTTGGTGGTGCTGCTGGGCGAGGTGTCCGCCGGCGGCGCTTGTGCCGGTACTGCTCGGTAGTGCGTCCCGTGGATCCCGGAACCGAGCGCGCCAGCGGGGCCTTCTGAATGTTGTTGCTGCGGCTGCTGTTGCTGCGGGCCTGGAGGGCGGGGAATGCCTCGGCCCCGCTGCTCTGGACCCGGGCTGATGCCAGACCTCTGCCGGGAGATGGCCGCAGGTTGAGGTTGCTGTTGGTGCTGGTTGTGCGTGTGGGTGTGGGCGTGTCCTGAGGCAGGTGGAACGGATGGACGGGTTGAGGAAGATGAGGAGGTGGTGGCGGCGTGCACGCTTGTAGGTGCATCAGGCCGTCGGCTTGACGAGGCTGCCGCCGCGCCACCTGCCACCCCAGGCGGCGCACCACCACCAGGCGCGACTCTACCAGCTATAACTGGTTGGCTGGTATGGGGTTCAAGATCTTTCTGGGCCTCCTGCAAAATCGGGGGTGATCCGCTTCTATTGCTGCGCGCTATTGCTGGCTGCTGTTGCTGCGTAAAAGAGGGTTCACTGAGGCCCATGTTGTCAGCAACCGACTGACGCCGTGACTGAGGTGCCGGAGAGGAGGGTCGTGAGCGGTGCAGTGGTGGAGGGCTTATGGCACCAGCTCCACTGCCAGTGTCCACCACCGCGGCCTGATCCAGTCGGCCTTGCACAGAAGTGCCCGGTCGACTTAATGGTGTTGAGGCTGTAGAGGGCCGAGACGAGGCGGCACTAAAGGGCCACCCATCACCACCGCCACCGCCACCGCCGCCATTGTCACTCGTTTCTAACGTCACCGCCAAAGCCGCCGTGGCGCTGCCAGCTGCACCCAGGTTGTGGCTAATTTCTGAAATCCCGGTCGCGGGACCCCCCCCTTCCCTGCCAGCCGCCGAGGTTTGCCGAACAGAGGAGCTCCAAGCCCCAGCATTCTCAGCCAGTGGCGTGCCACTGTTCCTTCCCTCCTGTGAGGGTGCAGCTGCGTCGCCGGCAGCAGCAGCTGTGGCGGTGGAAGCTGCAGCAAGGCCACTGGCGCTAGTGGTCCGACGGAGGCGAACACTAAGCGGTGTAGCTGGCGAGCCGCCGCCAGAAGGCTGCACTGGCGCCGACGGGCCGTCGCTGGGTCCGACCGTCGGCGGCGCTCCTGCTGCAGCTAAACCTGTTAAAGTCGACTGCGAGCCTGATTCCGAGCCTCGCCGCACGAACGATCCGCCCACGGAGCCCCGTGGACCTGGAGGGACGGGCGGGTGCTGTCGGCTGGGAGGCCGCGCCGTCAGTGCGGCAGCTGAGGATGCCGTCAGGCTCCCTGACGGTGTCGCTTCCGAAAATCCGTCAGCGCGCGGCGCCGTTGGCGGTCGGGTGGGCTGTTGCTGCTCATGTACCCCAGCCCGTGACTCCCTACCTATTGACGTCAGAGAGCTAGACGCCACAGTAGCAGCAGCTGCGGCCGCCATCGGTTCGTGCTCCAAAAGCGCGACCGACTCCCGGAGGACCACGTCTTCAGCAAAGCCAGGGACCACCGCCTCCTGCGTCAACTCCCATCTGCGCCGTTGTGTTGGTGCCATGGACGCCGTCTCAACCGCTTCATTGGCGCCCTCCTGCCCGGGAGCCCGTCGGATTCCATCTGTGCTGGCGCCGGCAGAGCTCCCCACGGCAACGGCTGTAGCCGCTGACACGGCCTGACGGTCGTCACCGTTGCCGCCACTCTCCCCAACCCCCGTTGCGCCCCAGGGCGGCTGCAGTCCCCGAGATAGGGCCGTAGGTGTGACCGGCTTGATATAGCTGCGGCGCCGTGTCGATGTTGGTGTGGTGCCGCCACTGGCGGCACCGCTGCTGACGCGGACTGCCTCCAGCGCGCGCGCCGCGGCCAGGATGCTGGTACTGGCTGTGCTGGTGGCCAGCGCCACGTAGGCAGATGAGGGACGGCTGACGCTAGCGCTGCTCCCGCGGGGCAGGGTAAGGTTTTTACTCTCTACTAGCGGTATATCCTCGGGATCCCGGAGGACCGCTTTTCGGCTGTAACGTGCGGAAGAAGGAACAGGACTGGGACAGACGTCGGTGGTGTTCGGGCCACTGGTGTCGAAGACCGGAAGGGACTGCGGCGGCGCGCCCCCGCTCGCGCGGGTGTCAGCCCCGTCAGCGGCTACGTTTTCCGTGTTCTCTTCTTGGTCGTTGGCATGGCTTGCGTCCGAACCCGATGCCTCGGCGTCCACGCCTGCGTCGGCTTCTCCTACACCCTCCTCACCGCTTGCTCCCTCTTCTTCTGCTACTGCTGCTGTTTCCACCACCGCTGTTACAAGGGAAAGCACGAGGAATAAGGCACAGCGCAAATTTATGTCGGTGCATGTATGCATGGATCCCTGTGCAACGAGGACATGTCAATACCTGCAGAAGACAGCTACCATGCTGAAAGCACTGTGGCCCCGCCTAAGGTACCAGGCCCACCTAACAAGACCTTTGCGTGTGTGGGAGGGGGGGTTAGCATCTTCGTTCTCACACAGCAAACGTCCACACCGATTCGCGACTGCCTCATTCAATCAGGTTGCTTGACATGTCCAGTTAAACTGTTTGGTACCCTTTTGAACGCCGCTCCCGAGCTTTCTCTAATTTTTAATCTTTTCGTTTGCAGGAAATGCTCGTACGTGTTAGTTCACTAATCCATACAATCAGATCCCTGAAACGAGATAACTACCCGTACGACATTCATTCAGGTTTATACAATAACTGGGTATCAGGGTTCTTCAAGATGGTTGCTGTTTGTTCCGGGGTTCCCCGGAACCCTACAATATTTTTCCGGGAGGGCCCCCGCCCGGAACTCTACCTAGTTACGCCCTAAAACACGGAAAGCTGCGCTCCACACTGGAAACGTTTTCCGGGGATCCCCCGATGGAGCAGCCCCAACATTTTCACGGGCGTTGTCCTAAAAGCTGAAAACTTTCCGGGTCCCGTCCGGGGTGAAGAACGCTGCTGGGTATAGTCATTGGCTTCCTTAGGGCAGTCGTACCTATACTCGCCTCCAGAACATGCATCACACCACTAATGCCTTTTTCCTCTCGGCGCCCTTCCATATTTGCCCGGCGCCCTCGCACCTGTAATCGCCTCTTCTGCGTCGCCCTCGGTCTTCGCCTCCGCCTCCTCGTCGTCATATTCCGACTCCGCCGCGCCTTCATCCGGCCCCGCTTCCGCTTTCGTCAGGACAGAGCCCTCCATAGCCTCCACCACCTCTACCACTTCGACCGTTTCCCCGCCCTCCTCTCCCTCCACCACTGTCGATAGCACGGTCCCTTGGATCTCAGCAATTTCCTCCACTGCCCCTTCTCCTTCTTCCTCGTTTCCCCAATCTTCCGCATTGTCACCCTGCCCTTCTTTCCCTGTCCCGTCCTCCCCCAGGACAGACTCCCGCAAGCCGGGCTCCATTGCCGTGGCATCACCCACTAAGGAAGCATTCAGAAGAGCCTGTGATATGGATCCGCTCAGCGTTACCGCCGCCGAGGCCATACCACCCTCCATCTCTGACCGCTGCTTCTGCCGCTGCTGTTTCTGCCTGCTACTCGGCCTCGCAGCAGACTCCACCTCGGACCCATGCTCGGATCCCCTGGCCCCTTGCGGGAGGGTGCCAAGGAGCACGCTGCCGCGCACGGAGGATAGCCCTGCCGCCGCCATGGCCGCCGCCGCTGCCGCTACGGAGCACCGTACCGCCCCTAGATGCTCGCGAGCCGCCTGGCTGCTGGCCAGATAGCCACCGCCGCAAAGCAACTCCTCGCCACACGGCTCACCTGAAGATCCAAGGGAAGCGGGCCGATCAAGCGAATGTACGGCTGTATGCACGTGTATGTGTATGTGTATGTGTATGTGTATGTGCATGTGTATGTGTATGTGTATGTGTATGTGTATGTGTATGTGTATGTGTATGTGTATGTGTATGTGTATGTGTATGTGTATGTGTATGTGTATGTGTATGTGTATGTGTGCGTGTGTCAGCTGGGAAAGGAATAGGGTTAGCAGCCTCTTATGTCTACTAGTCCAACGTCCCTCCATGTACTCCCCACACGAGAGAGCTAAATATCTCCAGCAGCGCCGGCCATACGCGAATTCCCAACACGCGACTCATGCACCCCGTGCTACACACTGTCGTAAGAGCGGGCAGATAGAATCTTCGAGAAGCTAATCACCTTGCGCTTTGGTGAGGCTCTCTGGTGTGATGTCCACATCCGTGTACGCGTCATCCGTTCCTTCCTCGCCTTCTGCATCCGCGTCCCCGTCGGGTGCCGCGTCGTCCGCACTGGCATCCAGCTCTGGGTCGGAAAGGTCAGGCATGTACAGTTGCCGAAGGATATACTGGCACTGTGAAAGCAAACCGTGGGGAAGGGGCACACAAGCAGCAGTGGAAACAGCAGCGGAGCGTTGGCAGACGTCTGGAATGTAAGTGATCCGGTGCCAGCAAACAATAAAAACGTATGTGCGAGTGGGAGCTTTGCGCGCGTGTACCGATGGAATGAAGACGTAAGGTAGGGAGAAGCAGGGAGGTCGACGGGCAGCGCCAGTCAATCTGCAAACGGCGGAAGGCATATCGCGCAGTGCACATTTTAGTATGTGATCCCTGCTAGGAGCATGCATGCAGGTGGATGGTGATGGCGCCAGACAACACTGCTAGTGCGGCTCACGATTGTGAGACGGCCTGTCCTTGCCGCCGCCGCGGCCCGCCGCACCTGTGCCGCGAATGGTGGCCTGCCCGACTGCGCCACCCGCTCCAGCAGCTCGGGTGTTCCCCGGGCCAGCGCCGCCTCCCGAATGGCGGCACGAGAGAAGATGCTGTACAGAGTGCCGTTGATGTAAGTATGCACCTACAGGACGGGCGGGAGACGGTCAGGAACATGACCGGAAGGAGCCCCGGCAAACACACACACACACACACACACACACACACACACACTCAAGAGTATGCAGACCAGCACGCGCAGCGAGACAGCCCCGGCAGCGGTCTGAGCTCGATGGGGCGTGCTTGCAGGTTATCGAAGACATGCGCATAAGACATGGCCACACCTGGTCGTTGCTGCAATCCAGCAGGCTTTCACACAGGCTCAGCAATGGCACTGCATAGCCGGTGGCGGCGGCTCGACCCGCGGAACGAAGGCACAGGTTCATCAGCAACGCGGTTCCGTACTCCACGGCGGTTGGAGAAACCGTTGACAGATCCTACACGAGACGAATGCCGAATGATTGGGAGAAGGTTCGTTTGCACCGTTTTCTAATCCGTGGCGCGTCGCAAACGTCGAAAGCGGAATCTTAGCTCCTTGTTGCGCACGTATCTTCGGTGCAGAACCGGTACCATAAGAGGCACCGGGTCGTTACGTGTCGTGGTAACGACTTCGGGCACATTTAGATATGTGTTAGTGACTACTCCCCTGCGTTCCCCGCCACGTTCCCCGCATCGGAATTGCAGCATTTTCGTACACCGTTCAACACACCAGGTGCTCCACATGCCCGTCCCAAACCTCCGCATGCATTTACGACACCCTTATGCGACATATAGATTGCGACATTGACGATGATCGATCCTCCCAAAGCTTTCCATGTGTGTGCAGAGGTTATAACCCAATTTCCTTTCCCGGCAACCTCCCTGCCTCGTCCGCCATCCATCAAGCCAGCAGTCACCGACCTGCAGGAAGTCCACCACCCACTCCACCATGCCCTCCCGAATCATCTGACTCTGTGCCACGCGCTTCAAACTCAGTTTCTGCAGCGTCACCAGAGCCTGCTGTGCGGCCGGGCGGTCACGCACTCCATCGGCAGTTCCTCCTCCATCCTCCGCCGGCGCCTCGTCGCTCCGCACCCCGTTGCCGACCCCACCAGCACAACCGGGAGCGGAAAATCGACGCAGCACTCCTATTAGTGCGTGCACCGCGCCGCCGCCCGGCATCATCAGATAGTTGCGACCCAACCGATCCGATGCCATGGCATTGGTGAGGCGGACAGCCTCCTCCACAACCCCTGGGTCGGACGAGGATGTCAGCACGGCCAGCAACGAACACGGCTGCGTGGCCGCAGCTGCTGCCGTCTGTGGCCGCGAGGAAGCACGGCTTGTCACAACCGTGCCAGAGGTCGCTGGCCGTGATTGCGTTGAGGGGGAGCTTAGGTTCCTCACTAGGGGCGTGTGGCAGTCAAGTAGGTCGACCTCTATCCAGCAGGCGATGAGGCCCCAGCGGTCGGCGCCAGGTCGGCTGCGGGTAAGCCGCCACCGTAACGCCTGGAGTAGTCGCGCCGCCAGCACCGTGTTGGGCCCCTGCCGGGTATGGAGTGCGGCATGAGACACACGAGGGAAACACTGTTATGACAAGACGGATCGACTGGGCTGGTTGGGTCCTGTTCATGTTTTCTAATGGTTTCTTAAAATCGCAAGGAAGAGCGGCGTGGCGTGGCGTGGCGTGGCGTGGCGTGTTGCTGCGCCAAGATAGGCTGACATCAGGACATTATAGATTATTAGGCTGACATCAGGACATCAGGACATCATGACATCAGGACACGAAGCATTCAACCACGGCTGGCGCTGCGGGACACGTGGAGGGCGGTGCTACATGAACTGAGAGAGCCATTGCGGAAAGATATCCCATTGTTCCCCACGGCTCGCTCATCTCGCGGCTTCCGTTTCTTCCTGGTTTTCGGAGCCAGGAAGACCTACACCCTCTCCTTTTACCCCTTGTAACGGTCTCTCCTCCAACAGCGAAACGGATGAATATGGAGGGGGTTCACCTCCGGCCCAGACCATGCTATCTGCTTCCCTCGGCCGCCGCACGTGTGGTGGTCGAAGGTCACCTACCTGCAGGTCCCGTTTAACTTTGCGGTAGTCCAGGGGGGCCAGCGCAGTCGTAGAGCTGACTCTGCAGGGGATTTCATCATCAATTGCGGTGGCCGCCGCGGCCGCCACACCCGCTGCTACCAGCTGCTCCGCCATCACCGATCTGCTCCCCATCGTGCCACCGCCTGTCCCCTCGTCCCCCATGGTACTTTCCAGCAACTGGACATTCTCCCGGAGTACGGCACCTTCTGTCAAGCCCAACTGCTCCAGGGACAGACCCATGGGACCTTTACTTGGGGCGGCAGTTGCGGAGGGCGGGAATCCACGTCCCGGGGGCAGGTCCTCGTTGTTTGGGCTCCTGCGGGACGGGTGCAATGCATGCGGAAGGGGACTTGCTAGGAGCATGAATGTGGAGGCGGAGCGATGGGTTGTCACGCCCGATTACCGCCCCACAAACACACTAGATGCGAAACACTTACTGGCAATGGCAAACTTATGAGCATCATCGCTCTACCCGCCAAATTGTCATGCCGTACAAGCAACTCGCTATATAAGACGCGCTTTGGTCCAGTCTTGCCACTGAATATCCTAGGCTCAACCACACGAATGGGCCAGGCCTCCGGTCTAACTAGCCTTTATGGGTTTGTTATGCTATTTATCCTTATGATACCCTTGCGCAACGCATGCTGCGATCCCTGGTGCCACCTGCCATGTGCGGTCACCTAATCCGTCGTGACAGGGTTGCATCTCCATGCTGCACCGCGTCTCTTCATGCACGCAAATAATGAATTAAACGATGTCCCCAAGGATTAAACGACGACCCCAAGACGACGACGACTTAAGCTCGGCGCTCGACAGCCCCCATTGTCCCCTGTCCTTACTTGTAGAGACAACATCCTTCGCATTATCCTCCTAGCCGGTGTCGGCCCTGGCCCCCACCTCCCTTACATACCTTAGCGCCTCCGCAATCTCCAGCTCGTCCGGCTCGTCAAACTCATCTTCCTCCAGTCCATCCGGCTGTATGTCACCGCGCGGTCGCCGCTGCACCGCCGCCACCGCCATCGCTGGCTGCCCAATGGTCGCCTCGGATACCCCATTTTCCCCTTCTTGCGCAAAGCTTTCATCGTTGTAATCGCTGCCACCGTAACGCCTGTCGCCCTTACCGTCGCGGCGACGGTACGCAACGGTCTGCTCCTCCTCCTGCTCATCGTCAATACCACGGTAGCCAAAACCGCCGTGGCCGTGCGGCGGCGCCGCGCGTAGTGGCATTGCCGACGCTGACACGGGATGCCCAAGACCCGAACGCCGCTCGAATGGTCCCACCGTCGACGCTGCAGTAGAATTTGCTCCGGAACCCGAACCAGATATGCGCCTGCAGTTGCCTCCGGGCATGGGAGCTGGGTGGCCACTTCGTCGAGCGAACCCTTCGCCATTAGTGTTCGGCTGGTGGCGCTGCAGGCCATGCTGATCTAAAATGCTGCTGCCGCCGCAGCCGCTGGCGGCGGCCGTGGCATTCGCACCTGAGGCGCGGACATTCCCAGGCGCCTGCTGGTACGGCGCGGGCGGAAGTCCGCCGTTGCCGATGCTGCCGCGTGAGGCCTCCCGGGACTGCGTGTGGGCGCGGCTGGAAGCGCGCAGTGCCCGCCCACGCGGTGACAGCCTAGGGACTCCGTCTGTGCAGGGCACGGGGAATGCGCGCGCGAACCAAACTTAAGATGAACACGTGTCATATGCACACGGAGTTGGGGCGTGGTTACTAACTAGTTTCAGGTCCTCATACGGCAGAATGGCGTGTGCTGTCAAACCTGATAGATACTGCGCCGGTTTCTACATGCATAGAAATAGCAGCTCCCGCGACGACCAATATGCTAATAGCACACGCAATTCAAACTCTGCGGACGAAACAAATTTTGGAGCCGACTCGAGTTCGAGAGTGGGGTTATGAAGGAGGTGGGAGGATATGTCGTTGCAGCTCTAGCCGAAACGGCGAAGAGGAGAGATGGAGAATCCAAGGACAAGAGCGGCGTGGCACTGCAAGGCGTGTACTTTTTCTGGGGGCGAAGCTAGGGAAAACGTTAGCGAAGCCAAGCAAAGCCTGACAATCTACACAGCGTTTTACACGGCTGGGAAGGTCGTCGCTTCTTTCGGCTCGCATCCAAAACTTCGAATGGATAGCTCTTCCGTTGTTCGCGATCGCGTGACAGAAAAGTCGTTTTCTTTGCAATACCGGCGACGCCAACGTGCAGCCCCCGATTGTCCCTTACTGTGGGACCGTTGGGCCATCCGTACGCTCTCGTTCGCTTTCTGGAACCTTAATACGCCATGTCTGGCATCAATTCGCCCATTCGCCTTGTTCTGATGTCCCCAGAAAAATAAAAAAGGGATGTGATAACCGCCGCACCTCTTGCTGCCAGATGCTCAGTATACATAACGTACAACAGCGGGACACTGGATCTCGTCGTAAGGCCCTCCAAGAAGGTCTTAAGTTGCAGGCGTTCCGTATCTACCCAGCGGGACTGGAAGAGCGGTTCGAAGGAAGGGTGGTGCTCCGGCTGTAGGAAAAATGGTTGGGATGCAGAGGTTAGGGCATCGGGTTGAGCAGAGGTCAGGGCATAAGATTATGGCGGAGGTTGGGGCAGAGATGGGACTGCTAAGATATATTCAGCGGGCTGTGGAAGTGGTCGACGGTAATCCAGGAGTGTTGTGGCTGGCCCCGTTGGATGTTTGCGGTAGGGTGCGCAGGTGGCAGCTGAGAGAAAAGAATATCGCGCGCCCAAACGACCTGACACCAGGCGAAAACACATCGCCGTACTCTCTCAATCCAGTCGCTTTCCACTCCCTGCTCCATGGACTACCATCGTATCCGGGACAATTCCCAGTGAATCATATCGATAGGGCGATATCTTTTCCTAATCATGATGGGGGCGTCCTGTAAATTTAAGAGAGAGCCATCAAGTGCAGTGCCCGTTCGCCGTAGTCGTGCCCCCGTGGATTCCTGTCGTGGGGTCGGATAGTTCTTCTTCCCGCAAATAGCGCAATGTCATTCATCTTGTTTGCCGTTTCCTATCCTATGTCCGAGTCCATTTTTTCTGTCCTTATTTCAGTACCCCCTTTCCGTCCCGCAATCCCTCCATCTGGCCCCCCATGCTACACAGATTCCCTGGCCAAGGTCACCTGCTGAATGAACGGCAGCGCGTAATACGGCAGGAACTCCGCTGTGAGGGCCAGCGCGGCCCCGCGCCCTTCCAGGTACGACTTGAACGCCTGGGGGACGTGGCGGATGGACAGGTAGGCACGCAGGCAGGAAGGCACTGACATTTTGAGGACTGGCGCGTGCCGGCAAGGTTTACACAACGATGTAAACGAGCGCGCCTCGTTTGATTTAGTTGACCGTGCGCTAAGGACGGGGATCCGTACTGTTGCGAATCTCCTGTCCCCTCGGCTTTGCACGGAACCCTGCACCCGTCCAGGGCCCCGTTGAGCTGCGTCCTCCGCAGCTGAGAACTCAGGCAACCTTCCTTCAGTGCCACCAGCACATAGGGCATAGACCCTTGCCATGCTTCCTTAGCTGACCCCCTGCGCCGTTCTCATACCTACCCATCCCTCCCCCTTAACCTAGCTTCGCCGTTTTCAAAACCTTTCCTACAAAACCAGTTATGGTCCCACACCATTCCAGGATGTCAAACCGGAAAAGTAACCTCCTGGGCGTCTTCGGACTTCTTAGACAGGCAGCTCTCACCTTCTTCATTTGCTCGCTCTGGTCCGTTCGCCTTCTCACTGTCACTTTCCCCTCCCACCTCCCATGACCCTTCGCACCTTCATCCTCAGCACCAGCTCGTGGCGTGATGAGCTGCTGTGCGGCGAGTGGCGAGAGCCGGGGGGCCCCGCCCCGCCCGGGGTGACCACTAACACACTAGATGAGGGCAGCACCGGATAGATGGCAAAATATACCTGGAGGAGGTTGGAAGGACGCCAGGGGAGACCAGGGACGACGTCCAGGTCTGTATGCATGTGCCTCGCAAAACTTAGGGTGTGCAGGAAAAGAGGTTACGAACACGATGTGAAGAGACGCTAACCAATCTGACGCTAACCAAACTTGGCAAATGAGAGGGGCATGTATCTCGGTTTGGAGCGGATGATGGACAGGACGAGCAGTAAGCGTAACGTGAAACCCAGTCGATGGCTTAAATGCTATACGGAAGTGAAGCGACAAGGACTGGGGAATAAGGGGACGGGACAGGAGCTTGCGCATGCCAGACGCTTGTTACAAGGATCTTAGGGCTGCAGGAGGCCGCACGTCTGTGGGGCGATGACTCATGGCAGGTTCACACAACTCCGGAGACTATGACCCCACCCCAAAACATGCCAGCGCACAAATCACCAACTTGCGTGCTTGAGAATGACTGTATTATTACAAAGCACCATCCCACACCACATCCAACAGCTGCCATAGATGGTATGGAGCCGTTTACTTTGCAGTAGCAAACTGTACGGGGAACAGTTTGTTAAAAACAAACAGTATTTTCCGGTGCCTTCTTATCCGACAATCACGTCTCGTGTGCGCGCCTACGGGTTCAGCATTTATACGCAGCTCGAAAACAGTGAGCTGGATGCGCGTTGAAGGTTAAGCTCGTTAAGGAAATGGCTGGGAAGCATAGTGCTACCATGTGGTGGAAGGGTCTGGTTCTGCTATCGGGCATGAGGTTCAGGGAAGGAGTCGGGCGCACAAATTGCTCCCGCATCCTGCCCGGGATTGGCCGCACGGACTAGCGCTTGTTCGGGTTGCTGCTGCTGCGTGCTGAAGTCAAATCGGACAACTTTGGTGCTGACCACTTGACTGGCTGTCGTCTTAGACAAAGGAGGAATAAGCACATATAGGGGGCAGCCACGAGGTCGGCTGCGAACGTACCCACAATCCTGGGCCCAAGGAACTTCAGCTCTCAACCCCTCAATTTGATCTTGAAGGATCAGCTGTCCACAACTGTCAACGAGCCGAATGATGTCATCCAAAGATAGTGGACTTGCACTTGCACTTGCTGTATGGCTGAATGATGTTGGTGTTCGGGATTGAATCCTTTGGCAGGCGGCAGGCTGCAGCCATCCTGGTGGATGTGGCCCATGGATACAATTTCTCAACTTTTTCCCTATAGTCCTGATCGAACTGGTCCAATGGTCCGAACTGGCGATCGGCAAACCGACCATCGGCACCCGGCCCATTCTGCATATTGAGCACAGGAAGATCATACCTGCAGGTAGAACTCCATCTGCATGGCCAGGAAGGGGAAAACATAGTGCGCTTAGTGAAATTATCAAAGAAAGCTGATGGCTGCGGGGAGATGGAAAACACAGGCAAGTCATCAGGCTGCACGGCGTGAAGACCGCAGTTTCGAAGGGGACTTGTTAAGCAAATAAATCACAAGCTCACCTTCTGAGTTGCGAAGTCCAGTCCCAGCATGGAAGCTGGGACATACTGTTGCCAGAGCGTGAAGAAATCGTCCCTCCGGCCCTCATCAAACTTGCGCATCTGCACTCGGAATGCGTAACCCACATGAGTGAGAGTCCGAGATATGTAGCCGGCATGTTAGCTGTGACGATACCATTTCTGCACGAAGTCGTTCTCTTGTATCTTTGTTTTGTGTCCTTGCGCTCATGAGAGAGTTGTTGAGTTGCGAGCGTTTGGTACCTCGTTCCACAAGCAAAGTCTGCACAGTCTGATGATACTGAAGATATTGTAGGTATTCTATAATATGGTTTAGCAAATCACGGGCGCCCCGCTCTGTGAGAGCAGGTGGCCCTGACTCAGGAGATTCGGACTTTCCCATGATAACACAATATACGAAGGACGCTTACATCATGTGCATATCAAATGTTTTACTTTCAATGATTCTCCAAATGCATGGACGGGAAACCAGGTAAGGACGTCGTATTTTACATACCGTTGCGCAAAACTGACTGCTGGAGCAAATCATTCGGGTCTGTATACTTCAAGTGGCATTCTTCTTCCGACGGCAGGTTACAGCATAACTTCAACCCTTACACAAAATTTAATGCGTGCGCGATCATATTGGACTGGTGCTCACGATGGTTTTGTATGCGCGCAGGTGCATTTTGTTTTTATTTGTTTCTTTGTAACCTGTTATTAGGTGATACTCGCCCGAACGTAAATTTACATGTGTTAACCAAACTGCCCATAGGCTCATAATCGGCATATAGCAAATACCTGGTTACTGTTTCGGGAGGATGTCACTTCCTTTTTGTCTGTGTCCTTTTCCTTTGAATAACATCTACTTCTGCTTTCGTTGCCGCTGCATAGGCGTGCTTAAGCATTCTTAATTCGCAGGCTTTATGAACCTCGGTTTGCTTGCATACCTTGAGTGTCCCGTGGCGTGGTCAGGCATGGCGTGCATGGGCAGGTCGGGATTCCGATTTGGGAGTCTTGCGGGTGGAGGCGTTGGGTTCTCATTCGGGTGTTTCGGTCGCTAGCTGCAGCTGGATGTAATCTATGGTCGGTCCACTGCCGTCACCGTTGCCTGTGGCAGTAGCACTGCTGGGCAGTCCGGCACCGCCACGATAGTTCGCCATGGCACCTGGGGCGATGTGATGTCCCTTCATTATGGACAGTGGGCAGGTGGATGTCTGTGTACTTATCAGCTGCCAGAGGATTGTATGGCCCCCAACCCACAATAACCCACTACCATTGCCTCCGTGCATAGTGCATTGGTTCTCCCCAAGTACTGGTGTCCGCATCCTGCAAATGTTTGCAACCACCTGCGGCATGTAGCTTGTTTGGCTCTGCACAATAGTATATCATGGCTGCTCGATGCAGTAGTTCCCGACGCAAGGATTGGAAACAATAGCATCGTGATGACTGCAATCTGAACGGCTTCCATGCAAAGCTACGCAAAGCTTTCCACAAATTTTGCAATTTTTTGAAAACTTTGTTTAATTATGGCCCGCTGCCATTGCCTTGTATTACAATCTGGTTACAATCCTGTCATGGGACACAGTCCACAGATCAACAGGGTGTAGACCCTTCACGTGAAACCGTTATTGCTGAAGCATCAACAATGCTTAACCCCTTTCGACTTGCCCCAGCCGCTCAGACCGCCGCGTTTCAGAGCAAGCACCATCGTTTAAAATTTGAATCTTGGCCAAAATCCTTACCAAAAGCACCGGTACTTGAGGTGCAAGCCGTAGGAGGTTATCAGAGTTCCCAGCGGTTCACACTACCCCAGTCAAGCCCTGCGGCGGCTGTCGTTCTTGGTCACAACTGGTCCAGAGACGGATGGATGCAGAGATGTGCTCCGAAATTCATTTCCTTCACAATGCCGAAGCCAAGACGTCAACCAAGGAGCTTTCTACTGTGGCATGAGCCGATTCGTCACGCGACACCAGAGTGACTAGCCGGCGACTCGGGATTCTGCTGGCCATGTTAGCCCACCCTTCGGCTTTAACGCCGTAACATTATAAAACTTTGGCGGAAGCACGGAACACAACTGACTCAAAACTGCTGTTCACCTGTAACGGAACGCAGTTGAATCTCCGACCATGGAGCCCCCTAACATACAACAGACATGCACGCTGCCAACACGGCCGTCAGCCTCATCCCAAGGCGTGATAGCTATGTAAACGCCCCGCCGTTATGCATGTCTCTCGCGGCCAAGTTTCCCGGCAACACGTTGCTTTCCGCCAGGAAACTGGTCTTTGCCGACAGGAGGCTCTGAATGGCCTACCAAGCCTTACTTCCACAGCTTCTTGATGGACATATTCTTGTCTGAGTCCTTCTTCATGACCTGCATACGTGGCAAAAATGTGAGTCCCAGTTAAAATACAGCCATGGAAGCGCCTGATGCAGGCGCGATGATTAAGGTAACCAAATATCGGGATGTGAGAAGTTCAAAGGTGTGTGATGGCGGTTATTAGTATGAATGCATTGCCGGGGGAGGGGATACGGCGACGCGCCAGAGCTGCCGCCGCAGAGTGCACTTCCGCCTTTCCAAAACTTCAGGTGTGCCTTCTTCAGATGCACCCTATCTCACTCTCTTTCATCTTTACCAGTCCTGACAGGTTCGCCTTTCCCAGCAAATGGCAAATGGCCTATCCATACATTTTGCCGCTTGGATCACGACACAAGCTTGAGCTCGACGATCGTACCCCTCCATGCAGCCCCTCAAGAGTCCTTGCAGCTACACCAGCCAAAGGCTTTGCCATCAAATCCTCTGCTTATCCTATCCCAACCCCCATAACTACTATTGCTTTCAAGACACCCAGCTGGCATAATTACGAGCGCATGCTCATTCCATTTTTTTCGCCCCGTTATCTTAACACTCTTATCAGCCTGCTTCCCACGTTTTCGTACCCACCTTGGCCACCGCCATCTCAAAGTCCTCCTGCGTGACGTGCACTCTCCGTTCTCGCAGAGCAAACATGCCTGCCTCCGTGCAGCAGGCTTTCAGCTCCGCGCCCGAGCAGTTTGACATCTTGTCCGCAATCTTCTTTAGGTCGATCCCGCGGGTCAGATTCATCTTGCGAGAATGGATTCTGACGCGCAAATGGGAGAAGGACAACAATAAAGTTTACGATAACCGTATTGTCCTAATGCCAAAGAGGATTAGAATGCATCCATGTCAAACCGTGGCCCATGACGAAGGGCGATGGCAGTCTCATCACTGACGTGCACTGTGCCAGCTCGTACGGATATACGACATAAGATGCCCAGTCGTATGAACTGTCCTGCCGAAAGCGTGACATGTGGAACTGGAAGCTAATTCGTGAACAACGAAAACTTATGAAAAGTGCTCGCGGAATTTCCAACGCAAACGCTTCCGTTTGTCCAAACTGGCTTCCTCGCTTGTCTAACCAGCCCACACAGCACCCAGGTGCTCGATCGCAACACAGGAATACAGGACATACTTAAGGATGTCCAATCGGGCAGCTTCGTTGGGGTTGGGGAACTCGATCTTGCGATCAATGCGGCCGGGACGCAGCAGTGCAGCGTCCAAGATATCGATGCGGTTCGTGGCCATTAGAACCTGCCCAGGCGGCGGAGGGATGTTATGGCAAGGCAACAGCGACCTCCAGGAGCACGCTGAAGCGGGGAAGGAGAGGTTGGAAATGTACTGTCATGAATGAATGCTTATCGGGATCAACACTTATCTCCAAAAGTTGTAAAAACGGAGCAGAAAACCACAATCGAGAAGGTGAAAACCTAGCGTTGGCTCAACCAGGACAGTGCGTTAGAAAGCACCACAAGTGTGGTGTTCGAGCCTTAGAAGGATCATGAAGCACGTACACGTAAGCTTCCCGGGCAGCCCCGGCTCCCGCACCTTGATCTTGTTCGACGCCTCAAAACCGTCCAGCTGGTTGAGCAGCTCAAGCATAGTGCGCTGGACCTAAGCAGAAGGAAGCAGAGAGACAAACGAAAGGACCATCCCAACTGGAGTCAGACTGAGACTTAAAAAATTTTGCAAAGGAAAGATAAAACGTTACTAACTTACGCCGGGGCAAAGGACCAGGCAAAGGACCATGTCTTGCAGGAAAAATGTAGGAATCGCAACCCGACCGGGAAGCAGCGCGACGACGCCATTGAAACACGCAACTGAACCTGACGAGCCTCGTCTTAACATAAAGCCGAATCACTGGGCCCGTAACCCTTATGGGCCAGGTGGACTGCTAGGGGATCGTAAGGTTAAGTGCAACTCCTATGACAAATATTAAGAAGTAATAAAACCCTAGGCATAGCTCCAGCTGACGCGTCCCTCACAGGCATATCCGGGAAACGATGTCGAATACCGCACGTGGTATCCTATCCTGGAGGTGTTTAGATACCACATGTCCGAGTTCGTGTCAGCCATTAGGCTTCACCAGGTCGCCGTGGTGGCCGTAAACGTTGTGGGGGCATGGTTGAAGCTGCGATTTTGCTTTAATGGTCACCGGCATGATTTGTGTCGGGTAATTCTTGGACCAACCTGGGCCGTTAATGCACCCCTGCATGATCGTCGTGTAACTTGCTGCATCTTTCCGCTCTCTTGTGTCCTCAAGCAGCAAGGCTCCGCTCACAACCTAGGTCCATAAGCGGAGAGATTGCCCACTAGATGTTCCTCCTTTTCCAAAAACGATATATCCTTTATCGAGCTAATCGACTACATGCGCACACATATATCCCAAAACATTAGGCACGTACCTCACTGTCGCCACCGCCGCCTGAGTTATCGGTACGTGCTGACCCAATTGAATCCACCTCGTCCATGAAGATAATGGATGGGGCGTGCTCCCTAAGAGACGTGATACAAAGGGCGACTTGTGATCAGGAACTATCAAAGCCGGCGTTTGGGGCATTTCGGGACGGCGGATCACACGAGCCCCCAAAACACTTCCAAATTTAACCACCGCGACTTGCGAAAACCACGAGAGCGCAACACTTCATATGCTACGTACAAAACACCTCCTCTTGCCAATCCAACATCACCTTATACACGAATTCTTATTGCCAACATGACGGTATGTTTTAACCCTACAACTAAACCATCGCCGTACTGCCCGTGTCTGCCTCAGACCACGCTTTTGACTGCCCCTTTCTATGTCCCACGTCCACACCTGGCCATGACGAACAGCTCCCGAACCATGCGGCTGCCTTCGCCGATGTACTTCTGGACTAGCTCACTTCCGCTGACGCGAATGAAGGTGCAATCCGTGTGGTGGGCCACCGCGCGGGCCAGCAGGGTCTGCGAGTGCGCAATAACGTGGTCGACTAAAGATATGACCGGAATATGTTATATTCTTTATTACCGTGCATGCAAATAGCATTAATGAGGCGTTGTATGATTGATAGCTGGGCGTTGCTTAGATAGCTAGGATGGCGGATGCCATCGTACGTGCATGGTCCCGTTGCGTGTCCCAGAATTCCCCGACAACCTATAAAGCCTTTGCCGCCTACACATGGTGGAGGGCGCAAGATTCATGTGTAAAAACATTCCACACTCCATTCATTACTTCACCCTGGCTAACTGTTGGAATGCGATCTAGCACTATCCAAATATTTGCGCTTGTTACCCCTATCATTGCACCTCCGTCAGCCTCCTTCAACCCATGGAACACGCACCTTGCCCGTCCCTGGCGGACCATACAGCAACACCCCCTGCAAGGAACATAGTCGGATGCAGCGGGCCCTTTCAAGCGTCGTTGAATGGAGCATAGCTCCCACATAAACAGCTGCTTATTCGTTCGCACTACTTGGACAATATTGCAAAGTGGTACAGACAGTCACACAGACAGTACGGGGTCGAAGGCCTCGCGTTAACGTCTCTTCCTTATGCATTATTGTGGTTCTACGTAGTGTCGCTTAACGAAAACCGTCCTTGGAGCCCGCCAACATCATGTCGTCCAGAATCGAAGCCCAGCGCCTCAAGCTACCAACGACACGAAGGAGAGATGCGCAAACTAAAGATTCCCAAAGTTCAATGTGGCACAAGCTCCATCCCGGAGTAAAACAAGACTCCCACCCTGGTCAAAGGCCTGGCGCACCTTGGGTTGCGCGATGCCCAAGCTCTCGAACAACTCTGGGTGCTTCAGCGGCAGCTCAATAACCTGCACAACGAGTGGGCACCATACCGCTATCCGCGTCTTGTTCAACTGAATTTCGAACAAACACGAAGAGCTGCCGAAGGCAACCGCACACTTGACAAACAGGTATAGTGCGCGAGCCGTTCTTACCACGCTGCGGGCTACAGATAGCAACAAACCGCAACCCCTAAACCATTTACCTCCTTAATTTCCTTGATCTGCTGATCAGCTCCACCAATCATGTCGTACGTGGAGTCGGGCACCTGCCGAGGTGCATCGGTGTAAGCGAACGGGGACACAGCATATGACAGACTGTTGCAGCAGCCAGGCCACTTAAGCTCTCAAGATGTGATGGGACTCAAGAGACGTTTAACAACTTCCCGGTAAGCCCACATTGCATGTGACGCCTTCCTGCCGTTGAACCCGCACTGCTTCCACCCATGATTGCGACATGGTGAATGCGAACTGCGGACCGCGAGGATGCGAATGTAGAAACGGGATAAAAATAAAACCGAAGACGGAGTGAAATCCGTCTCTGACCCTCATAATAAGCGGCCGTCACCGTAAGAACCCCCGTATTTTCCAGCCCCTGTATGCCGCATCAACGCGGATCTTCTTCTCTTCTTCTCACTGCGTTTAACAGCCGCGCATCTGCTGGAGGGGATGCCGCCGGGTACCCGTGCTCCCTTTGCTCACCTTCTCGACCTTCATGAGGCTGACAAGAGGATCCACCTTGGTCGGCAACACCAGGTGCAGGGTGTACGAGTCGTTGCGGAGAGCCACACGGGCTCCCGGGTTGAGCTTGTCAATGGAGATGTCCTGGGCGTGGTTAAAAAAATGTGGGCATTGGCTTGCCACCGCTATGCCAAGCCAGTGATGAACTCCATACCCGGGGAGAAGCAATCTCTCGAAGAAGGGGCTGACATTACTTGTATTAGGACACGAAAGCCATCATATTCACACACATAACGGCTCCAATATGCTCGGCACGTAACGCTGTCAGCCCTATGAGCATTCCATGTCCCAATCTTCTTTTTACTCTCGCTTTTGACCTTTTGGACTTTTGACAGATCCCTTGGGGCCTTTGGGGCCACGAAAACAGGCATGGGCGCACGTGTTGGCACGGCGGGATCAATAACCCTGAGCCGTATGATTATAACCTTCTGGGGGAAGGCTTATCGAATATTCGACACACAAAAACCCACAAGCAGTAACAATGAAGTAGTCATGTATCCACTCCTCGCAGCCTCAGCACACACAGCATCTCCCCTCACCTTGTCAAGATCCACAACATACTTGCCCTCGGGGTGCACTTTGACCAGAACCTTGTTCTTTCCCATTAACTGCGTGTGTGAATTGCGCGGAACATGCAAGGATGCACATCACCCATGAGGCAAGCAGGGGAGCATCAGGCCTAGCAAAAGCAGGCGCGCCGGTGCTTCGTTCCGCTACAACATTTCAAGGGATTTGGTATGCGGTCGATGCAAACGTCCGTCCAGTCATCAGCTGGGCAGGACAGAGGCTGGCTGGCGTTAGGACGGGATTATGCACTCCAAAAATCCCTTGGGAGGTTGACACTGGAGGCAGTTTGCATGGGTAGCGGGGCCTCGTGGCACATGAAGATGTATCGACATACGTGCAACCCTTCCAAACCCAACGTGTCAAATCATCACCTAGCACAAGTGGTCGATTGACACCGGGACAGCCCTAACCATGGACACGTAGATGGCAACCCGCATTTACTCAATCGATGGGAAGTGCGTTTCAGTGTCAGTGTAACTCACCTTAATCACCTCGCCCACATAGGATCCGGGCTCTTGTAAGAGCTGCAACTCTTCCTTTAGCATACGAACTGCATAATACCAAATCCAAGTAAATGATAAAGAACTTTCGCTCCATATCCCTACATTCACTCCATGTCCCGCGTTGTAATGAGCCAACCTTGAGAGTTAAGCTCATTCCGTTGCGCCTCCAAGCGTCGAAGATTGTGCGTCTTATCCTTAACTTGAAGCTCGAGCTCCTCAATCTTTGCTCGGTAATACCCCTTAAGGCCCTCGCCTCCAGACCTACCCATGTTGCCTAAACCTAGCTTTAAGTAGGAATTTGGATTAACGGTAGCTTTGCCACTCTTTTAGGGAAACGTCAGTGCAGCCTTTAAGCAGACAAACGCAGTCGGAATTGAAGCAAGTAGATCGTGCTTGAGAAATTCGATAAGAGTATATGATGCCTATTTCGAATTGCTCAAGCAATGGTAATAATAACAGTATTGAACACCGTGTAGCCGGCGAGGAAAAACGATATTCGCGTAATGCAACTATTACGGCATCGGGGCATGAGGGGGAACTTCCAATGTCTGGCCATGGCCAACACCTCATGTTTGCAATCGCCACAAACTTTTAAATCCATATGCGTTGGCTGCACCTTTGCAGCCACGGCTTTGATTCTTGTACGTATACCATGGTTGGTACGCAAACATTGACGCTGGCCATACGAAGTCTTATTCATCGTCACGTATTCAAAGATTTGCGAATCTGTTAGGATTTCGCTCCGCGGCGACGCAGCGCGCAGTCATCAACAGCTGGGTTTTGCAGTAACCCCCACAACGTCAGGGGCACTCAAGATGCATATGTGCTCACGTAGATTGTTAACGCATAGAGCTCCTGGTTTCATCGATAATCGCCATGGAGCATGGTCGAATTGTGAAAGGCGCTTAAGGCGTGCTTACCGCGCAACGAACACACAGACTAACAAACGACTGCCGTCATCACGCACACACCTTGGGGGAGGAGACGTGTCTGCAGCACCAAACGGCAGGGGAGGCTCTGCTCTCGGTAAGGCATGCCCCATTCTCAGCACCCCCATTCTCATCCACCATCCTTATTACAACCGCCACCGCCACAGCTAACCTCCAGGAAAACGCAGTGGCAACGAACACGGAAGGCCCGGTCCACGCCTGGCCAGCATTGCAGCCCCCGTTTACTTATTTCGTAAGTCCAGGCGCCAGGTGTGCAGATTTTTATTGTTTCAAGCTCTCGCAGAAGTGGCTCATTGCTCGGCATGGGAATAGTAAGGAGGCTGTGTTTGGGGGTGCTGGCCAGATTCGCCGAGGGAGGGCTCTGTGTCGGTGCCCGCCCTCCTATCCATGGATTGACCTATCACCACAACAGCTTGTGCCATCCACCGTAGGCTTCCGCGGAAGATGCTCTATCTAATGTACCGGCCAGCGGGCTCTCGCCCCTTTGGAAGGTGGGGCTGAAAGGGTGGAGCAGGAAGAGAGTAGCCAGCTAGCCACCCCTTTGTGCCTGTTGCGCGTCTATCACAACCTTTGATTCCCGTATCTTTTCTAGGACATGACGTTGATGGCTTAAGGGAACGGCGCAGCAGCTAGTCTTAATCAGGTTGACGGATGTGTCGCGGCGCGATGTGGTGTGAAACACCTTGGGGTTACAGTAACCGTGCCACATGAAGCGCCCTCGTTAACCCCCACCGTGTTGGCCATCTGTTTGCAGCTCCAAACCGCGGTGCCAGACGGGCGAGAAGTTGTGTGTACGTGTGCGTATTAAGCAGCATGGATGCTTCGCGAAACGGTGACTCTTGTAGTCACCGGATCGCATAGTTATCAGGGCCCCCATTTCCCTCCCACTTTGGATCTTGGGTTTAGTACATCCAAGTTGTCAATCCCCCTCTCCCATGTCCCTCCACTCCGCATCTTCGTCATTACCGTATCTCCCCTTCAAATCGTCGTACTCAGTTGCTGCTGTTGAGCGATGGCTCCGTTACCCGGCACCTGCAGCTGCTCAGCGGGTCGCCCGTATCCGTAGTGAGTTATTCTCGTACGTCCGTGACACGTTTTGGCATAGATGGCAATTTGTCGCAGACGCAGGGTCTTTAGCGTTCCATAACTTCCTCCGCACGTTGCTTCCGTTTTCGCTATCACTATCACTAGTGATTGCATTAGTAATATTTAATGCCATATAGGTTACGCGCTTGCAACCTTCCTCTCGGCCACATCCCTGCAAATCCTGGCACTTGTTTCGGGCTTGGACCCTTCCTCAAGCCACCGTAGTCTGCATGCATTGACGCCCCTTTCCACCGCATAATTGCCTGATATCCCGTTTTCCGTGCTGTGGTGTCCTGTGCTGTCCTGTCTCCGCTCAGCCGCCACCTACCTCTTTCCCCTTCCCCTGAAGGTCCTCTTCCTCTTCCCCTCTGCCTAACACATAATTTCCCGCTCTCTCTGTCTTCTCTTCGCCCCTCTCCTGCGCCGGCCGTCCTTGGCTATGGCTGTTAAGCCCCTTCACTTCCCGTCCCTTCTGCTCATTCTTAAAGGAGTGTCTGTCAATGCGAAACGTGGGCTGCTCGCTGGAGGGGCTACCTGCGGGCACTGACCTCATACCCGGGCCACGTGTGCAGCGGCAGGTACAAGCGGTTAGGATCTTAGGAACAGCTGATATAGGGGCGGAATTTGGGGTGGAGGGACGGGAGGGAAGGGGTGTGCGATTGTGGACTGATCGTGCACGAGCGCCAGTCGTGGGCTGGGTCCCGGGATAAGTCCCCTAGCAGGCAAAGAATATCGTAGAAAACTCAGTCGGTCGGCCCACGAACATGGTGGCATTAGCGTAAGGGTTGCGTGTCATGGCGGCGGGAATTCCACTAAGAGAGCCCCATGAGCAGTGGATGCGGAAAATTCCATCTTAAAGTGCCGGCTTCGCTGCATTACCCTGGCGGCCTGGTAGGTGCTGCTGAACTGCCAACCAGGTTCAGTCTCAAAATGTAAGGCGCTCGGGACCGAATGCAATAGCAACGATGGCGGCAGGAGGACCGGAAATGGCGCATCCGCTGAACTGGAAACCGCTGTGGACAGTGGCAATGGCGACACCCGCAGCAGCAGCAACGGGAGCATCTGTTCCAGTCCGGGCCTGCCCCCGCTACCGCTGGTGTACGCGTCCTCATGGTGGAATGCGGAAACCATTGATGAATACCTCCGGGACAAATCTAAACCCATCTGGGTGTCGCTAAGTCAGGTGTGCGGAAGGGTGAAGGACGGTGCCGGGCTAGCACTTGCTGCGTTGCCCACCCGGCCACCCTCAACCCACCTGGCTTACCCCTAACTCCGCAAAACTAATCTGGATCAAGGTGTACGTGTCCCGCCATCCTTTGCGTGTGTATTACGTACACACGGGTTTCATTTCGTAGATTA
This sequence comes from Volvox reticuliferus, assembly GCA_019650235.1. Lineage (NCBI taxonomy): Eukaryota > Viridiplantae > Chlorophyta > Chlorophyceae > Chlamydomonadales > Volvocaceae > Volvox > Volvox reticuliferus. The sequence continues at coordinate 65,948 of BNCP01000049.1, forward strand.
ACCTACACATACATGTAGAGAGAGGGGGGAAGTTTGTGTGTGTGTGTGTGTGTGTGTGTGTGTTTTCAAACAGCTGCACTAGACATCTCAACAGAGCAAGAAACCGAAAATGCCTTCAAATGTCGAAACCCTTGAGATCTGCAGCCTTGCGCCCCTCTACCACAGGGCCACGTCGAGCTGTATCGGGAGGTCCATGCGCTATTCCGCGGCGATAACCCCCAGCTTGCGGGGCTGCTCGGCTGCCCCGGACCGTTCTGGGGCCGACAGTACATCTTTTGGAGCGGGGGCAAGCCGCTGACTCTCATCTACGAGGTCTTCTCACCTCGATTGGAGCAATACCTGGGGCCCGCCGAGTTGGATGCTGGCCGCGAAGGAGCTGTGGATGCTGCGGATGTGGGCCATGTCCGGTGTTAATGACGACGCTGAAATGCTGGCTGGGGGGTTCCAATATCCCGCCCTAACCCCCGGGCACACATTGACTTCGGTAGCAATTTTGAAGAATGAGATTAATCAGTTAGTTTGCCGTACGCCAGCGGCAGCTGGGGTCTGTCTGCTGGCTACGACCTGGATGCGAAGCTGGTGACGGGTCCAGCATAGAAGAGTCTGCTAACGAGTCTTAGTTGATTTTTGCAGTTTGCGCATAAGTCAAGGAGCTTGGAGGATGCTTCCAGCTCCCTGTTATCGAGTGCTGTAGCCCCATTGCTTGCAGTCAACACAATGTAATACTCTGCCAGTAATTTAGCTTCTAATAACTTAACGTTTGGCTCTAAATCGTCTACTACTAGTACTGTGGCAGTCATCAAGGTTAAATAATATTATTGTTGGAGATCTCTATCACCCCGAGGAGGAAGCGAAGTCAGGTGGTGGATGTTCTGTTTGGTTGGATTTTGTGGGGAGTGCCTGGTCCAGGTGGTGAATAAACGGCGTCACGCGCGGAGATCACGCATGGAGTGTTCAAAGTACCCCACTCTGCATTCCACGATGCCCGGCTCAATAACTTGTAAGCGGAGATCAGGACTCCATACATGCGCCCCATGTGGCAGAATGGATCTGCCATGTGCCAGAGGCACAATTCACGTTTATTTGGCAAAGCCGTACAGCCGTACATTGTGGCAGATGTGCAAATGGCAGGGGGTTGACGAAGATTATTAAGAGTTGCGGATGGAGTAGTAACGAACTTCGTACCCCACACAAGCTGTGACCGTCCACATCATTCATCATTATTTATCATCATATCAATTATGACTACCCTGGGCTACCTCAGTTCACGCTCCTTGCGACATCTGGACATCTCCGAATAACTAACTTGCGTCATCTCAAAGATTTTGACCTCTTTATTGACCGAGCAGTATGTTCGTGTGTCTTGGGTACTGACCGAATTTGTGGTTAGGCAATCCGCGAAGTTAACGCTTGCTTGGGTTGCGCGATGGACGATGCAAATATAATGATGCAATGAGCTCGTGATCCCCGAAGTTTGCAACCTCCGTTCCATACATATGCTGGGGCCACCAGAATCCTCAGTCGCGCAACATCGTTTCTGGTGACCTAATAAGCTTGGTGCCTTCGTGGCCCTCTGCGACTTTGTACATGAGCTGGTTGCCAAACGACAATTCAGAAGTACGACCAAAAGAGACCGACTAAAACACGACGACGAGTGGAAGTCAAAGAAACTGAGAAAAGGCAAGGGCCACGAAAAGCACATGACTGAGCGAGCCAGCAAGTAAGGGATGGATAACGGCAACAAAAGGACCACAGACTCCAACAGCTATCACAAGACCTCAGATACTGTACCGAAGGGCCCATGACGTGTCCTCAAAACCAATTTTAGCCAAGGCCCCTCCAATCCCCCCTGAGCCCGCTATGGGCCCTGTAAGGAACGGGGAAGTCCAAAGGGACTGCCCAAGGGATTCAGCCAGGAGTTACACGGAAATACGAACCGAATGTGAAACGACCTGCAGCAACAAACCGGAGGCTCCAAGAGGAGCCCAAAGCCTGGTTGCCTTTTTAGCCAACTGAAGACAACCGAAACAAAGACCTGGGCCTGACTGCGCGTAAGCCATGACTGCCGCTGACCTCCACCTGCCAAGCCGCTAGAGACCTTGAAACGAGCTCGCGCCCCCAAAGCAAGGCCGCAGCTGGAGCTCCATCTGTCTGCAGGCTATGAGCTGAGAAGAGGAAGGAGTCCCAGTCCCAGCTGAGGTAAACCTGCCCCCCTCCGTCAATTACCTGCACAGAAGCACGAAGAACCCTTTCCCATTGAAAGAGGACTCGCGCACGTGCCTTGGTAGCAGAGTGGGAGAAGAACAGAACCCCCTCACATATATCGATCTCAGCAACGCCAGCACCTCAGCCTCACACCCCGCTGAAGACCTAGTTTTTCAGCACGTGGCGGATACTTCCACCTTGCACGCCCCGTATGTACTAGTTGAGTGCCCACGCGGTCTATCTCGTAGTACAGTAACAAATGATTTCATGGTGTGGTCGTTCCATGATGGTGAGGTGTGCCGACAATCAACTTGGGTGAATGCCACCGATAACAGGCGTGAAACGGCTGGCGTGCACAGCTTACAAGCGGCGGGCGACACGCATGCGGCCGCGCCCTGTTCGATTTCATTCGATGTTCGTAAAGTTACTGGACACGACGTATCGAATGATGGGCTACGTACAACATAGCATAATATAACAAACGCATACAAGTGTGAATTATTATTTGGAAATAAAGATAGGACAGGTTTGATGGCGTATGATGTGTGTATGTATGTATATAGGTAGGTACATATATACACCTGCTGCTGGACGCGATCGAAATAAACACGTGTGCATCCTTACAAATGGCTCATTCTAACATCACCACCGACAGCTTCGCCGCAGATACGTTTAGTAATTGCCGTTACTGCTGTTGTTAGGTTCTTGTTACCCTGCAACATAGGTTCTTGCGACCTGCCTTGCAGCTCCGAATCGGTTGGATCCTTTTGGCACGCAGTATACAATCAAGCATGTACGATCAAGACTGTTGTTGGAAGCCTCACCGCGCGTTGGATATCTTAATTGTAGATCTGTATGAATTTATTTGTGTTGGCGGCGCACGGCGGGCGAGTGTTCGCTGACCTTATTTTCTTAGGTAGCAAATGTGTGTCCATTATATAACTAAACTCGGATCAAATGTCGTTCCCAACGCTGCATGTGTGGATGGCTACAATCGGAACAAGCAGTTATGGTTCGTTTGTTCGTTACGGCGCGCAAAGTCCAATGTAGAATCTATACTTTACTTTATTACTTTCACGGGATATCTTAAAGATTATTATTCATATTTATTTAAATAAAGACGCCCGCCATTGGGGGTCATATAGGATGTACGGCTACAATCCTGGCACAATTAAAGTAACATAAGATGAAGAAAAACACAGTTGTGTTGAAACGCGCCTGTTATTTTTGTCAGGTTGATCAGGCTTTTTGTGTTTGCTGCATTACGATACGATGGTAATGACAAGGATGTGCTAGCGGTGCAGCCTAAGGTTTTTATCATAATTTATATCGGTGATGAAGAATCAATGATTTGCCCCTTGAATAATAACATGGTCAAGAAGCTGCTCCTATCAATTTTCGCCCTGGCTGCAGCTGCGGGAGGTAAGAGTGCAAGGGGCAAATTACATGGGTAATTATTAATATCGTTACAATTAATTAAGTAATGCTTAACTTTCACGACACACTAAGTGGAAAGTCACCGGAAGCTGTAAACAAGGTCTCGTGGCAGCGATTGTGCCACATCAAATGCAAGATGTCACAAATAAAAATTAATTGCAATAGTCAACTTCAGAATAAATTGCTCTGTCAACATTCCCGCTTAATATGCTCGTATTGATGCTGACGAATGTATGTGCTAAGGCTATTTGTAAGCACAGCACCATGTAATAACATTGTTTGCTACCATTTTTATGCATTTGGTGTGACTTGGTGCTTCGGTGCCTCGGTTCTTACCTGCCTGCCTGGCTGCCTTGGCCGGCGGTCGGGTCGTCACCTACCATGCATCTGCCCACAGTCCCATGTTGTAAGGCGGCGCAAAGCCCGCCTGCAACGAACATCAACCAGATTCAATTAACAGGCGAGCTGGTTTATGTGGCGTCCAATCAAGGGGCTAACCAGTGGTTGATCCGTGACGCTAGTGGTACGCTTATACCGCTCTCCGGCGCGTACAAACTCCCCGACAAGGACGCCAACGGCAACCCAGTATTACCGGGCTCCATCGTTCAGCTGGTGAGTGGCATACACGACGTGTCTCGTATATTATATAACGGTGCGGTTGAAAAGAAATAAAGAAGTATGTTGTGCGAGGCTGACGGATGGACGCAGCCTGTGCGCTTGCCATGGCATAGAACGACGCCGTACTCAACAGTGACGTGAGTGCATGTACTGCATCATACGATTTGCACTGACACGCCGTACCAACTTCTCGAACACAGTGACCCAAGTAACAATAATTGCCACACCTTCGAGCTGTATGTACGGAGTTATCATTAAAGCAGATCATTGGCAGAAGCGCAGAGGCTCTGCTGGTCGCAGATAGATAGATAGATAGATAGATAGATAGATAGATAGATAGATAGATAGATAGATAGATAGATAGATAGATAGATAGATAGATAGATAGATAAATAGATAGATAGATAAATAGATAGATAGATTAATAGATAGATAGATAGATAGATAGATAGGATGCAAAGCAATGACGTTGGTCTTACTGGGCTCGCTACGCAGAGGGCCTTGCACTTTTTGACGGCGTAGAGCTGCTTGGAAACCGAAGTGCCTGCGGCGTATGTAAGGAAGGACCGACCGCCGGGAAGTGCGCCCGATCAGTCGTCAACACTGCGGCTTAAGGCGAACCAAAGTATTATTGTGAAAGGAAATTATTGATAGCTTTGCTAGGAAAGGAGGAAAGGAGGAGAGGCAGGAGGCGGACCCCTAGGGCGCCCGTCCCATGCCCAAGCCACGTAAAGCATATCCTTCGTGACGGAAACGTGTGGCGGCGCAAACCACTGTGCCCGCCAACACCGGCAGCGGCAGCAGCAGGGAGGGCACCTCGGCGTCGTCACCCGCAGCCCACTCGCCGCTGAGGTGTCTTCGCCGCCCCTACGCTGTAACTATCTAGCAGCTCGCGCTGATCAGCTCTCGTGACGCCCAACCTCTCATGACGCACCGGAGCAATAACCTACATGTGGATGAGTTCTGGAATATGCAAACCCGAATGGAAGAAGCCGGCGGGCGACCGATGAAGACATTGACTTCTCAACAGGCGCCAGCTGAAGGCCTTGTTTTGATCGCGCGTTAACTAGCCACTACTAGCCGAGCTCGCGATCAAAAATAGCCTCACCGCTACGAGGTGCCGGTTTCGCCGCTGCGTCGTCTCGCCTTGCTTGCGCTGGATCTTCTCCCAATCCGCAGCGACGTGCTTATTCACGCCAACTGGCACATACATACACATTTTCCGCTATGGCCCAAAACCTCGCGTTCACTTCATCCCTTCTGTCGTCTCACCATTGCAGTACACAAAACAGGGCCTTAGTAATATGTACCATAGATGTCCAACAACTCCTCCCATTCATGCATTACCCACCATCTACTATTCTACCAACTCTTATTTACCAGGCCTGTATCTTCAATGCTACCACCGGCGAGTGTTTACTCGGTGCCTCTTCCTCGATCACCGTCATCGCCGCGGTGCAATCGCTACCCGCCGCAACAATCATCAGTCTGAAGCTTCTCGTCATGATTGTGGATTACGCTGAGTGCGGGTTCCCATCAAACATTTCGGAGTATGAGATTCAAACCCTATATCTTGGCCCTAACCGGGATGGCAAGGGCGGTATCGCGAAGAAATATGACGATTGTTCCAACGGACAGTTCGTTATCGACAGCGATGCATTCCGAGCCATACATGTACCGCACAAGTGCTCCACACCCATCACAGCTTCCTGCTCCTACTGGGCAGTTCAGGTTCTGGCAAATGCGGCAACTAAGGCAATCATAGGAGATGCAGCCTTCTCGTCGTTCACCCACTACACGTATGTGATGCCACCCGGACTTCGGCCGTTGTGTACTTGGGACGGAGTGGCATTGCTGCCCGGCCGGCAGACGTGGCTTCAAACCACCCCCGAAGGCGTGTATCGATGGGCGACCGTCATGAAGGTAGCACTACGCAATTACGGTAAGTGCTCTGCTTTCGCCCAAATCATGTCTTCATGCACTATTACAGGCTGCCTGCACTTCCGCTTGCCCAGCCATGTCCATTGACCGAATCTGGGTCAGGACAGATTCGTCCAATCGGAAGCCGATTCTCCCCTTGCGTGCGTGACTCCTGCCCGTCCCGGAATAATGACGCCACGAAGGTGCCTTTGCTGCTGATGGGGACCGGTAATTGCATCTTGCAGGAGAGGGTCCTTATTTTGCCACGTACGTTAATATGATCTACCGGCCTCGATCTCGCCCTCTCCCAGCCGCCTACCGAAAACCGCCCTATCGATACGCCTCACAGGCCTATGGCATTCCTGGCGTAACGGTACTGAGTACGAGGACTACTCCACATGCATGGGTCGTGGTGAGGTCTGCCCCAACGCAGCCGAGATCTCCCGCATGGGTTGGGCCACGGCTACGGCGGAGGGGGCCCAGGTGGATGCCTATGTCCTGCCAGCGGGGGTAGCCCGGTCCTTCATCATGCCCGCCACCTACCTGACCAGATACAGTACCTTCCTTCGTGTAACACCCAACTGGCTCTCAAGCTATGACGACGTCACCCGGGGTAAGAACCTTTACATGGCTGTCCGAGTTGCGAAGAACGGTGACGCCGCTTTGCTACCCGAGTTCGCATCCAAAGTTAACATTCACGAAGTGAATGCGACTATGGTGAGTGTGGCTGCGATGGCGATGACGTTGATAGATATGCATGTCATGTTCCCGCTTGCTAGCAGACGAGCTAACTTACTCGTCTGACTGGCTGTTCGTTCCGTGAAATGACGAGGAAATGTAAAAGGCTGCGTACATATATAAACGCATGTGTTCCAGGACAACAGCTACCCGTCCTCCTACATGTACAGCGACCGCCGAGTCCAGTTCATCAACGCCACTGGAAGCCTGTCTACGATGGTATTGGACGCGTACAAACTCATCGTATACGGGGGATCTTGGGTCGACGTGGACACCATGCGAGTTTACCTGTGTCGTTTCGTCAGCTCCCCCACCGAGTGTCCCCCACTCAGTAAGCTGGAGGCCGCCGCAGCTCCGCCGGCAATGCCTTGGGCGATGCCAATCACTTCTTTCCCCCCTTCAAGCCTTCCACCGTCGCCATCATTGCCATCGCCAATACCGCCGTCTCCACGTCCACCACGTCCCCCGCCGTCCCCACGCCCCCCCTCCCCTCGGCCACCGCCGTCCCCACGCCCCCCGTCCCCTCGGCCACCGCCGTCCCCTCGGCCACCGCTCCCTCGCCCACCCTTTCGTCCGCCACCGCGGCGATCTCCACCTCCACCATCTCCGCCCCCTCCCATGCGCAGCCCACCACCAAATTGGACTCCACCGCCATCACCTAGCCCCCCACGCCCCAGGCCGCCGCCACCAACCCTGCCACCATCCTCCCCAAACCCGCCGCCTCGTCTGCCTCCATCTTCTCCTGCAGGTCCGCTTATTTTATCATTGTTAGCAGTACTCATAAATGACTGCTCGATCGCGAGCAGTGCATTAACAGTGATTTGCTTTTGGTATTTTCGTTGGTCTTGAACGTAAGCCTTTATGGGACTCCTGGTCCTTGGCAGAACTTCATTCCCGCCGTCTTCTACGCTGCCTGCTGACGGGTTAGGACCTTGTAGCACGCAAGAGAGAAACCGCCGGCCACCAAAGCAGTATAGTCCTCCTGCCCTAGCCAGCCAGCTGCATGAAACTGCCGATGGCGCTGGAGAAACGAACACTCGTCAGGCCTGTGTGACACACTCGCTTCATTCACTCTTGCTTTTTACTGCACTGTTGATTTAGTTGCGAATCTCCATGTGAACGAATGTGTGTTAGGAACGCAGTCAGACAGGCAGACGGACAGACAGACAGACAGACGTTACGCTTGGCATTTTCCTTCCCGTGCATGAATTTACTCTCTCTCTCTCTCTCTCTCTCTCACACACACACACACACACACACACACACACACACACACACGCGCGCGCGTACATACACAGTCACAGGTTGCACTTCGGTGCCGGGCTACGTGGCCATGCCTGACATGGACCATCGAGGAGACGAGATCTTCTGTGACAAGGTTAGCCTTCAAGTGGCCGTCGCAAACTGTTCATCCATGCCCGAGTGCAAGGGGGTTGGCTTTATTTCAACCAACGGCTCCGACTATGCGTGCCTGAAGTGGGTGGACGGACCTGTGGCCGCTTCACAGGGCACTTGCTTCTACGCCAAAATCGCCACCAGTAAGCAATAAGCTCTATTTCCTAACTAGGTACGTGCATGCATGCCGAGCAGTACGTACATATATATGTAGCATGAGTCACCCCTCCCCGCCCCCTTCCTCCCTCCCACCCTCCGTCATCATTTTTAATTCGTGTATGTGCTGTGGGGTTTCCACCACGTTGGAATCTTGATAGGAAAGCTATCTAGATGCATGCACGTACGGCGTACTATATGTGCTAGTCGCGCAACCGCATACATATATTCATGCATACATAAATTATTATGATTATTACGTATATTACCGTAACTGCGAAGTTATCATGTATGTCTTCTATATATCTTGTTTATTTTGCACGTACCTTTTGGAGAGATGCATAGCAGGAATGACGCTGTCTATATATACGTGAATGTCGTGTGATGTATGTGGGCTTTGCTTTCATGTATGTGTGCGTGTGTACGCAGTTTGTACGCCAATCGTGGGTTACTCGGCAACCGCTGACACGGACCACCGGGGGGATAACATCCGCTGTGATGAGCAAATCCACGCCTCCACAGCCGCCAGCTGGTGTAACCTGGACAGCAGGTGCAAAGCCTTTACCACCTACGTCACGAGCGCGGGGCTCCCAGGTGCTTGCACCAAGACCGTGTCCGCTCCCGCGGCGACCGCACGGGGTTTATGCTTGTATACCAAGACCACGACAAGTAAGGCTGTGGCGATGATGATGATGGCGAAGGCAGGGGGAAAGGAAGAGGAGGGGATTAAGGATGAGGTGTTGTGAGGTGTATTTTACCCAGAAGCAAGCGGATGATGATTGGCAGGTGTTTATAAACCTTACACACACACACACACACACATATATATATATATATGGTATCGGTACGCAACGCGCACAGGGTATGTACGGCAGCACGCAAACACATATACTCTGTGACGAGCCTCACCCCTTTACTCGATCGTCCCAACGCCCAATAATGTCTATTTGGCTATTGGGTTTCGGAGCCATCCGCCCTCCACCTGCGCTCGCGTACCTGCTTAAGGCCAATGTCCCCCATCAACCATCCATGCTAGGACTATTTAGCTTTCACCCCCTACCCCGCTCCGTCACTGGCACCAACGACCCCCCCGTTGCATATTATCCCCGCACGCACCTACCCTGCATTACTTATAGCGCCGCGTGTCCTTCTCCATCCACTCAATCACAGGCTGCGGGCTCATCCCTGGGTATATCCTCACTCCGGGCGCGGACAAGTACGGTGCGGACATCAGCTGTGTACAGAGCACCGCCCTGGCTGCTGCTGTACGCTGCGCTGAAAACCCATTTTGCAAAGCCTTCAACGCCGGCACCAGGATGGGCGTTCCGTGGTCGTGCACGCAGTATCTTGCTGGTCCGCTTCTGGACGCATCGGGCATCTGTTACTACGCCAAGATTAATGCCAGTGAGATGGAGGCCATAGCTAGCTAGCCGGTCATGACGACTTGTTTTAACGAACTCCGGTTATTACATAATAACTGTCGTGTACTGCTGGTCGTATGACCGATGTACGTATAAACATTGAGGATGGTCCATAGTTGGGTCTGCTACTTCGTTCCTGATTCATTCTTAGCCCCTCTTTGGAAACCTTGTGAGCGAGTGAGACTTGCGTGTGCCCACACGTGCGTACCATATATACGCATATAAACGCAAATCGAGCGATTTGCGCGAAAACGTTCATTCTTATTAGATAGAGCATATATATTATATATGCGTGTGTGTGTAACGATTATTAGTAGTAAGTTATGTGTATGTTTATATACGACCCTGTCCTGCATCCGTTTCCCAGCCTGTCCCCAGGTCCCCGGATACCTACTGGGAGCGGATCAGGACCACACCGGAGATGACCTGTCCTGCAGCCAAATCAGTCTCGCAGACGCCATCTACCGCTGCAAATCCGATCCCAAGTGTCAGGGCTTCAATACGTGGTACGAGTGGACAACAGGCGCATTGTACGGCTGTACGAAGAACGCGACCTCGCCAAGCGTCCTTAAGACAGGCGGCTGCTTATACACAAAGGTCTAAGCATTGCTATCAGCGTGTGCGTGTGTGCGCGTATGCGAGCCTCGCTCCTCACTCATCGATCATCAAACGACTTGGTTCGGGATGATAGCGCATATGTACCTGCTGGTGCGGTGCCTTCCTGCTGATACTGTGTGTAGTGTCATGCTGATACCTTATTATGCATCAAGATGTGTCCAACCTGCTGCCGTTAACTCGTGAGCCCTTTGCTTATGAGAGGGGAGGATACAAGCAACAGATCCTGCCTATCTATATATACGTACGACGATGGGTGATCGATGGTGAGCCTTCGTTACAAATGTGTCGATTGTACACGTATGCGTATTCCAGGTGTATGTGTGAAGCGTATGTAGATAGCGCACGACGTACCTGTACGAAGATAAAACCTGCCTACATATCTATTGATTCGCTTGAAAAGGGTCGTAGTGTGCACAGTGTGATGAAGTTTATTTCTAAATATACCTATATATAGGCTTATTATATTTTCCGCGTCTCCATGATAGAGGTTAGAGGTTGTGTGCTGAAGCAGCTTGACGGACGACGTGTGTGTATGTGTGTATATCTAAAGATAAATCGATTGCTGAACAAATCAGTAACTGGTCGATGACGCATGGACGTGTTAGTTGGTTGGGGCCGCCGCGTCAGATAGAGGGGGAAGAGCTTGCGAAACAAGTGAAAGTTGATTTTTATGGGGGTGGTCGATCGATGTGTGCTATCTTAGGAGGGCTTGCACGCAGGGGTGCATGCATACATACAAACATGCATTCCGCCAGCAGCAGTACGCAAACTATATATATTGGCTAGCTATTATTGGGCGTCGTACATTTGCCAAATGCACGCATGGATACTGCTGGGTGTATACGTACTTGATCAATTTGCTATCACGCAACCCAACGCACAGGAGTTGCTGTGTATGTCTGCATGCATGCAGTGAAATAGGCATGCATGAAGGGGCTCTCACGTACGTGCACGGCGGGCGGGCGGGTGGTATAAAATAACTCACGCGGGGGGCGCGGGGCGCGCTCTGCCATCGCCTGCTGCAAACCGTTGCCTTGCGTGTCTATTGCGTACTGCCCAATATATACACACAGCCCCTGCCGCAGCTTGGGTGGGTGGGTGGGACTTTGCGCGGTTGGTCCTGGGCGCCTCTTACTTGGCTGTCCCTCACAATAATCCTGTTCGAACTGTAAAGTTACTGAAGCCGCATTCAGGATTCTGACCCTTCTCCCTATCTGTTCGTTGTCGAGTAGGTAGTTGATAATAATAAGGGGACACTCATAAGGCCCCAACCATGGAGAGGGGCAGACCGATAACAGTACACACTACACCAAAAACGGTGTCTTGTGAAGTCCGTTCTGGAGTCCCAATCATTAGAGGGTATTTCTCCCCCCGTCTTTCGAAACGCCGTTGCGTCGTGTGTCTGTTATATCCGCCTACATGCAGTGAAGAGCCGATGGAATGATGGCCTCACAGCTGACACCATTTCACCTACCCCTAATAATACCCCACTCAGTGGGGCCCTAAACTCTCCACCTCATACACGAACGAGGGCTGACTGACTGCACGGACCGATCACCAATAGAGCATTGTGAAGCCTAACCTTAGTGCATGTAGGGCCCACCTACAGCTACGCTACCACACCAACCCCCACGAAAAAACAGTTTATTCTCGGCTATGCCTCGTATTTCGGTCCAACGCATTCGACTCCACTGCGCAGTTCTCGCAACAACCCCTCATCGCATTGACCATGAGTATCTTCCCCGCCGCGTTGATGACGACACACGCGTCCTCGTGGATCGTGGAGATCCATTGAAGTCAGGAACTCAGGCTTGTCAGCACCGTGGATCTGTACGGCAGATGTTGCAAAGAATAATATTTACTCAAAACCCTAAGGGTACAGAACTTAATGAACATGGTGGCGAGGAAATACGTGTTTATGCCCAATGGAGAGCCCAATGCGGGAGGTTTAACTAACCTAACCTTAACTTCCCGTAAGGATTACATACACACCCCTTCAAGTCCAGCGACACAACCCGTCGCCACCACCATTCCGTGCCGCATCCGCATACACCCGATTGGCGGCTTCCGGCTCATTCCAGGAATATCTTCCAGGAATTTGTCGTAACAGCGAAGCAGCTTGCCGCTGTTGGGGTAGCGCTCCAAAACCCTACACACACATGCGCATACATACACATCTGCGGAGCTGGTTGTAAGTTGTAAGTTGTAAGGGGAATCGGCTCCCTTGCCGTACTGTAAACAAGGACGTACCTATTGTCAAGTACGTACCTATTGTCCGCAGCAAGGGACAGAAGAGGGAGAGGGGGAGGAACAGCGTACCTAAACCTAAAGCTTCAACTGTCGTACCTGCGGGATACGCGTTGGGCCGCCGCCGCCGCCGCATCCAGTGCACTTAGCACTGACTGCATCGCCGAAGCTCGCAAGGCAGGGTGTTGCAGTAATTGCCGCATGTCCCGCTGTGCTGCCAGGGCGGCCTTGTGCATTCTTACCACGGCCCTGATAACCGTTAACAGATTGCGAATAAGCAGATAAGCAATGCGCATCAGTTTGACTTGCATGAGGTCGTGGTGAGTAGCAATAGAGAGGGGCGGTAGAGAAGAAAATGGCAACATGGTGACGTTTGATGCCCGGCATGAACGTCGGTCCACCTACATCAAATGCCCCAGCCACATACCAAACCCAGTCTGTTTTCCTGCCCCTGACTTCTGCCACTTCTCTCTCGCTCCCTTCCCCCTCCCCGTCCCCTTCCCACCCTCCGAACGCCCCGCCCTCTCCTCTCCCTGACTCCTCTCCGTTTCCTCTCTTCTCCTCCCCCCATACCGGTAGTTCCTCTTGAACTCGACATAGCTCTGAAGGTCCAGCTGCCCCTCCTGACCGTCCTTGAGCCGCTTGCTGTTCTCAATGGTGCTGAAGATCTGGTAGCGCTGAACCAGGCTGGGGGTGTATATGCGCACATCCGATTTACATTGCATTCACCGTGATGGGGAGTGTGTATGTGTGTGTGTGTATGGCGGAGGTTGTCGGTTTCAAGTAAGGGGATGAAGGCGGAGGAGATAATTGCAGGAGGAAGGCTGAGGGATGGTTATGGACCGCACACGGTCATATAGGGGCCGAATTTGTTTAGGGGGAAGGTAAACATAGTAGGTGGGGAGGGTCTAAAACAACATGCCACCGCGGACCTGCCGCTCGGAGCCACCGAACGAAGAGGGGCAGACACTTGAGCGTAAGAAAGAGCGGGACACAAAATAATTAATAATTTATGGTTGATGATTAATCATTGATGGAGGCATATCTCAGGCATATCTGGCGGCTTTATCTGGTGCATGGATCACCCCCCACCTCACACACCCCGAGGAACGCATCCAACACCACACAGAAAATACACACATGGCGTACAGGCAAACCGCAGTCCACACTCGTACGCACGCCGTCTAAAGCCAACCCACCTGGGCCCTCCCATGAGCGCCAGTTGCAGTTGTGTTCTTGCTCCAGGTCCGTCCCTCTTAACCTCCATAAGGTAGTTGGCGGTTAGAATTCACCGACATCTCCAGGGAATGCGGCCATGCCACTCTATGGTGGTCGGTTATGTGTGGTAATATTGGGAAAAGGGGATTACGGGTTTTGGTTTCGGAGCACAGTCATGAAGGTATCTAATCCTGGACTTACGACGGGACCGAGGACTAGCCTTCCCAGCTTCCCAGCTAGCCAAGCAGCCTAACCTGAAGTATGAACATTCCAACTTCATTGTGTCTAATAAGAACACCTAAGTTTTCCGGTACCATGACTCGTTCCGCTGCGTACCACTTGACTTGCGCTTGTCATCCCACATCCCTTTTTGCACCCACCACCACCACCACCACCACAGCAACAACAACAACAACAACATAAAATACTAAATAAGTAAATGTTTTTGCGAAATAATAATAAACATATAACAACAGCAAGAAACACGAACCCGGCTCCGCTGCCCTTCACCGTACATCTTGATAAGGGTTTCCAGAGTTGCACCGCATGCTCGACGATGATGCCATCTGAGTCGAAATGGCGCATGACCCGGGCCACCACCTCCTATAAGTTGCTGTAGAATGCAGTACGAATCCGTTATAAGTTGCCGCAACCACGCTGCAACAAATAACCCACAAGCATCACCACCGCTTCGAAGTTGAGCGCGTAAATCGCCATCGCCATCGCCAGCATCACCACCGCTTGAACCTTTTTAGTTTTAGGGTTTTTAAATTTTTTAGTTCTTAACAAACTCTCAAACCCCTGAAACCCTAAGTACGGCCACCAGATGATGCAAACACCCACAAAAACAAACATCTGCTTGACGTCCGTGTGGTTTCCACCACTTCCTTGTCTAAGGGTGCAAACACGGATCCACAAGCCCAGGACCCCGCGCCCTCCGCATCACAAGCGACTTCCCCGCTCGGAACCTCGACCCGGATAAGGCCCCATGAGAACCGCTAGCTCGTACAACAACCCCAGCCGACCTGGGTGATCAAGTGTAGGTACTGCAGCGCCGCGATCTGTCGCTCATTCCAGCGGACCGGGACGCCCGTGTCAGCTGGGAGCTGCACCACCCAGACCGCAAGTGGCGACTGGGAACAACGGCTTTCGTGCCACAAAAGCATTGCGGCCATCTTGGCGAACCAGGACGCGGACTTCCACCAGTCGTGACGATGTCCGGACATCGGTTGCGCTGCTTGGGCGTGAGCACCACTGTGGCGCGGCGCGGGACCTCAACCATCAAGGCTTCAGGGGCAATGTCTGAAGATGCGGCCAACCCGCGAACGCCGGCAAAGGTAAACGGCCGGACGCCAGAGAAGCGGATGCTGGCCGGGCCCCGCGCCCAGCTCATGAAGGCCTGCGCCAGTCATCCAGGATGACGGGGGGAGGTTGCTGGGATTGCTGTTGAGATTGCTGCTGCTGCTGCTGTGGAGCTGGCTCCGTGGGTGCGACGCTTCCAGCTCATCGTGTGCTGAGCACTCGACGGTGCGTGCGCTGCGACATTAGCCAAGCCCCTCGTGGCGGTTGGCCCAATTGTTGAAGATGCATGTAAAGAAATATTGTGAATCGAACGATTGTTAGAAGCTGTCCTTACAAGATCTTCCACCTTGCAATGTTGCAAATTTTATTGAGCACCTAGGTTTTGAGCTGAACAACCGTAGATGAAATGAACTTTTATGTTCGCTTAAAATCAAAATTTGTTCGAAATTACATGTACGGCGTAGGTTCGAAGCTAGGCACCGAGTTGCGCGCTCCGAGACCAGCAATTTGTCCAACAGTCTATACTCAATTTTATATAAGCGTTACGATGATGAGAGATTAAATGATACATCGCAACTTCTCATAAAATTGCCAACCTGTAGTAGGCCAGTGCAACTACCATCGTACGTTGCTGCAAGCATACTGCGCATGTAAAATGATATCTCATATCTCTTCAGCACTTCACTTGTCAAACTTTTACATGCTGACATGCGCATCAGCCATTTTTGTTGCCAGGAATCAGTCCCCGCAGGAACTTTGCTGTCTTAGTCAGAGGGCTCGATGCAGCCGCCGCGTTAATGAAGGCGAGCTCCAAATCGCCAATCGTGGGCCGTCTGGTCATGGCACCGACCTGAGTATTCAATGACCACGGCGGGGAAGGCAAGTGGTCAAACAAAACGTGTACAGAGCAGCTTGAGCACGAGGAAGCACTATGCAAGAGGCGTGTTATCGCGCGACACCAATACAAACACTCAACCGACCAACCTAACAACAACATCCAACATGCAAATGATCAAGATTTTGCGCATGTCACATTTCCATTAACCAGTTGCTGCTGCTACCTCCTACATGTCCCTGCTCACCTGGACAAATTGGCCCCTTTCCTAAAGCAGAATACGCCAGGAAGAGGCCCCGGCTGCTGCGGCCCCCGGCTCAATCATTCGCAGCACAGCGCCCTCCTTCAGCCCAGCAATCCCTGAGGTTGTAATTCAGCGGCAACACGCGGCACCACCCGGACTATCTCACGGCAAGCCGCTCCTGCCGTGTGGCAAGCCCGTACGGAGCGGAGACCAACTCGGTACTTTGCCCTCCCTTCCGAATCAGCATGCCATACGCAATGGAGAGCAGACTGCCTTACCAGCCCGTTGATGCTGCGCTCCTGGCGTTGAGGCTCTTGGTGCATCAAGCGGTTCCAACCCACCCCCACCCCACAAGGCTATGTGGCGTACATTGGATAAGCAGTTGGATGCAAACTGGATTGACTTCACCCGGTGCCCCAAGACGTATATCCCGGCATCACCCCCTCAAATGAGCAATCACCGGTATTTGAGCAGCCGCGCATTTCCGTGGACTGCTGCCCGATCCGACCCCAGTACGGGTGGGATGCGCAGCGCTCACCCCCTCTGTTCTGTCCTGTCAACCATCACGACCTCCTTTACTCCTACACACTTACATATATATGACATGTGATGACCGCACCTGAATGGCGCACGGCAGAAAACTGTACACGATAGCTGGGTGGACTCCACCACCCGCTGGTACTCAGTCGGCAGCGCGACCCCCTGCTGCGCCCATTGCGGGTTCAGCAGCCTGACTGCCGCCGGAGGCCGGATCTACCCACACCCTATCCAGGAGCTGCTCCACGAGAGCCACCTGCGTGCATGTGTGTGTATGTGCGACACACGGCACGTGTCATACACACCCTAGAATACGCGTGTGAATACAAAGATGTCGTGTAGGTCGTGTAGGTTATATATATGGTTGGTTATTTACACCGGACCGCCGCCGCCTGGACGGCTGCTGGCGAAGAGCTCCAGTGTGAAGCTTGCAAGCCGACTTCACTCCCGCTGGGACGGAGCGCGCAAATGGAAAGTGGCAAAGGGATCTTGGCGGCCTGGGAAGAAGGAAGAGAGGGAAGAGAGTTCCGTCGCGCGAAGCTCTCCAACCCTCTCCAACCCTCTCCAACTCGCAACTCGCAAGAAAGAGTTATCCAGGGAAAGGGAATGCAATCCATGCAAGTAACATTGCACGAGTGCTACGGCAGCATGGGCTACCCATACACTGCAACGACATCAACCCCAACCCCCCAGCGGATCGGCACGAGGATGCTCCGCAACCGGGGTTTTCAGCCACGTACAAGACGTCTGGCCGTACGCTGCTGGCATTGTCTGCTCACCGTGGTTTGCGTTTACCAATGCGCATGACGGAGGCGAGGCGGAAATACCTCAAGGGCTGACCAAGGAGGAGCGGCTGGCTTTGATCATGCCGAGCATTTCAGTCTCTCGCTTCGCCGGCCGGGAGCGCGGCATATGACCCTACCTGTTAGCAGTGGGCGGATATGTAGCAAGATAGCTAGGTGCGTGTCTGAGGACAAAATTGTACTATATATTCGCACGGTAGGTATGTACGGCGACACGGGCACGACATGCATGCAATGCACGCACACACTGCGAAACGCGAAAGCAATATATATGTGTGTATATATATATATACACACACATATATATATACACACACATATATATATACACACACATATATATATACACATATATATGTGTGTATATATATATAAACCCTAAACCCTATATATATTATATATGCATGCATGTTAACAAGTAAGCGGATGTTGACCTAACCTGCTGCGGGAGGTGAAAAGGATAATAATCCAAACCTGCTGACGAGTATGTATCACCCGCGGCAGCCGACATGTACGTCGCGATCGATGCATGCATGCGAAAACAAACATCACGCAGCAGTCTCATGCATGTTTGCTATCTTTAATTCAATTCTTCTGCAATTGCTGTATAGGATGGATCTGAGAGAGATTCGCAGCAGGGCCGGCAAGCAGCAGGCGGCGGCAGAACTACTAACGATCTCGTCGGCAGCAGCAACCGCCGGGACGACCACGACCGGCGGCGGGATGCCGCGGCAGGCGGCAACTCCTACGGCTCATATGTTTTTCGATGACCTAGCGAAAGCGAAGGAAGCATGCTGTCGGGACCCTTGCGCCGGGCTGGAGCTGCTGGCCCATGTGTTGCTCGCGAGCGCGAAACGTTGGACGGCTGGAGGTCCGTATGTAGCTAGATGCATAGGCAAAAGGAAGAGCGGGGGCTGTCATCATGTCGGAATAGTGTCCGAGTAACAGACCCTTGATTGGTCTATGAAGGTGTTGAGCGATATATATATATATATATATATATATATATATAATATATTATGCGCCTCGCTCTATATATCTTTCGCACGTCCTGCTTATTACTTTGGGAGTTGTGTGCAATGAAGCATGGAATCATCAAGCTACTTATTAACTGCATTGTGCTGCATTTGTATGTGCTCCGCCGTCCGTCCATCGCTTGTCGCGTTGGACGACAAGAACGTGCGTGGCCCCGCCCCGCCCCGTCATCACGCACATACATACACCGACGGGGCAATCAGTTAGTGCTGGATGGAATCTTCATCCGTTGCTGCCGACGGCGTTTATTACTATTTGTTGGTCGCGTGATGCCGCTGTATGTCCGTATATCCGTTCTGCAGAGGTGGGCTGCATTACAGCGGTGCGCGCGGCCGCGGCGGCTTTGCTGGCGTTCCTGAAGGCGTTGATTGATGGGACCCGACTGAATGGCGGCGGCAGCAGGTGCGGGCGTCATCGTCAGTTATCAGCCCTCCATGGCGGCGCGCAGTGGCTGTATGTGCAATCCTGCCCACCACCACAACATACACACACACAACAATAATATGCACACACACACACGTATATGTGATGGGATGTGGGAATTCGGCCCCCGGCATCACGCGGTACTCGCACCAGTGTTACTCAGTTATGGTCGCACTGCACCCTGCCTTGCTGGTGCTGTTGGTTCTTGTGCCTAAGCCTAAAGAAACCGGAATCAAAGCTAGCTAGCCACATGTACACCCAACCACCTGAGAGACCTGGATCCCCCATCAATAAATCGAGCGGCAAGTAAGTACTCCGCCCTCCCCCTCGTGCAGATCTCATCACCAAAACGGTCAGCTGGCAATCCAACGTCTCACGTACGATACAGCCACATGGACCCTGACACAAACTGCAATGGAGACGGTGTACGGTGTGGACGATTCGCAGCTGGCAACTGCCGTACTGCGGGGCTGGCGGCGCTGCGCCGCGGCACTGCTGCTACAGCCCTGCCAAGGACCGCCGGCGGCGGCTGCGGCTTCCCGGGGTGAAGGAATACAGCTTGATGGCATTGGCAAGGGTGCGGGTGGGGGTGCTGGAAATGACGTCGCTAATGGAGGGGTCGACTTGCTGGAGACTTCAAGCGGCGCGATATCTGGTGGTGATGAGCTGCTGGGGGATGATGATGACCCGCGGGCAGCTGATGAAGAAAGGCAAGAAGATGTCGAATGGGGCCTTATCTTTCGCGGGCGCTTAAATACGGCAAAGCGACCGTGCGTCTATTTTTATAATACAAAGGCCGTAATCCATCATATCTAAAACGTGCGTGTAATGATTGTACTGTACAGTCAGCAAATATGTTTTCTATCCTTCCCCAAAACAGCCGTACTTGTAACCGAAACCGTCACTGTAACTGTAACTCTAAGGCTAACCTTCATGTATCCATATCCACTCACTAATTCACCCTGACTGTATGTGCCTCTTGTCCTCGATAAGCTTTGCGAGGCAGCATGCAGGTATACATCAGCATACACAGCAACGTCCCAATCTACCATCCGCTCTGCAGTTGTCCTCCTGTCCTCCCCTGCCCCCTCCCCTGCCCCCTCCCCTGCCCTTTTCTTCGAACCTCAACGTAAGCTTACGTGTGTCGTTTGCGCAACTGCGTCACTGACAGAGGCTCGGCGGTGTTGCCGCCGTGGCCCCCCGCCTGCGCTATCAGTACGGACCCGCGGGATGTCAAGGTCCTTCAGGAGCGCTGCGTGACATACGCCCGAGCACTTAGCCCTGTGGGCGGCTTAGCGGCGCGTATCGTCTCCTTACTTCGCAGCTTCCACAGCTGCTGCGGCATCAACGCGTTGTGCGACAGCGATCCGCTACGGCTGCAACTGCTGTGGGTGCATTTGCTGCTACACCCCATTCCGCCGCCGCCGGCGTCAGATGATGCGGGTAGGAGCTACAACGGCTGTGGGCTGGAGCCCCCTCTGGCGGCACCCGCAATGGTCTTTTCCGGCGATGTGGATTTGGGTGCTGCTGAGAAGCAGGTGCTGGCGGCGGTGTGTGGTGCCCTGTACCCGTTGGCCTGTCCGGTGGTGGAGCGCTGGCTGGCCCAGTACCGGCAGCTGATGATGGAGCGGCAACAAAAGCAGCGAACGCAAACGCGACAAGATGTACGGCAGGATCCGGCGCCGGAGCGGCAGCAGCAGCAGCAGCACGGACGTGGAGATGAAGCTCCCATGGAGCTTTTGGCGCCTCCAGTGATGTTCTTCCTGATGCTGCTGGCGGTGGTGCAGGTGAGTGAGGGCGCGGTAGATAAGGTCGAAGGGGGGGAGAAAGCACAGCTGACCACAGGGGGTTACAGTACGACCGAAGCTGCATGCATCTATCGTGATGAGCATTGTAACACTGGTGCAATAGCGCGTGATGCTGGGGTGCGAAGTCCCCCGTTACAAGCATGCATGACCTGTGTGGCCATTGGCTCAGGACTGCGGGAGGACAAATCCATCGCGATCTGGATCTCATCTGGTTACATGTAACCACCAACCGCATATATATTTGTCGTACGTACATGATCTTGCTCTCTCTTCTTTCTCTGATGAAGTCCAAGCTCGAGCTGATACACCCGCACCGCCGGCAACCTTAACTCACGCGCGCCGCATGCATACAGGATGGCGCAGCGGACTGTGTTCGCTGGTCGCCGTACAAAGCAACAGCTCTGGAGCAGGCGGCCCAGCAGTTGTTCGTACTCCTTCAGGGTAATTCGGACACCTATTCGGCATGCTGGTGCGCGTGTATGGCGGGGGCGGAGGAGGCGCTGGCGGAAGCGGGGGCGGCGGGCGGAACGGCGGAAGCGGAGGCGCTGGCGGCTGATCCCGGCGTAATGCGGGTCCTGGATCTTTTGCGGTCGTACGGAGGTCTGCCGCTTGTCGTACGGGCGATGCTGGCACGTGCCGGCGATAATCGGAAGAAAGGTACGTTATGTGTGGGTGGGCTTGTGGGTGGGTACGAACGTGTCGGTGTTAAGGAGAACATGTGTGTGTATGTGTGTTTGGGGGAATGTGTGTATGTGTGTTGGGGGAATGTTAGGGTGGGGTGTGTTGGGGTGGGAGGTGGGTGGGAGGAAGGGGAGGAATGTTATGTGGAATCGATGGACTGCCCCTTAGGAGGCACATGCCGTACAGCTAGCTGAGAGGGCGGGAGCGCGGGAGGGATGTGTTCGTTGACGAAGGTGTCCCCTGACAAAGGAAAAAAGAAAGGACCAGGATACCCTTCGTCTACCTCAGGGTAGGTATGTAAGCATGTCGTACATTCGGGTGTACGGCAAACAGCTTCAAATGGACCTAAGCACGCATAACCCGTTCCATGCTTCCCCCTCCGCCCGCTTCCCCCTCTCCAACCCACCGGCACTCCCGGAATCCCGCGTCGTTCCCAAACTTTGCCAACACCCTCGTGGCCGTACTGCAATACAAACGGACCACCAACTACGCCAATTCGGGTAGTTGCTGGGGTTATGTCGTTGCTAACAACCATGTGCCGACCCGGCCGGGAGGCCTGGGCGGTAGCGGCAGTAGCACCATCACCACCGCAAGCACCATTTGAAAAGTCAATTGGCGCTGGTGCCGGCATCCCCCGTGCCAGTGACGACAGCTACAGCGGGCCTCATCCCATGGCACGTTTGGTGGGTCTGTGTTGTGAGTTGCTACTGCCGGAGAGCAACTGCCCAGTGGATGTGCGTGTGGCGGCACTGCAAGGTGAGTGGGACCCAGCGGGTTGAGCGGCGGGGCCGTACGTGAGCTTTATGACCCACGGGTCGTTGGGGCATCGAAATCGTCCTTGCAAGTCATCATGCCACATACGCATCAGTAACTACCCCAACTGAAGTTCATGGCGGCGGGGCGCAGTGCGCAGCCAATGACGGGTGCGCGATCTGTTTTCGTGATATTCGGGCGAAAAGGAGCATAAGGTCGTTATTATACGGGGATATATAAGTTCGTTATTTTGGAAAGGAATGGTTTCGGAGCTAAGCGCGTGTGTTAACCGCAGCCAACTGATGAACCATCGACCGTGGTTCAATCTGTCTGTCGGAGCGCCTGCGAGCGAGGCCCGCCCGTTCACCTGCGTGCTGCTCACCCCTAGGTACCTGCCCGCCGTCTGTTCGTGATCACGAGCAGATAGCTCCCTCGTTGACTTCAGCGGTGTTGCGCAATCGCTAGCTTCAGTTATGTACGATAAAGTGTCGTACGCGAGGGTGCGCTGCCATCGGCGGTCCAACCCCCCGCAGGACTTTCCCATCCCCCCATCCCCGTCTCCCCCTCTCCGCTGTGGCTTCCCCTGACCCCTAATGCAGCGCTGTGCCGCGCAATGGACGAGCATCTGGCCTTTATGGAGGAGCAGACGAACAAGGAGTTGGCGGAGCGCGAGCGGAGGATGCGACCACAGCGGCAGCACCAGCGGCGGCAGGGTGGTGCCGCCCGTCAAGCAGCAGCTGGTGGAGGGGGTCCTTTAAGGGCGCCATCAGACACCGCTGTTCGTGTGGCTGCTGCTGATGAGGGGGAGGGGGAGGGGGATGAAAGCCTCGAAGTGGTGGACACCGGTAGTTGCGATGAGCGGAACGGCTGCGGTGGTGCAGGCAGTGCAGGCGGCGGAGCTGCAGAAGAGGGGCTGGAAAGCATGAGTCATCACGGCGATGGCGGCGGTCATGGCCACCAGCAGGCGGCCCTGCTCTGGCCCCGAGCCGCTGTCGATGCTCTACTCTTCTCACTTCTCCATGACCCAAGCATCAAGGTACATAAACATACCGTTCAGTTGCCGTGCAGGTACGGCAGTAATGCATAACTCCTTGATACGTACATCATTATAACGATGAAATAAACAGTATGATACCAATAGTTGCAAAACAGAATTGTTCTGTCGTCTCCGTATGCAATTGATCATCACCTCCGCAGCGTCACGACATTACCGTACCAGCCGCATTGTACGGCAACCCTACCCGGCGGCGATCAGCTAGTTGCTGGTTGCTAGTTGGTTTCATTCAAGAAACGGTAAAAACAAACAGTGCCATAAGCCCCTCTTTTAGTTTCTTAGACGTCCCCCGCTTGGATCGCCACCTACCTAAGGGGAGGGCACAAACCCTCATGGGCTGCGTATTGGGTACATGCGGTTGAATGCTTGGTGCGATGCGGGTGCTGACGCCGCCGACCCCCCCTTCCGGCCTTGTCTAAAGAATGGCGCTCTGTCGGAACTCCCCATCGCACAACATACTCATTCCCCTCGTGCACACTCGCCCGCCTCCAAATCCAATCCGGCTCCGAAACCCCTCAGCTCGGCCCGTCAGCTGCGGTTTATTCTGATCCTCACGTTGCGCCCCCCCTTGCCTCCGCCTGCCGGCCTCCGAGCCCCGCCCAGGTCCGGCGAGCCGCCATCCGGCTGGTGTCCCTGGTGGTCCTGCCTGCGGGCGGTGACGGGGCTGCTCGCCTCACGAAGACCCTCCTGAAGAAGCTGAGAGACAAGTGAGCGCAAGAGGACGGGTCCGTGGGATCTCCGTATTCCGTACGGGAGGGGTGGTAGCTCGGATGGGAAGGCAAGGAATCAACTCCCGTTTTGGCGGACAGACGGACGAACGGAAGGCAGGGATCTATCTCGTGGTTGAGTAGAAGGATGAGGTGAAGGTAACGCGCGACGGCCCGCTACCTGGCCGCATCTTGCTGGCCCATTTGGCTGAATTGTTACGCATCGCGCACATGCCTAATTTGGATACTCGTATTTATCTCCGAAACCACGTATTAGCTCATGCAGACATATGTTCTTCTTCTGTTCTTAAAGCTCTTTCCCTCACCCGCAAACCCGGGGCTGGCATATATTGATATTATTACACACATATACACGTACATACGACGCATGAACGCATCAGGGACGCGCTGGTGTCGGACCGGGCCTTGCAGCTCCTGGTGCAGCTGCCCCCAGCCCTCATAATCACCGCGGTAAATGCTCCGGAACCCAACGGCGGTGGTCGTATTGGAGAGTCCGGCTGGTCAGCACTCATGAAACATTGTATTGGGGCCCTGGCGGCGGCGGCGGCGGTGACAGCCGACCTGGACTGCCACGAGTTTCCAAAGAGCGGCTTGGTCGCCGATGCTGATGCCGGCGGCAGCGGTGGAGCGCTTAGCGACCGAACGAAGAATTACGTGAAGTTATTACGTGCCATTTTACGAACGGCGGCTGAGGAGACAGTCGCGGCGACGGCGGCTGCAGGCGGTGCCAAATCGGCGGTTGCGCCGCCGCCAGGGCAGCTCCGGGATCCGCTGGGCACGTCCCCGAATCCGCATCCCCTTGAGATCCTGCTATTGCCGATGCTGGCGGGCGATGTGTCGGAGATTGACACAGCAGTTGCCGTAATGCAGCGCGCGGAGGCTGTAGCAACGGCTGCAGCGGCGGAGACGTAGCGTAGCTGCGTATGTAGGTAGGAACGAATTATTCTTTTCCCGTGATGACCTCCTTGGTCACTTCACTCCTCTGCCCCATATGCACCACATTTTCATGCTTGCAGCCTAATCGTACATAGTCGTCGTAGTGTAGAGCCCTGTGGGTGCCCGCGAGCGATCCCGTCCACCCGCCCGCTCGGTTTGGTAGGTGGCGCTAACACGTGTACTTGGCAGGTAGACGCGGTGGCGCTCGCGGGCGGCAAGAGCAGCACTGCTGGACCGGTGGTCAGGTGGCGAATCCGTGCAGGGGGCCCCCCAAACCCCAAGAGGCCTGTTAATAAAGCGTGGCGGAATGCGCGCGAATGCAAGCGCATGTGACTGCCTGTGTACATGCGTGTCGTTCTCACAACGCGGATGCATTTACATGGACGGAGCAGAACGAACGCGTGTTGCTTTTCGCGCGTGAACTAACCCGAAGCATGCTTAAAGTTATTTTTTGCCTCATGATAAGGTTCGTTTTGAGCGTTGACGGACCGGACGGAATGAAGCCGCTTTTTCGCGGCCGTTGCACTCTGAGGCCTTTTGGGCTTCCTTGTAATGATAATAGTAGCAGCGCTCACCTGTCACAATCAACCCGTGCCACCAAACAACATGTCTGTGCGTGTCGCCGTGCGTCGTAAATGCCCTTGCTTGTGCATCATCATAAACGGCGGTTCGAATTCTTTGTACATTTGCAACACCATTCATGCAAATAGTACGGTTGACGAGAACGGGGAGGATGTTTTATTATATATGACCCATGGGTCGGTACGGACGCGCGCGGCGCGGCGCGGCAGCACTCTCTCCTGTCAATGTCATTCCCGAAGTAACGGTGCAGCAGCAGCTTGTTTTCTTCTTCAAGTCAAATAAGTTGATGAAGGACTCACGTTTTGGCTTACAATAAGGGTCATTCGAAGGGATTCTCATCCCGGTAGTAAAAAGTAGTGGGGAAGCGATATAGCCGTCCTATACGTCCGGGTTCGTTCAACCTGCTTCAGCTTTTCCACGAGCAATCCGTTTTGAGTCCGTTGCAGAAAGCAATAAACCAGTATTTCTCCTCAAGCAAGATAGACTCATTATCATTATCATTATCAGAGTTCAAATTGTTTCGACAAATATCCGCCGTAGCAATGATGTCCAGCAGAGGACAGCAGCACACAGCAGGGTCGTCATCACCAATGCCGCCGGCCGCGGTCGCGGCTCCAGCCGCCCATCACACTCGCCCGGGTACCTCATCGATCCCGGATGAGGACACAATTAGTGACCTGGTGTGCGGGATGCTCAGCCAGGTGGGTCGTCATGCATGAGCCCCTTCACTGGCCGGTGGGTAGCCGGTGGATAGAACGGACGGCCCCCGCCGCCTGTACGTAATTATGTGCGGAGACCCTGCCTGTCCAATGTAGCTATCTGTACATATCGGCTATATCTCATTTTGCAACCAGCGAATTTTACGAAGTTTTGGTTAGCTGTATGTAAATAAAT
The DNA here is from genome assembly GCA_019650235.1 of Volvox reticuliferus. Classification (NCBI taxonomy): domain Eukaryota; kingdom Viridiplantae; phylum Chlorophyta; class Chlorophyceae; order Chlamydomonadales; family Volvocaceae; genus Volvox; species Volvox reticuliferus. The sequence continues at coordinate 92,536 of BNCP01000049.1, forward strand.
GAAGGTTCGTCATGTTGCGCATGTCTATTTTGTGCTCGTGTGCTTTCTCTTGATGAGAGGGATCTCCGGGGGGCGGGGAGAGAGAGCCGTATTTCCAAAACAGGCACTAAACTGCCTGCATGATGGAACACGGCTGCCTCGTTCGCTCGCCCGCACGGCCGCCCGTTTCTCGTTTCGTCATATCGCCGCCGTCGTCGTACAGCAGTCATCGATGAAAATTTGGGGCGGCAATACCCCGCATCACGTAATTTGAACCCACGCGCGAGATTCCCCGCTGGGTACGTAGTCCCACACGCACGTCGCACATCGCACATCTGCCAGGTAGGTCTCTTGATCGATGGCACAACGTACGGCGCCCGTCGTCCCGCTACGTGCCTCAGGACCCCTCGCAGCTGCGGGTAACCGTGGCGCGCTACTACGCGCCCGGCGCTGTGCTTTATCACTACCTCACGCGGGCCACGTCGGCAGTGGACGTGTACCGGATGTACCGGACTTACAGCTTCGGCTTCCGGTCGCGACCCGTCATCCGGGACATCATCATCGATACCCGGCTCCTAAACCCGGCGGACCGGCGTCCGCATGCCGATGTCACTACCGCTACTGCTGCTGCTACTGCTACGGGCGGGGTGGCGGGACCCGGCTGCAGCGAGGTTGGGCGGACACCGCCGCCGAGCCCGGGCGGTTCCACCTCCGTCGCTGTCTGGTTGGACCAGCACGTGGTTCCGAACTGCTGGCCGCTGCCGATCCCTTCTTTGATTGTGCCGACCATCGTACTGCTCAAGTTTAGGCCGTGTCCGGAAACCAACCGACCGTTAGTGTACGAACAGTACGACCACATCAGCCTTTACAGCTTCATCTGGAGCTTCGGTGTGCCCAGCCTGTGGCTGTTCGAGAACTTGCTTGCACCTGCCGTGATGTACGGCATGGGTGCCTTGGCGTACGGCTTGGATTTCATGGAGGAAACCTGGCGGTTTGTCCAGCGGCAGCTTCTTAGCACGCCGTCGTCCAATACTGACCGGCCGAGCAGTGCCGGCAGCGCCGCCATCTGCGGCCAGCCGCTGCACGTCGTCAAGGGCGGTGGCGGGGGGACCACACTAAACAGGCGCCCCGATGTACGGACTCCCACGATGGAGTTGCCCGGAGACATCAAACACGCCGAAACAGGTGCCTATTAAGAACTTGGGCGGTGATGTTATCATCCACAGGACCGCACGTTCCCAAACAACTTCCATACGGCAATTTTCGTGTACGGTGCCGTACCTACATATGTAAATTCAGTCCATATTCATTCGGGACCCAGGAATAGGTTCCTAATGACGTCAACAGTGGTCGGGAGGGCTTAATTTAGCTTCATGGGTACGTATGGCTCCCCCCCGCGGCTGCGCCCAACATATTTCGGCGCCTTCCGCCGCTTTGATAGTACCATGCATGCAATTTGTGTTACCGTAGGAAACAAGCAGGCGCAACGTGATATACGATGTGAAGTCGTCCAGTCTCGGAGCTTAACAATCTACGACCTTCCTTCCTTCCAAATAATAATCAGCTAGGGGGCTACCTCTTACCTTACCTGGTTCGCAACGCATGACTGACCATCCAGGCATGCATCCATTGCTGTACGCGCTGTTAGGTTGCGTATCAAGCAAGGAAAAGGAAATAAAGCCGCTCGTGATGTTCACAGCTTGCCCCCACTGCCCCGCACAGCAGGCTACGGTCTTGCCGGTAAGCAGCTGGACGGAAGCAACCTGCTGGTGCGGCACAACCAGGCGGCCGCCGGCGTACGCGCCGATACCGGGACGCCCGCCTGATCAGGCACAACACAACACAACATGGGCGGTGGTCGGTGCACCTCGTGCACACAGATCACCAGCAGGGGAGGAAGAACAACGGACGGCGTGGCCAGATCCACCTGAAAGCACCGCGGGGTACTGGGGATGAGTTTGTAGCAGAGGCGGAAGCCGGCTTCTGGAATCTGGAGCAACTGGGGGAAATACAACACCGCTCATTGCTCGGGGGAATGAACATGATAGGATGTATGCTGAGAAAGCAATAATCACTGCTGGACCCAACGCTTGCGGCGTAGTACCTACCGCCTCATGTTGCATGCGTGTCTGCCGTGCCTTGGTACAGTTGTGGGAAGTTGTCGAAGAGGAGGTCTTTGCGCCTTTGTAGCAAGCATCCGTCCGTACCTAGGAAGGTGGAGGCTGCTGGGTGCTGATAGTCATATGGGCCTTCCAGGGGGCGTGTTCGGTCACCCGTGTTAATTCGGGCCCAGCCCCGCATATGGGCCAATGAAAGCTCTTTCCCGGGTGGGGATTCTATATAGCTTGTGTCCCGCTGCTTACTCGACCTCTTCTACCGCCGAAGAGCCGGATGATAATGAGATGGGGGGGGGTTAAGGCAGCAGGATTGCCGGGCTTGGTTTCGTGGGGGCTGCCGTGCAACCGCTATTTCAATCCAGAGCGAGGATGCCGTCCGGCCGAAGATACTTTGTAAGATTTAGCTAAATACATGGCAAGGGTAAACAATCAACACATCATATGGATCACAGCAGTTATTCGCGCACGCAGAGCTATATATAAGGTAATATCAGAGCTTCGAGATATTTTGAATGATCGAACCTGTATGTGGTCGTTAGTTCCGTTCATATTTGGTTAGATCGGTTATTTATTAGGTGTTGTACATACCGATTTTCCCGGAGGGAAAATGCGGCGTTAATTATGAGATTTACACTGCGTGGAGCCGAACGGCTCGAGTACGGCACACGGCAAACGATAAGTATAATAAGACGTACGGGGCCAGCAGGCATACTACAACTAGGTTCACGAACCTAAAAGCTTCAGCCAGTTCACCTATTAATGCGTCAAAATGGACAACGCATTAAGTCCTAAGCCCTAAACCCTAAGAGCCGAGGTGGTGAGGGGCGTGCATCTGAAGGGTTCATGTGCTCCCTGAACGGATGTGTCTATTTGAATACATACATGGAACCAACTTGGCTTCAGGCGGGCGAATTCTGCTTATTGCGGACCCCGACATTCGTTGATGTGTACATTCGTACGATCGCGCCCCAGCAAGCATACCGTAGAAATGACTCTTACGCCCGACTGATGGTAGCGAACTGAACACAATATATATAACACTTTTTCACCGTGGCGATGCCACGCCATGCTTGAGCTGTTCGCGCATCTCGAACATGAACACCCCGTAGTTGTTGGCCTCCAAATGGGGAAGACGGAGGCGGCAGAGGCGTAGAAGTTGATTGCTGAAGAGGGGGTGGCTGCTGAGGACGCGGCGGTGCGTGGCTGAGGTGGCGGATGTGGTGGTGGCGGTTGCAGATATGGTGGTGGAGCTGATTCTGCTGCTGCTGGCGCTGGCACTTGATTGCGGTCGTACTGACAATTTCGGAGGTACAACATTGATGTCTAACCTTCCAACCGCTGACCCATTTGCCCTCCGTCGCCCTCTCGTCACACAGACTCATTCCGTCGGGCCGCCCTCTACGTAGTTCCTAGCAATGAAACCCGGCGGGGGCTACCCAGTGGCCCACTTCAGCAAATACCTGCCACACAGGATCCAGGTGCGTGATCTCCTTGCCTTTCCAAGGCATCTGACGCAGATGCTCCGGCGGTTTCGTGTGGATCCTGACGTACGTCTGCTTCGAAACCCGAACCAGGTTCTACCCGAGCTGCCACCCAACCTTCGAGCTGCTAATTTTGGAACACAGCACCGCGCCGGCAATGCACCACACCAGCGCCGCCAGCGGCATTCCTGACATATCTTGCTGTTATGTCGTACACATGTGTGGGTTCGGGTTGGGTGCAGGTTGCGAATGGCAGGGTAGAACGTGTTTGGGAGAATAATTACCTGATTGTACCTGCACCTGCAACTGTACCATCGTGTAACTGAACATTCACGGGCATTGCCAAAGGTGGCAGCGCTAGCTTCTGACCGCTGGATGGAAAACTGATGGAACTGTACTGTACTGTACACCAGCAGTAGATGGACAACTAGGGTGGACAGATAGGCTAATTAACGGTTTTACCGTTAACGGTTATAACCGACTGCTGCCACTACTCATTAATGCTTATAAGTCATCCTCTTAACGAAGTCTCTTTCCATCTCTCCCTTTCTCCCTCCTCGTATACTGTACTGCACACATAAACACATTAAGGCGCATAAAGCAGGCATAGCCAAATAAAGTGTTTACGGGCACCCTGCACCCGCACTGCCATTCACTTACCTATGCTAGGATTCGCCTCCATTCGCACCACCCCCATCCATCCACCCTGCATGTCTGCTTAGTAAACGTCAGGCGGCAGACGCTCACTTTACAACCACCTTCATCCGAGAAACAAAGCCTGCCATTAAAGGAAAACTTATCGTTATTATTCGCTCAGGAAGACCACAACTGGGCCATAAAGATAAGCAAACGAAAATGCACATAATAACTCTAACCGGGAAGGGGGGATTCACTATGCTGCATCTGCAGCAAATTGCTGAATGTGGCTCATCAATATCGCGTACCTTGGACATAATTCCACAGCACTTGGAGCCCGCAATCCTTTCCCATCTTTCCTCAGTTCCATAATCTTTTCTACCAGAAAGCACAGCGCAGTCCTATATATATTGTCGACGCAAACCCATTTCCCCCAAAACCAATCACACAGCCAAAAATAGGACACAAATGATCCCTATCCTATCGATCTAACCATGTATACGCAAATTGTTGAATTAAGAAATACAAAGTGCAGGCGTGTAATTGCCGCATAATCATGTACTGTCGTAACCAGGCCCCAATATGGGGCAACCAGGTGGCAAATGAAGAGCCCCGGCAGAAGGGCGCCATAAGCAGGATAACAATTATAAGAGTGCCGGAGATGCTGTTGGCGCCTCCTACCTATAAAATCTCATGGAAATCAAAGGTTAACCTGTACACAGCAAGCAAGCTATTAATGTGCCATGCGCGGCGGTGCTGCGGCCCCACATCAGCTTATGTAGAGCGCTGAAATCTGCCTCATACTCAATTCTTGCATATCACCTGCTGCCTTGCTTTCCCACCCCAACCCACCCCTGCGTTTCTATTAATATTTTATCACGCAACCATCAGAAAGCTCTCCCCCATCCGCAGTCCTCGCTCGGTCCTTATCCTGGAACCCGCACTGTGCGTGGGAGTCCTCTACCACAAGTAAGTTACAAACCCCAAACATGTTTCTGCAGTCACGACTAGCTCAAGCTTAGCTCGCCCTCCCTGATGATGCAGTCCATATATATGGCCTCTCTTGCAGGCGCATCTCCAGCCATAGACCCTGCTGGGTTGTCCAATCTGTGGCCAGCAGGTTTTGTACAGGGTTCATTGCACAATGCGCAATGCAATCCACAGGAAGCAGACCAAGAGCAGGTCACGCACATCGTTAGAGTGAGAGTGTGGCATATCTGTCATACACCATTACACACCTACATACATACACACGTGTGTTCACGTCAGCATCAACCATCATGCATGTAGAGATGAGACCCGCTACGTCTTACCCCATGAATGCGTGGTCATCATTCAATGGTGCTCAGCCAGACATAGCTCCATTGGCAGCAGTGGCCGCCTGTATAGCCTGCAGCTGCCCACGCCGTAGAGCCCGCAGGTCTGCTTCCATTCTCGACCAATTCCCCCACAGGCTACGCATGGCCTCGTCTAGGAACTTGCTCTCTTCCTGCAGCCAACACAAGATAAGTAACAAGTCCACATTCAGCAGGCAACAGGCGGCGGAAACCCCCTAAACATATTTCAAATTCACTCACAGCAAGACAGGTATGTCGTACTCAGAATGTATGTGCATATAATATAATACTACTACAATAACGATGATATAGGGGCAACATGAAGCACGAGTTGACCAGTCTTGACGACCTTACTTGGAAGTGGCTGTCCTCCTCATCACGCAGGGATGCCACATCGTTACTGGCACAAGTCAGCTCGAGCTCCAGGCAACGGATAATCTCGCGGAAGTCAGCGGTAACCTTTGACCGCTCCCTTACGATGTCAATCTTGGCGTCGATCAGCTGCCCTAACAGATGTGCCTTCTCAATCTGCTCCTCCTTCAGCTCACGTCGCACACGTGCCACCGCCGCCGTGGCATCAGCAGCGCTTTCCTTCGTGCAAGTGAGGAGTGCCTCCAGGCGGCGAATTTCATGTGTCAGACTTGCCTGTATACATGTGGGCGGTGGATACAGGCATACATTGCAGTTACGTACAAGAATCAGCCTTTCGTACATACACACATCAACACGTAAACCTGCCTGCAAATACATCAATGTTGCTTACGTACCTTCATTTCGCGTGTGTCCTCCTCCATGGCTTCAATCTGCATCTTCTTGTCCTGCATCTTCTTGGCCTGCCGCGCCATCTTCTCTTTCAGTCGGGTGATCTCTTCCTCTTTCCGGATAACCTCCGCCAGGTGCATACCTTCCTGCTGATTCATCTTAGCGACATAGTCCCGGTGAACCCCCAGCTCCTCTTCTACGTTCTTGCGTGTCCTTTGGATGATTGCAGCATTCTCCACCTCCGTTGTCTGCGCCCCGTGGTTGGACCCAGAAGAAGAACGAATTTCAGTACCCACGCGAACTCCAAAGTTGGCAGGAAATGAACAGCCGAGCCCCCTTACTTGGATACACATATGTAATGGGGGTGTGTGATACAGCGATGGCAAAGTAGATAGATAGGGACAGAGTATCATTAGACATAGCTACACACATACGACGCCCGTTTCTTTACTATGCTGGTTGATGCACACATATTGAAATACACACATTGAAATACATATGCACATGTGCATGCAAGCACCTGGTGCTGTCAGCTTTGCATGAAAGTGACAGATCATGACCTGAAGTCTCACCTCCCATTCACGACTGTTGTTGCACAGCACCTCGACCTCAGAAATCATCGCCTGGAGATCCTTGGAGAGCGTTGCAGACTCTGCGGCAGCGGTGGCGGCCGCCTCCAGTTCACACTGCAGCTGCTGCTGCAACTTCTCCGTCGTCGTCAATAACGCTGCCTCCAGCTCGGAGTCTGCAGCTGCAACCTCCACCTCCGCGGTGTTGTCACGGGCCTGCTCACGAGCCACCACGCCATTTAGGTCCAAGATGTTAACTTCCTTGACCTGCGGCAAGGATGAAGACATGCATAGACCCAAGTTTACGCAGCTCCATCTAATATATGTGTGTATTGTATATCCTTGCCAATTTGACACCCATGCAAATTCACTTCACAAGGATTAACCCGCAATTGCGTGGCGTCCCGCCCGCTTGCTTGGTGACCTGTACTGCAGTCGTCAGAAGTGACACCTGCTGCCCATATTCCCCCACTACCACCTGCATGTTGGACTCCACGTGCTGCATATGCTGCTGCAGTGCTGCCACCTGCTGCTGCAGCACCTCTGTCCGCTGGTCTGCTGCCACAAGAGCCGCCTCACTGGTTGCCTGCAGGGTCGCATTGACCCTCTTCAAGGTCTCCACTTCACCCTCTAACCTTGACTGAAGCCGCCACGCTGACGTGATGTGTCGCTGGCACCATGGCAGCTCGACCTGCCAGGTGAGGAGGCAGCAAAGGGATGGAGCAGCCAAGCCATGGGCTTATGGATATCGGGGACAGGTGCGTGTTGCAAAAGCCTTCGTTTACCATCAGGCCCCTCAAAACCTCTGAATCCGCAGCACGCACGCAGCAGGGTCCTCGCTCGGGTTCACCTACCAACCCAGTCCAACTGCCTAAACGTCCCTCCATTTCCACCTACCTTCGCCTTATATACCATGTTCTTCATCTTGTGTGGGCCCATGGGGATCGTGGACTTCACACGCAAAGGAGCCATCTCCTGATATGCATGGGGAAGAAGGGAAAAGGCAGCAGGCAGGGAAGTGGATTATAATAAACAGGCAGCAGCAGGCAGCATACAGAAGGGGGACGGAAGGCGAGCAGCAGATAGAAAAATGAATGATGACCTGATGTATGATCATAGAACGAACTATAGAAATCACGGGCGCCCACATACATCCATCTGTCATGCATTTCATAACCATCGTCCCTAATTAACAATAAGGCGTGCGGGAAGGCGTGTGTTATTTGCCATCAGGCGACAGGCTCTGCATGGCGCTGATAATGACACATACCCCACATGACTCGTCAACATACGCAGTGGGATCCCTACATACATGGCACCCAAAACTTTGCTCGAGCAATTCGTATCCTCATATCTAACCCACAGCCTTTACACACAGAAGAGCAGACGGAAGCCCAAAGTGCAATTTGCTGCAAGTGAGAGACCCATGGATTTGGAGCGAGAGGCAAAGCAAGCGCAGCAGATAGCAGGGATGCAGAGACGCTGCTCCGGCCCACGATTTTCCCGTACGTAGTGCGCATCCCGGCGGTTTCAAGCCACTAAAGCAGCCGCAAGTACCACGCCCGAATCATCAGCAGAAACGAGGTCGCTTTCGATTATGTACCTCAAGACGGAACAATTTGCCAAAAAAGAAGACTTGGTCCGTTGGCTTTGTAGGCTTTGCAGCACCAAATATTCACCAACCTGGAAACAAATGAGAAAAGAGGTTCATCGTAATTTCTAAAGTTTTATAGAACGTCAGGTTTTCTGCAACGGCGAGGTTTGGCATTATGACGAGCTCGAGACTCGGTCCCAGTGTTTCTCACTCAGACCCATAGCTTATGCTTGTAAGTAAATTGAAACTCCATGGCAATCGAGTTTGCGAGCTAAATAAGGACAACCTAGACAAACAAGGACAAAACCTCGTTCCCGCGCCTGGGTCTGCACCTGCTAAGGCCCGTGAAAATTAGCAGCCAGCATAGCTAAATCAAAGATCGGGCCGCCTTTGAATTAATCATGTAGCTTTAAAACAGATGACTTGGAATACTCCGCAATGCTGGCGATAGGCTTAATAAGCTGCGAAGCGTATGGAAATCAACAGCCTACAATACAGACATGCAAATTATATTATTAGCCCTATCATAAAAAAAGTTCTCACTGCGGACAGCAGCCCAACAAGTGTACCCCGTAGCCCCGGTACACATGCGCACTTGGACGGGAAGCAAAGATAGAGCCAGTCGATACGATAACATCAGCATGGATTCAAGCGCGTGCATTCACGCACCGTGAACGGGATGCCGCCGCAGCCCTTACAAGTCGACTTTGCTGTAGGAGTAAGAACTTACTAGTTGTGGACCGGGTAAACGGATGCTCAGTTTTAAGCTTTACTATAAACAAAACGTTGTAGTATCGCATATCATATGGTCCATAGTGGGCTCTTTAGGTACGTTCGTCGGTTGTTCGTCTTACGGCAACCGCCGGTGACGAGTCCAGAAGTTCAATCCTTAATAATATTAGTGCATCTAAATATGGAGTTTCTAATAGTTGAATACTTTCGTGGAATTAGATTCTAAAGCTTGCGTTCATAGTGGCTGCATGTGTGCGCTCATCCTTGCTCATCCACCTCTTCCTCCACCTCATCCTGCCGACTCATCCTGCAGCATCCTCTTCGTTGGTGTGAACGCCATCATTGCCCGGGAGCATGACAGGGAACCCGGTCTGCACGCACGAAGTATATATCCCTGCACCCCTTTTTTGCTCCACGTTTTGCTTCACCGTGAAGGGGTAAACGCATGCAGCCTAATTCATCTCGCTGGGATCCATACGTTTTATTGATTGATATCGAGTCGTGGCCGCTTCCACCCCGTTGCCTCTTCCCCCTCGTGCTGCATCCGGGATGGCCATCTTTGGCCATCGATCATCGATGTCATACAACCCTTCGCTCAAGTTAATTTTCTCCTACGGATTACGTCGGCGGGGGCAACGAACCACGCAGCTCTGGAAGTGGCTTCAGCAGCATCAGCGGCCAGGCACTTATCGACGGCAGTTGCAGTTTTCCCGGACGTGAAGCGATTTATGACATGCGTGGCTCCAGATGCGGTTCGAGATGTGGCAGGGGTTTATGACGTGGGCGCATTTCTCAATTCCCCACCACCAGTAGCCTTGGACATGGTGTTGAAAGCACTGCTCAGATGCATGAGATCTGGACCCTTATGTTCCTCGCCTAGCGCGTCAACCATTTCCGGTGCAGCGGGTACGGGCACCGCAGCCTCAGGGAACAGTGCTGTCAATATATCTGCCGTTATGGTTGCCTCGGGCACAAGGGCCATGGACGTGACAACGACGGGGGGTACATGTACGGACGACGGGGCAAGCTGCAGTGTGTTTTGGGCACGGGCATATTGCAGGATTTGGAGGCTGATGTCGCCGGCGGGACAGTAGCGATTGATGTGTTCTGCGTGTTGGTAGCTGCTGGGGCGGCGGCCGCCGGCGTTTCGATCGCGGCAAGGGCTCCCCATGTCGCGTGTTGCGGAAGCAGCGAACGTACTCCTTGTGCATGCAGTGTATGGCACCCTGTAGTACAACAGCGATAATTGAACGGGGTATGGACTCCCTGGGTTCCGTAGCTTCCATCGTTGGCTTCCCTGCGCTTTCTTTTGTCGTGATAATGGCCCTACAGAAGATAGACCCGGCGGGGTCCAGGTAACCATAGGAAATGTAGGCCAGGTTTCAGGATGCCTTAGCTTATCGTTTCATACTGGGGACGAGGGATCGCGGTCAACGCAACTAGCACCGCAGCTGCTTTCGCCACCGCCACTGCTCCCCACCACCTCCGCCAACACCGCCAACACCACCGCTGGCAACCATGCTTCCTGGATGCCACAGCTACTCTTGGCCTCCACTGGAGATGCCACCCCCTTGTCACCTACCAGGTGATCCCCGCCCCTCCTCCCCCACGCGGCTGCCGCCACCACCACCACCACCACCAAGCGAGCCTCCATTACTTTGTTATGAACCGAACAAGCAACCCCCGCCACATCCGCCACTGCTGCCACTGCCACTGCCAACACCAAAACCGCCAACACCACAGTCACCAGCAACGCCAGCAATCTGCTGACACCATGAACGCCAATCCCGCCGCCAGACCACTGTCAATATTGACGACGCCTGCGAAAACCGGAGATGCCCTATCAACCGACAGGCCACCATTTTCGATCACCGACACCTTTTAACATCTTCATTAACCAACACACTTCTCCTATCGTTCACTTTCACTTGCTTCCCTTAGATTTGCGTAAATTTCGTTTCTTCTTCAGACGAAGATCGATCGATAAGGGACCGATGCGGCGATGTAGTGGTGGTGGCTGTTGCGGTGTTAGCGTTTGTAGTGGCCGGGGGTGGCTGCACGCATAGGAAGAGTGTTTGTTCGGATTGCTGCGGATCATATCTCTTGCGTGAGTAGGCTATTAGTCGCACTTCTCCAAGGAGCCTTACTGCCTAGGTTGCATCGTAGAAAAGATTTTGTACCATGCATTCGGCTATTGTATGATAATGTTTCAGGGGGGTATTCCTAGCCAGCGGTCCACGAATCTGAGGGTAGCGAGGGGGTCGCCCACCTATTTGTGAGCCTCTCTCTCTCTATATATATATATATATGTGTGTGTGTGTGTGTGCGTGTGTGTGTGTGTGTGTGTGTGTGTGTGTGTGCATCTCCCCCAACTAGTGGTGACCAGGCATGGCTCCTGCATGCTGGCCGTGAGCCCACTGCGAGAGCGTGGTCGATAACGCACTCCTTCGCTCTCAAACCACGAATAAAATTTGCTCTCCGTGTGTTCATAGCTGGCCGATCGTGTAACGGTATTTCCAGTCTATTTGACACCCCCATCGGGGTGTCGGCTGTTGATATATATATTGTCTTCCCACGACGGTTATTCCACTAATGATCTGTTAGTTTACCTGAGCTGCCAGCAAGCGGTCCTTCTGTCCTCCAGCGAAGGATTCTAAGTGAAACGTCTGGAACGAAGAACACCTAGGTTAACTTATGCTTCTGATTGCTATGTTTGTAAGGTCGCCATGCTGAAGCAAGCAAGCTAAGGCAAACAAACGAGACAGCGACAGTATGTTTATTTGCCCGGGAACACCGACAGAAATGAAGCAAAGGGGGCAACGAGATAAAAACAAATCGGAAAAAGGAACATGGAAACAGCGGCGTTGCGTGCCTCGGCGTTGCGTGCCTCGAATCTCTCGACACGACAACCAGTGACCCAGGTGGAGTACGCAACCGTACATAGCCGGAAGGGCCCCACGGCAATGCGTTCTCAAAACCGTGTTTTGGCAGCAAGCCCAAATAACATCCCTCAAAGCCGTTTCATGAAAAGTGCGTACATAGACTCCCGCCACGCGCACACGCCGATGTCATCCTGGTAATCGCAGGTAATAATAGAATACGTGGTCATAAAGAAATTACAGGATGATAACATCAAGAGTTTTTAGAAATAGTTGTCCCTATTATATATAAATGCATGTTGCACACATTCATTCATTCATAACCAACAGTTCTGATTGTTGGATTACCACCCTGCAATCCCGCAGGTGAGCAAGGTGTGCAACAAATGTGCGTGCAGCCAGAGCAGCATGTGCAACCGCCCCCGATATAGCGAGGGAGGGGTTTGGTCTATAGAACCATGCATGTGTGTTCGTTGCTCATCCTCCGTCCGTTCATCCGGCCGTCACGTCCAGCATCTCCTTTGACATCATCTGTCTTAGTTCGACCTCCTCCATCCACATAATTCCCTTACTAGCTTCTTCACCAAAACAACACCCGCAACAATTATTATGCCCCTCCCCTGCGCTGTGGCTCGGTCCGGTCAGGCCCCCCGGTGCTCGTCTTTGCAGGGCGACGGAGTCGCCCACAGCGCAGTGTAACACCCCTTAAATTATTAGTAATATCCATAACCATCTGCAAGTGCCAGTGCAAATTTAAGGCATATATTTGATTCGGAATACCCCCCGTACGGGCTCTACGTGTTCTCTTATGAACGGATATAATGAATGATCTACCAATAATCGAGCTGGCTACGAAGCAGGGCCGTTCCAGGTAGATTGGTAAGGCCCCGATCGATGCGCGAACTGATGATACACATACATACACCGATGGACCCGTACATAATGCTCAAGCACGCAACAAAGGCAGGAATAACATTATAATGGTGGCTTAGTGCGCGATCCGATAAATCCGAAAGGCTAGGGCGCATGAAATCTATGAGTTGCATGAAAAGATGTGTACGAAGTACCCATTGCCCAGCAGTGTAGATAGGCAGGGGAGGTAAGCACGCGCTGGCAGACGAGAGAATAGGTGAGAGAATAGGTGGGGCAGGAGATGTCGGTTCCCTTCAGCGGGATATCGGCAGATATCGATATAGCAATAGGGCACACATACACGAACATGGCGGCACCAAAAGGGCACACCTAATACCTCAAGAGGCCTCTTCGGCAGATATTAAAAACAGCCAATAGTGACGATAAGGTGCGATGAAGTCGATTTAACCGCTGATCATCTGGGCGCGTCATGAGGATAAAAATCCATCCACGGAAAGTATTTCACAAGGTATATATAAATGACTAGAACGGCACGCGAACGGCAACAATATCCTTTTAATGGTGGTTTAATGGCAGTTCACTAGGGCCACGAGCTTGCTTGCTTAGACCATGCTGACAACAGCATTTGCATGACTGCTGTGCGACTACTGTATGTGTAATGAATGTGCAGTTGATTAGTGCGTGCCTAATCCGTGGACAAACAGTCTATCTGGCTACTTGGATATCCGCACCGCCGTACGTATATATATATATATATGCCTTTGTAGGCCTATCCATTCATTATTGATACAAAGGATCATCATCAGCTCCATGTATGAGTTATCCTGCTATTCACGGTTTGCCTGCATGCAGCAGTCGATCAAATACACACATACAGCGCAAATAAAGCAAGAGGACAATCAAGACGCATGCATGCACGCAGGATGGAGTCATCATGCTTATTGTTTTTATTGTACGTCGTCTGTACGTATTTATGTTGGGGTGTTACACTGTGGGCGACTCGCCCTACAAGGGCGAGCACCAAGGGGCCTGACCGGACCGAGCCACAGCGCGTATTTATGTACGGTTGCTCATATCTATCTACAAGAAAGACGCTCCAGTTTGTCGGTGTGGGTGTGTTTGTGATATCCTATTTTGATTGCGCATCCTATAATTACACATACAGGTACACATATGACGGAGCTGCAGGTAGGTCCATGCATCCATTCCAGCATGCATTTATTTCTATGCGTGGAACAACGAACGAAATTACTCACTTGCAGCAGCAGAACAAGTGACTCCCACGTCCTGTACTCAAGCGAAAGGAGTAAAAGAGGAAATGGGATAGATGACAGATAGACACGCGGGGTAGGACGGAGGTAACTACAATGCGATCGATTGAGCGAGAGGAAGGACTAATAGCTAATTAGGTAGACAGTAGGCTGTGTGCGTGTGCGCGTATGCATCCAGATGGAAAAGTAGTAATAGTTGCCTAGAGATACCCTAATAATGCGTACACAGATGAACGCAAACCTAGCACCAAATATAAGGGGTTCAAAGCGCAAACCTAGCACCTCAATGGCGAGAGGCCTTTTCGATCAGCAGCAACTTCTATGTACATAAAAGTACATGTGCCAGAAGATAGCGACGTGCGGGAGGGCCTAGCCCCACCAGCCGAGTCGATTGCAACTAGGTAGTGTCACGCCCGATTACCGCCCAGCGAACATACTATATGCGATCACTATCATGTTCGGTCACTTAATCCGTCGTGACAGTAGCTCGCACGCTTGCTTGTACGTAACCACATGTGGGTGCAGCACGAGTACTCTGGTGAACTAGCCATCACTAGATTTGTTCTGCAGCACCTGTCACAGGATAGATACCTGTTTGCCTCTCAATGCAAAGTAGTGGGTGCGTACGTACATACACATGCATGCGGCTTGCCTGATTGGTATGTGTGTGAGTGTGTGTGTATATATATGTGTATGTATATATATGCATGCATGGGGCGCGCACAGAAAGATGATTTCATACGTATAGACCCATCTCCATGCATGTTTCCTAGCAACGTCATGTCGCATGCATGCATTCGCGATTACCATGCGTCACTAGGTATTTCCCAGGAATGAAGAGCGCAGCACGCATGTAATCCTATCCTTCCTGTGTGTTTGACCCGGGATCACGGGGTCCCAAATAATCTTCATGTGACAGGCTGCGCCCCGCTAATTGTCAAATGAAGTCTTATCATGGCAGTGGTCACAGTGGTATACATACACATACACGTATACACATACACAACCGCACCTCGCTATGCTGGCAATTATTGATGCCCCAGCCCTTGAACCGACACTGATGCAGGTACTTGGGCGGCGGTGATGATCCGGTCGTGCAGTTGACACCATCCTGGATATGTCACACATGTTGCATCGTACCACCATGTTTTAACACAGCAGATAACCCCGCAGATCTAGAGTATTTATGGTGTACGTACATACAATATATATATATATATATAGGCAAGCACGCACATATGTGTGCACATACCTGTATGTGTTGCTTGGTAGGCGCATGCGTGTGTAAAATATTAGAACCAAACCCATTACTCATTCCCCTAGGTTAAGTATGACGAGGTCTAATAATAACAATAATAAGATTAAATAATAGCAATAATGATAATAATCTGCAAACGTTTGTAACACTCACCATCAATATGGGACCTCGGCCCCCGCCCCACATAGGCACAGCCTTGCCGTTGTCGTACCCGAGCGCCCGACAAGCCACACTGGCCTCTAAGGTGCCGAAGCCGTGATTGCTTTGTTTATTTTTTTACCATTAGTAATAAATTGCAGTACAGGACGGATGGCGGGATGGAGGGGGCAGTTAAGCGAATGCACAGCAAGATGCATCGATGGCCAGCAGGTATTAGGAAAGCTTAGGACAGATGTCATACACCCACACAGCTAGGATGGCCCAGCAGCAGGCCATCAGCGCAAACATGCAGCGGCCGATAACTCCGCAGCCAACGGATTGGACAACCCAGCAAGTGAAATAAGAAGGGATATGCATAATATACAAGCCATATATCAATCTGCTTGTCTATCTGTCTACATGCATGGATGCGTCCGCGGGAGCAAGACAGGGAGCAATAATCGAGGACTGCTGCGCAGGCGCAGGTGGGGCGGGGCGTAGACCTGACTGGTCACGACTATTCTTAGGAGATCGGGCGAGCGGAGATCTATTAACGGAAAGCAACGCGTAGCAGTTTTATAATCACCTGCCCAAACAACGCCGCGTTACGTACTCTACCAATTTGACTATAGTCGCTATGCCGGGCTATCTAGGCTACATACGTCGCGATCGACATACTTGCGTGCAGATCCAACGATGTAAAAGCAAATGGTTACAAGCTGCCGGAAATAACAACGCCATATTGCCAGGAACTAAGCACCATCAGTCGGTAGACTTCAACATCCTACATAATAATACTTGTGCTATCAAACACACATCAGCACCTATCCAACAGCAGATAGACGAGTACGTTCTACTGGTTACCAAACTGCCGCAAACCCTTACGTGAGCCTCCCTGGCTCTGCCTATTTATTTCATGATCGATGGCATATCTGGGGTGTTACACTGTGCTGTGGGCGACTCGCCCTACAAGGGCGAGCACCAAGGGGCCTGACCGGACCGAGCCACAGCGCAGGGGAGGGGCACGTGGCTTTGTCTGTGTATGCCTATAATGCCTATAATGCCCATGAACTCGTTCCCGTTTGGTTGCTCACCCCGCAGTTTGGCCCCACCCCGTTTTTTCCTCACCAAATCGTACCCCAGGTCGTTCCATTGAAGATCTCCAGGCGGCCCTCGCCAGGTCGAGACCCGTTTACCAGCCGTAACGAGTAGAGTGCTGCAAAAACAACATATTATATATATAATTAGTTGGGAATTTAGGGAATTAGGAATTTACCAGTGTATACATAAAGGTGTCCCAGCAAGATATATGCGTGTACAATAACTACACCCCAACAATAACTACATCTTCATTGCTTAGTCATTACCATGACGAGTAGTTAGGTATATATTAAATCTTAAGGGGTGTTACACTGCTGTGGGCGACTCGACACCATATTAAATCGGTATGCATACATATACATTATATATATGTCCCTCCCCTGCGCTGTGGCTCGGTCCGTTCAGGACCCCCGGTGCTCGTCTTTGCAGGGCGAGTCGCCCACAGCGCAGTGTAACACCCCTTAACATAAGATTCATGGCAAACATGTTTATTAGCAAATATTATATATATATATATATAGAGAGAGAGATGATGTATGGATGTCCGTATGACTTCATTGCATGGTTCTAGATTCACGGATCTTTTGCCGAATGATGATGGACGGACGGATCGCGCTGTATGTATGTTGCGGCTAGGGTAGCGGGTCCTGAGATGGTGCCCGACATGTGCACGTGCTATTATATCTTTGTATTTGCGTGCGACCGCCGTGGTGCTGACCAGCATCGGTGGATGCATGGATGCATGGATGCACGCGAGGCAGCGAGCGAGGCCCAGCAGACGCGGAAGTGAATCCATACATGCTTGCATGCGGGGATCGCGTTGCGCGCGAGCTCACTTACCCGGGGGTGGAAATGGTGGTGGACGTTTGACAGGCGGTGGTGGTGGTGATGATGGTGGCGGCGGTGGTGGTGGTGGGGGCGGTGGCGGCGGGTCAGCCGGCCGCTGGCCTGCAAATGCATACACATCATCATTTAATAATAATAATAATGTTATTTGTTGTTTTAGGTAGGACACACAGACAGAATGAAGGCTGTGAAATACGAAACGAACATAGATCTGATTCGAGAATCCATCATCAAGTGCACAAGACCACGAAGTACAAATAACACGCTGCAGCAGAGAAGGAAGCGCCGATGATAGATTGGCCATGTCTCTGAAAATTCTAGCCCTAGCCCTAGCTGCGTACATCTATCTACTCCAGCCGTACAGTTGGGGGTTGCGATTATCGGTCTACATGCTGCTGCTTACACAGTCCGCCGACATCACCGCTACTTGTCCCTTGCGTACACCATACACTCCGGAGCATCACCTCGCTATCCATGTCGTTAGTTATATGTATGGGACGAACACCAGGGACCTACATGATGAGGGTATATAACTAGCTAGGTGTGTGTGTGTGTCCTGGCGAAGGATGCTTGAAGTCAGGTGATCAGGATTAATACGCAATGATCACGAAGGCTTATGTGTGGATAGTTATACTAATGTGTGTCGACGTATGTACGTAGCCGCTGTGGTGGTCTTACCTTTGAAGCACCGAACGCCAACATCCTGCAATCATGCATCATTACCGACATATGGCAACACGCAGAGGGTGCATGATCACAGGGCGCGCGGCGGGCGGCGGGTCGATCAGCGGTGATCGGATTTAAAGGCATTCTTGATTTCCTTCCTTTTGCTCGGCACTGATGACCCCCCCCCCACGGCAGCTATACTGATAATTTATATTGCAAGTTTTACATCTGTACGTACCAACAAGCCAGCAGCCAGCGACAATAAGGTTTAACACTTAAAGCCTACTGGCTAGCTCGCTGGGGGCAAGGTCCGACCGGCGGGAAAAGTTGTGCTTCAATCATTATATGCACACACTCATTATATGCACACACTCAACCAAATAAAAAATAATGTAATAATTGTGTCTATTTGTATCATTGCGGCATTGCGGCTCCAACAGTACAACTTGGAATATGTTATACAAGTCGAAGGTCAGGGATTTGCTAAAATGAACCGCAACTGAAAACGGGGGAACACATACGGGATAACATATACGACACACGTACATACACATTTTAAATTATCAGACGGAATTCTTAATGCAGCATTTTTATGTACATACACACACATATACACACACACACACACATATATATATATATACACACACACACACAGACAAAGCGACGTGCCCCTCCCCTGCGCTGTGGCTCGGTCCAGTCAGGACCCCCGGTGCTCGTTTTTGCAGGGCGAGTCGCCCACAGCGCAGTGTAACACCCCTTAATATAAAAATTTAAAAATATATATGTTTGGGGTGTTACATATATAAAAAATATATGTGTTTGGGGTGTTATATATATATATATATGAGGGCTTCTGTGTGTCTAAGGGCTTCTGTGTGTCTTTTTCAGGCTCTTGCTAGTTCAGTTTTGTGTTGGAGGAGAGTGGTCCCCTTCTTTGTGCAGTTAGTCGCCCCCTGTTTTCTTTTGTTCCCTCCTCGTTTTCGTGGTGCTCCTCAGTGCTCTGTTAGTGGCCAGGCTAGAGCCTCTGAGTCTTTCTTTGCTCTAGCTGGTCTTAGTGAGAGGGGGAGCACGTGGCAGGACAGACAGACAAAGCCATGTGCCCCTCCCCTGCGCTGTGGCTGGGTCCGGTCAGGCCCCTTGGTGCTCGCCCTTGTAGGGCGAGTCGCCCACAGTGTAACACCCCAAATATATATCGTAACACCCCTTAAATATACATATATATAAATAAATATAGGGCGAGTCGCCCACAGTGTAACACCCCAGAAATAATCTCTATCGACCTACCTCGTCATGTTCACAGTTACTTTTGCCCCAACCCGACGATTGGCACTCGTGCAGACGTAATGGCTGGCCCGCACAGTCCACGTCATCCTGCGCGGGATAGTATACAAGGGGAGGTTTTTACGTGATCCTTAGGATGGATGACGGCGGAATGAACCGCCGACCATTGTCTCGATGGACCAGCAGCTAGGGCAGCGTGGCCCTGCTACCTGCATGTCCATCCTGCATCGACATGCACGGCTGGCTTGCCACAATATCATATATATATATAATGATTGCGGCATCACAATACCAAAGAATGCATAACGCATGTCCTTAAACTGCTGATCGGTGATGAAGTGCACACTCGTCATTGATACAATCCAGCTTATCACATGCTTCAAGTGAGCAAGCTCGCTAGCTAGCCCTGCTTGGCTGTGAGCCTAGTAAGCAGCATCACATGCAGGGCCCTAGGCTTGGAAAAGTGACCAGCCTGCATTTGGTGCAGAATGTCAAACCTGTGTAGGACTTACTGTGATAGATACCCTAAGTAGGAGCTAGATGGATAGGTAGATGGATGGATAGATAGTGCACAGTAATGAAATAAGCTAACGTTATTTTGCCATCAACGTATTATTAGAGCCGATCTATCTATCTAGCCACTTGTTGTCGGAATCTGTCCTGGCTTACATCTTAACGCACCGCACATACACGCACCATGAAGATAGGCCCCTTGCCGCCTCCAAATGCCCGAATTGGAGTGCCCGAGCCGTAGCCGAGCTCCTTACATGCCACATCAGCCTCCTCATAGCCGAAGTTGTCATCACTGCGCAGTGCATGCGTGCGTGTGGAGCGAAAAAAAATTATATATATGTGTGTGTGTAAAATGCATGATGAGGTGATGAGGTGTGTAGTAGTCGTAGACGTACGGTAACACACTATCACAATATAAGGTGCAAGAAGCCCCCCGCTGTCAACATCTCGAGAGGCCTTTGCGGCATTCAACTACTACAAGGTGCGTGGCTAGGATGGACTACGGGTTGTAGGCAGGTCAGAGCGAGGGCGGATTTGCAATGTGATAAGATTGCCTCTGTCTATATGTGATGACAGGCAGCGGACTGCGTAAATGCATCTGCTGGTGGCTGCGGCGGCTCGAAATGGTAACCGACTCGATTAACCTCTACCGACAGCATTGCACATACAGTCCAGGCCATGAAGGCCATCACACATACACAAAGCACACGGGAAACAAGGTGCATGCAAGTACACGAATCCGCATATCAGTAAAATCCACAACCACACATATCATAAATAATATTTGTATGGGGTGTTACACTGTGGGCGACTCGCCCTGCAAAGACGAGCACCGGGGGCCCTGACCGGTCCGAGCCACAGCGCAGGGGAGGGACACGTATATAATGTATATGCGCCGTGCGTTCAGATCATGTAGGTACATTGTATACATGAATGCACGTACGCACCTACATTCGCGGACAGCAACCTGCCAGGCAACAGGTAGGTACGTACTCACCAAACTGTTCCCCAGGTGCTTCCGTTGAAGATTTCCAGACGTCCTTCATTGAGTTCCTCGCCATCAACTAACCGGAGCTGATACAGCTCCGGCCTCCCAAATAATGGGGGCGGTGGCGGGGGTGGTGGGGGTGGTGGTGGCGGCGGCAGTGATGACCCGTACCCCCTCATACCTGCGTGTGTGTATGTAATATGTAACATGCATGCGCTCCGTTTGCGATATTTAACACATAAGCATGTTCTTATTTTTTAACGCATAATTGAAAATCGTTTCGGCCTGAATTGGAGCAGTTGCACGACTGCTGTAACGGCCAGCCTGGGCCCATGCTGGTATATATATATATATATATATATATATATATATATATATATATATATATATAATCACATACAAGACACACACACGTTGTACCTCATCTAGCTTTGCCCATCTGTCTCTCCTTCCCTCGCGCACACACACATATATTTTTTCCATGTGTATATGTCCTACGTTGGTAGAGTTGCCCGTCAGTATCATCAAATCAACTAACGCGAGAATTTAATGCATTGTCTGTATGTATGACCGATTATAACAGAATACCGGCATCCACATCCGTGTGGAATACATCAAGATGGTGCTTTATCTACCCCATCATAGTACGTCCATGGAATTCGAAGATAGCGTAAGGACGGGTCATCATGCACACGCGCAGCTGCATTGCCATGTACTTCACACCTACTCAAATAGTGCAATCACATATACGGGCGTGTACGACACGCGTATTACGTACCTGAGAAACACCGAACACCGACGTCCTGCACGTGGTCGTTACATAATAGGGCGGCACTAGTTGAGTGCCGAAAGGGCCTCTCAAGATGCTAAGATGGTGCTTTATTATGCACCTTATATTGTGCTTGTTCGCTAAAAACTACGGCGGCCGTGTATTCCTTTTACATTAAACACCGTATATTATATGTTATATATGTGTGTGTGTGTTTGTCTAACGGAAATTGTTGGCAATCAATCAAACGATAAAGCGCCACATGTATGTGTTCAAAATGCACGCGCGTTGGTATAGTTAGCAGGCAGGCAGCAGGCAGGCCGTCGGCGATTGGTTATTAGTCGACAGCGACTGGAGGTACACATATATATACCACATGCGTGCCGCCATAGAATGCAGGATGGTATCTGTATCGGACCACCGGCGGCGGTACTTATCAAGCTTGATGCTTTGATGCATGCGTCACGACTGCTACCAGATGCTGCTTGGGGCGGGGTGGGGCGGGGCGGGTAAACCAACCTCTGCATGACTGCAGTCCGTAGTATTCCAGGGGGCAAAATTGCATCCAAAGATGCCATACGGTGGCGGGTCATTGGTGCACACGACATCATCCTGCGGTGAAGGTAATAATGCGTTGGTTTCGTCGCTGCCATGCATGTGTGACAGCAAGCAAAGATAGGCATCGCGGATAGACGGCCTGCTGACGGCGGCGGCTAGCTACATGCGCAGGCGATCAAGGGAATGCGTGTCCATGAGGGAACACATGGCTGATAGGGCCTGCATGGATGCACAGGTACGCTTGGTTCAAGTATGCGTGGGTATGCGATGTACATCGATCGATGTAATACTTATATTATTATATACATAACACACTCGTCTTTGCAGGGCGAGTCGCCCCCACAGTGTAACACCCCCTTAATAGCACAACCTAGATGTATGCGTACGTGCGTGTGTCAATAGATGAAAGCCCCGCACACAGAGAATCCATTGTGAGATATTTAAGGGGTGTTACTCTGTGGGCGACTCGCCCTGCAAAGACGAGCACCGGGGGTCCTGACCGGACCGAGCCACAGCGCAGGGCGGGTAGGGACACGTGGCTTCGTCTGGGATATTTATCTATCGTATCCAGTAAATAATGTAACACAGAGATTTTTGCGGACTTTACTTGGAATAACTTAATTGCTCGCCAATTGTCAACGGAAGCAAATAACATAAGTTCCTGACATCGACAGGATAGCTGGATGGATGAGGAATATCGGACTCGTTTAAGGCCTTCGCCAAATCGCTGGCTGCTGGGCGATTCCTTACACAAGAGTGCGGTTGGGAGAGAAACGCGTGCTGCCTGCCATCGCAATAAACCCCAAATACATAATATGACTTCTTTTTGAAGTACGGGTTGCGTGACTAGTATCATACCAATTGCATCATATAATGAAGCAAGATAAGTAATTAAGAGTCCTTCATGTGAGTACCTGACGATGCGAGCGAGGGGACAAATAAACGTATTACTAGCTACATAGCTACATGGCTAGCTTCTCACCATCCAGATGGGGCCGGTTCCTCCGCCCCACATTTCGATGGGGTCTCCATAATTGTACCCGAGCTCCATGCAAACCATGTCCGCCTCGTTAGAGGAAAACCCGTCATCACTGCGTATCATACGCGGCAGGTACGTACGTAACGATGGGGGGGAGCTTGATTAGGTGGTAGGTGGCTGAGAAACCTGGCAGAACACGACTTATTGTGAATGTAGCCATAGCTAATGCAGATTGCGTAGGCAGGCCAGGCTGGCATATGCGTGTTTGGGGTGTTACACTGTGGGCGACTCGCCCTACAAGGGCGAGCACCAAGGGGCCTGACCGGACCGAGCCACAGCGCAGGGGAGGGGCACATATGCGTATATGAATGATATGTAAGCGTGCGTATACATACCTTGCTATCTGCCTCGAGTTATCTACCTATTTTACTATTTACGCCAGTTCTCACCAAACAGTGCCCCAGATGCCGTTGTGATAAACCTCCACCCGGCCCTCATAAGGTGTGGATCCATTAGCGAGCCGCACCAGTGGACCAGTTCCTGTGACGCCGGATGGAGACACCGATGCACAGACGGATGGGAGAATCAGACATACATACATAATATATAATACGTCCTTGCAGGGCGAATGGCCCAGAGTGTAACACCCCTTAATACGGTATGTACGGTATGTACGGTATGCGGTATGGTGGGATGAACGAAGCCGCGTCCCTCCCCTGCGCTGTGGCTTGGCCCGGCTCGTCTTTGCAGGGCGAGTGGCCCAGAGTGTGACACCCGTTAGATACATGCTCTGCCCAGGTTATTAGTGGGCCGCAAATGAGGAGTACCATCAGCCTGTAATACTCAGAGAATATATCTCTGAACACACAAACACATAACAAATATACTAAATAATATACACTATTAATTGCTTACCATTGTGGCATACTACACCGACATCCTGCACGGTCATTTTAGGCAGGGGATGATGTTAGTGTCCCAAACAGACTGATGGAATATCACGGTAAGCAAAGATGATGCATGTACGTAAGTATGTACATAATATATGTGTGTGCCTCAGAGGAAGCCCAGGATAAGGGACAGTGCATGCATCCAGGACCAGGAACCCGGCACCGGGGTGTTGTGATTGGGGGGGAGGGATACCTGGGGGATTACAGAATTCCCGACGTGCATGGACATTACAAAAACGAGTGCAAATAAATAAATAAATAAAGGTTATTAGGTTATGTATTAAGTTATATACATAACTATTAAGCAGTATATTATAAGCACAAGCATATACGTATAAGCTCCAGTACGATCATAAGTATAAGGATACGCATAGGTACGGCTGGGTAGGGGTATGGGGTTGACCGTACTGCCCATGATTACATGCGTTTCGCAATTGATTTCCAACCAAAGTCATCGAATATTTACATACAACGTTTTGGCCGGTCCACGACATGATGAGCCGGCTCTATCTTCCATGTGGCGGGTGATGACCCTCCCTGTCATTGGACTGCGCATCTACGACCCTGCCGACGATCCTGCCCTCTAGCCGGCCGGCCGGTAGGTGAATATCCGCGGAAGTCAGAAGTCGGTGTCCCTACGTATACACTGCCGGTTCCGACACTGTCGGCGTCCCAACACTGCCCTAGGTGCATTCTGCCAGCACAGGAAAATCACTAAGCGATCTAAGCGCAGAAAGACTGCCCCTCTTAAATTAAGCTGTTATCGATTTATTTGAAACCTACGATTTCGACCCAACCAGGTCATCAGGTTCATTTCGCGCTGTAATAATGCATGCTGTGAGATCTGTCATAAATAGTCAAGGTTTTACACTCTATGTTTGCTAGATAATTGGCAATAGATATATGTAGGCAATAGAGATCACAAGTAAGCCAACATGTATATATAGAGCCACAAGCAAGTGCAAGAACCCACGCACGTATACACAACTACAACTAACGCCCTGCTGCGCGCACTGCCGAGAGACTAGCAATAATGTACATGTACATATAGATATATGTGGTGGCGTCTCTCCCTGAGGGAATCTGTGTGCTTCTGCCGCCAGGTTTTTGCCAGGTCAGAGTCGTGGTGGAGGAGAGTGGTTCCCGTCTTTTGAACAGCCAGTTGTCCTTTTTCTTAGGATCCTTCTGTGTTGTCTCGGTGGAGCTCTGTTCTCTGTTAGTCGCCAGGCTAGAGCTTCTGAGTTTTTGTTTGCTCTTGCTGATCTGAGTAAGAGGGGGAGCACGTGGCAGGACAGACAGACGAAACCACGTGCCCCTCTCCTGCGCTGTGGCTCGGTCTGGTCAGGACCCCCCGTGCTCGTCTTTGCAGGGCGAGTCGCCCACGGCGCAGTGTAACACCCCTAAAACAATTATATATATATATATATTATATGTACTTACATCACCATGGGTGCATAGTTCAAGATCATCATTGGACATCACGCAGTCGTACAGGTGCGTCGGGGTGTAGCCAATCGCAGGATCCTCGCAGTTCACCCGCGACTGCACACACACACACACACAACGGGTCCAAGTACACGTACGAGTCCATATGCATAATAGGCCGCAAAAACGGCGCATGATAGCTAGTTGCCGAAGAACAGTTGATAAGGAAAATGCCTTATCCAAGGTTATTTACAGTAGCACGCATGTATGCCTACCTCGCACATGTAGATAGATACATACAGATGAGTTGTGTAACCACATACAGTGTAACACTCTTACAGATACTATGCAGGCATATGTGTTCTTATCCCATTCATACATGGACTTCTTTATATGGTGTAAGACCTGCACCTACTTGTAATATATATATATATACACTATACATATAAGGAATTGGTCAGCAGGTTGTCCTGCGCGAATGGATGCCGTTACAAGTACTGGCTGACCGAACGATGAATTGGCCGATCGAGCGACTGACGGATGGACAGCCTTCTCTGGCACATCAATAGCTTTAGAAAATCACATAGTAAATTCCCACTGGTCTTCACGTACCTCCCTTGGTAAACAAAAATATTTTTTATTATGGACTATGAACAGCGTCTTAATTATATATATTGTGTATATGTACGCGCACGACGTATATGCATTTTGAATTTGGATTCCGTGCGTGTACGGTAGGTGGATGCTACACGCAACAGATGTGCCATTATGGAAATTTCACAACATACACAGTTCGAATGATGATTGCCTACCGCCAAGATGGGGCCAGTTCCACCACCAACGGGAAACCTTGCAACGTTGGTGGCTGGGAATCCGAGCTCCGAGCAAACCGTGATCGCCTCTGCCACTCCGAAGCCATGCATACTTCAGATGGGGGATGTAGGTGTTTGCGTATGCGTGGCGCACGCACAGGCAGGAACAAGGAAGCGCTTCTTAGCCAAGATGCATCCAGGTACGCACGTTCATATGATAGATCCTGCAACCCTAATAACGTGAACCTCGAAACTGTAGGAGAAAACGTACGGAACTCCCGTAATAAATGTACGGAACTCCCGTCACTACTGTGTGTGCCCTATGCCGGATGGACTTACGGCCGGGTGGTCCTTTGCAACCACGCACATGGTCGAGCACTTGATTATTTAATAAATTATACATTAATTATTTTTATTATTATTGTATTATGTTATCACATGCATGTATGTTTTGGCGTGACAAGATATACGCGCGGGAGTAAATAACAAACGCATACTCTCGTGCTAGTAGTCGTGTGGACCACCCATTATGAATGCCATCGTCACGCACGTTGGCTATCATGAATTTTTTTGATAGTAACCTATGGCATGAAAAGGTCGGTAGACCCCGTCGGGGTTATTAAGAAGAAGACTGCCAACCTGAAACGTATCGCTAGCTATCTGCTTCGGTAGCCACATGCATAGATTTAATCAACAAACTTACCATAACGTTCCCCACTGCTCTCCATCAAACATCTCCACACGACCCGCGTTGGGCGCATAGCCATCCACAAGCCGTACCGTACCAGCTAAGACTGCGACACGCACGCAAGGTAAGAAACATCCATCATTATTATTATTATTATCATCATCATACTTTTGAATATCCATGGGGCTACCGCTTCTACTGCTGTTCTGGCCCTGAAAGTTACGGTGGTCGTGCAGGTTGTGAGGTCTGCTACCCCACTTCCCTGCACTGCCACCGTCCTGACTAACATTCCTCTGAGATCCCTCCCCTTTTCCTGTCCCTCATCATGGCCTTTGCCTTGTCCGTCCCCTTCCCCAACATATCCTCGTCTGGCATCAGCGTCAGAGTAACATAGCTAAATTAAAATACAAAGGGAACATAAATAAAACATCATAGTTAAAATTTCATCTACAGTAAAAGAAGTGAAGGTATGACAGACAAAAGTTTGCTAAACTGACTAAAAGAGGAAAAAAGATCACAGCTAAAAGATAGATCAGCTAAATAAAACATAATTCACAAGCAAGTAATTACGTTTTGCCGGCGACCGCAAAAATTCCCGAGGGCCTTACACTACTAGGACTCGGTAATAGGGGTGACAGTAGGACAAGGCATAAGTGTGCCGAACTGACCCATGGAGGAAAAGTAGCAATTTAAGCTAAAAGATACCATCTAGGACTTCTAGACCAGCTAAATAAAAGAAGATTTCGCGAACAAAAAATCACGTTTTGGCGGCGACGGCCAAAATTCCCGAGGGCCTTACACTACTAGGACTCGGTAATAGGGGTGACAGTACGACAGAGGAAATCTGCTAAACTAAAACAACTAATAATCTAAAACAACTACCTAAAAACAATAAATAACTACCTAGCTAATAACGATTACTAGACCAGCTATATACAGCGGTAGCAATTATTATTATTATTATTATTATTATTATTATTATTATTATTGTTATTGTTATTATTATTGTTATTATTATTATTATTATTATTATTAGCAGCAGCAGCAGCAGCAGCAGAGTGTAATTGAAAATAAACCCCATCTAAAGTAGTGTCTCTCTGTCCCGCAGGATTTAGCACAATAGTGTACCCTTTAATTAAGTGTCCCATACCATGCATGTCGGTATGTATATAATGATCTGCGGACAGCAGGTGCTGTAATGGCTAGGTCATCAGGTTCCTTATCGAGAATAGCTCGGTTATGCAGCTGCTGTCTATATCTCTATCTGTATAAAAGCCGAAATATCCCTCGAGATAATTGCTATCAGCTTTTGGCGCGTTATCTTTGGCTTTGTGTGCCGTACATGATTCGACCACTGCACTTTTCCTCCTCAGGAGAGAACGGCACGCACGGGCAGTGCTATCGTCCCCTGCACGTGCGTGCCTAGATACGTACCATTCACTACCCGGCACAATCAAACACTATTGGGATTTTGAAACATCGATCATTTCTTGGCTCGATCATCTGAGCTGCTCGTAATAATTGTTCCAGGATGACATCGGACTGGTCCACTAGGCCAGGTGCACTTCTCCAGCAACTCGATCGGGTATGGATCAATCATTTATTAGATAGAACAAAACAAGCACGAGCAACATGTACGGATGGAACTGTGCGGGGATGTTTAGGTCTGAACCTCACAATTAGGTCATGCACCACTTTTATGATATGAATGGATGCTAATTATGAGTTCACGTTATAAGTTGCCTTCCGATCTAACATGATATACCCGCTTAGATAGCATATATGTATCATGCACATGTCTCTAATGACAAATAATTTGTGTGTGTGTTTGTGCCGTAACATACGACCACTACAGGTGCGTGCGTGGTCTCCCGAATCCGTAGGCATGCCGATATGTGGATAATAGTCGTACACGGTACGGCACACACAAACACAATATAAGGTGCATAAAGTGCCATCTCAGCATCTTTAGAGGCCGTTTCGGCACTCAACTACTACATGGGATGTGAGACGCAGAAGCTGCTGGTAATCCTGGCAGCAATATCCACTAGTGTAATAACTGATACAGCAGATATAGATGGGTGTAGTATCCTGATTAGGGTATCTACGGGTAGTATCCGAGGTGGCACCTGTTTGGTCATCTTTCGATCAAGCCTTTGCTGTAGGCGGATATAACAGAGATACAACAATGGGAGGGAGCTATCTAGCTACAACTGTATATATATTTGTACGGCGATGTGATGATCTCAGCGATGATCTCTACCTCGAATATTTATTTCACAGCAGGTAATAAGTGAAAGACCTCCTTAACGAGTAGATAGATGCCCCAGTCGACAGCATGTATGCAGATTGCACCTTAAGGCAATACATATCTACACAGCTAGTGCTGTACCTCATCCATATATATGAAGTGCTGCTTTACGGGGCCAGGAAAGAAGCGCCCCGTAAAGAAAGACGGTTTTTCAACATTATCCTTGTAATGTATCCGGAGAAATTTTGCGAGACGCAAACTCAAGGTCCGGGGATGACTGGCTCCAGAACCACTATGATTTGACTTACGCTTGACAGTTAAAGCTTAGGAAAAGCTGAATAGACTTTATGAAACTAATCTGTAAGTAAGTGGATTTTACAAAACGAAATTCCAACAGAACTTAAAGCAAGCGGTGACATACATCTTTACCTTGGACAAGTTCTTAGTACATACATACAACCACGCACTAAACCCTATATATACCTGACAGAGCTGAGAAGCGGATGTGTGTGCTGGGGATGGGTGGCTCTATTCAGGGGACGAGGTGTAAGTGGAGTTAAGACAGAATATCGGACGGAGAGGAGGAGAAGGAAGCTGAGATAGGAAGAGAAAGCAGCGCAGCGGGGAGGAAGCTGGTTTCCGGGCCACGGAGCTGCTCATGCATTGGGTATCGGGTAGCAAAAACAAGACAGCTTTCAGAAAGGTAATCCATCATCTAAAGTTGTTCATATTTATACGGATTTATCTACTTTTAGAAGAAGACGTATACAGAAGTATTATTTACCATAACAATAAACACGCACGTGTTTTGTGTCCCGAGAAACGTTTACGTAAGTTCCGGGTAGCCCCGGAAAGGTTAAGGGCCTAGCCAGCCAGGAAGAGTTCCGGGGGTCCTCACGGACCCTGAAAAGACATTTTAGGGCTTCGGGGACCCCCGGAACAAACCGCAACGCCCGTGAAGAATCCTGGGCTTATCAAGTATTGACGTACCCGGGCTGGGTGGTGGGGGTGGCGGTGGCGATGGCGGCTTTGGTGAAGGTGATGGCGGCCGGGGTGATGGAGATGGCGGCTTAGGTGGAGGTGATGGTGGCGAGGGTGATGGAGATGGCGGCTTAGGTGGAGGTGATGGTGGCGAGGGTGATGGAGATGGCGGCTTAGGTGGAGGTGATGGTGGCGAGGGTGATGGAGATGGCGGCTTTGGTGAAGGTGATGGCGGTCGGGGTGATGGGGATGGCGGCTTAGGTGAAGGTGATGGTGGCCGAAGCGTTGAAGTTGTCTGCGGCGGTGAAGGTGATGGTGGCCGAAGCGTTGAAGTTGTCTGCGGCGGTGAAGGTGATGGTGGCCGAAGCGTTGAGTTTGTCTGTAGCGGTGAAGGTGATGGTGGCCGAAGCGTTGAGTTTGTCTGTGGCGGTGAAGGTGATGGTAATGACCGAGGTGATGGACTTGGCGGCGGCCCGTCAGCTGCAAACAAACAGGGGGTACACAGCAATACCTTATTAATGGTGCGTGCACTCGCACTCGAAAAATTAACAAAGTGGGTTGTACCAACATCCCAAGCATGCAAGCAAGAAATGCGGGCACGGCCTGTTGCTGGCACGCCCGTGTGCAGCTCGGTCTTCTGCCCTGGTGATCACGTGCTTTACCGTACGTACATATGTTGCTTATGAATATTACAAATAGCATACACTGCGGCGCGAGCTAAATGGCGCCAAATGCCTGGCTGGGATATATGTTGGGCGGGGAGGGTCGGTGCAGAGATGCTCCCGAGCACTACTGGCTCAAAACTCCGAAAGTTACATAAGTGATGACCTTATTTTGGATGGATGGAAGATCTAGACTTGGAAGTCAAGCGTGCCGTCGTTCAAATGCCTTCCAGTGCAATCAATCTGCTTCTTATTTGTATCGTTGTTAAGAGAATTTAAATACTTATACTTAAATACTGAATTATTGGTGCTAGGGCACATTTTACCCATTTGCAACGTTCCTACCATATCATACAAGTTCCTGTCATGTCAATACATTCAACATATTGGTGGGCATAGATATTGTGAGCTGGGCATCGTACTACACGTCCCTCCCCGGCGACGACCGCCGAAGTGGCTGGATGCGCCGGTGAACGCACGCGCATGTTGCCGCCTGGTATGGAAGCAATCAACGCGTCCGTCTTGCATTCCACATCGACCGGCGACGGCCGGTGCAACGGAGCAAGCATTTCAAAGAAAACTTGCTTCGGTCTCTCGGCGGCGTTGGGGGTTCCCCCCTCACGGTTTGAACCTTCTATGAATCTTCGCCTTGCTGGCCCTGGACGCGCACGGTGGCCAGGATGTACGTGCCGTACGTCGCGGCTAAAGTATTGGTGGTTAGTTGTTGCTCACGGACAAAAGTCATCGTCATTTCTGTTACAAATGCGTTGTGCTAAACCAGGCCTTGGGCCGGGACCCAAAGCTTAACGAACCGACGAAAGAAACCAGCAACACTGTTGGCGACGCAACTAGGAATGGGAGGGTGGGCGCGTGCTGAACACCAGATGAACAAGATGAGAATGGAAGCTATTTCATGCGGTGAAATAAACCCTGAGAACACGGCGGGGCTGAGGTGAGACAGGGTGAGACGTCTGTACAACTACTGCTTCACCAAGGGCCTTACGCACAACTAACCCGGCTTCCTAACGAAAACCCGCATTACTGCACCACGACAACCGTACAGCGGCGTCATGAAGAAGAGCGTGACCGCGCATGACAGGTCTCGTGGCCTCCGATCGCTGTCCGATTATTAACGACATGCGTACGTACTTTGCCTATCAGCGAATTTGGTAGCTGCTGAAAGCTGTGACAGTGCTGGGCTAGGCTAGAGCGTGGGTTTCCAAAGCCTAGTCCAGACTAGTCCAGCACTCCCAATATTGATCATCCGTAGCTGCCTGCACTCACGTGCGCGGAGCGCAGCAGGCGATTGCTCCTGTTGCCCAGCCATCCGGAGGCCGTTTAGGTGTCATGACAAAGGTTTGCCTTATGTTGCTGTAGCTGTTTAATATACTACGATGTGCATGCATGCACCATAACCTCGTTCAGCGCAGTCGCATATGCAGTACGCAGCATCTTACTAAAGAGCGGTGTTCCTTAAGTAGAAAGGACCAGCCCTGGGATAAGTGGTGGATTTTCATTCCCGTCAACCTATTTATTTACAGCATAAGTGGTAAAGGATCTCGAGCTGCCTATATTAAACTAGCTCCGATTGCAAATTTATGCCAGGACGACCCCGCCTGTTAGCTCATAACCTCAAATGAACTGCTGGATGCATGGATGGAGCATGCCTTCGTTGACTGGACAGAGCTCCGGCGGAACATTCAACGGACGGCAGGTCCCCATACGAGCAAGAGACTCAAATATACAAGTTACGGGAAAGCCGCACCACCCATTGTCACGAGAGGAGCAAGAGCACCCGTTTCCCATCCGCATGCAGGAACACCGCCTGAGAGGCCAACGTGTTGATCACAATTCAACACCAATAAAGCTAAGACAGTTTTAAGAAACATGGCTTTGCCCTTTCTGCGCAGATCCAGTCAACAAAACCCGTCATCTATTGTTCATCCCATTTTGAAACGACACACTGGAGTGAACCCGGCCGCCTTGCTTAGGGCTGAGCAACATTCTTTCTTAGGGTAAAACTGACATAGTACATGCATATGCTCGATCAGCTTTAACCATTTGTGCGCTTCAGGCCCATTTAGTGCCTTACTCGTACTAATCAGTCAGGCTCAGTTTAGCACGATCCGCCCCCGAACATACATCACCCACATGTGCCTCATCAGTGCCCGCCCCAGTACGTGGTTTATCACGACTTAACAGATAGATCCAAGCGTCGTGCAATTGATGGGAAGCACCGAAACCCATAACATGCATGCACACCGACCAGCAGGATAAAGAACGATAAAAACGAATTAAGGAGTAATACAGGGTAATACGCAATAACTTCGAGGAACACTGTAAAGCGTTGCTCCTTTCAACGTGTTCAGTACGTACCTCCCTTTTGTAGTGGCGATGGAGACGGAGGGGGTGGTGGCAAGGCCTGACAGCCAGTCGAGAACGACAGCAGCAATAGGCCAAGTGAAAGTACCAAATGGAGCTGTCCTCGTCTATCCATGCCGTACGATGATGAGCGCCGGTCACTGCCGGCAAGCACCAGGCCTCCGGAGGCACGCATCAGCAAGTACCTACGTGTCGAGAGAATC
Organism: Volvox reticuliferus; assembly: GCA_019650235.1. Classification (NCBI taxonomy): domain Eukaryota; kingdom Viridiplantae; phylum Chlorophyta; class Chlorophyceae; order Chlamydomonadales; family Volvocaceae; genus Volvox; species Volvox reticuliferus. Next base: position 126,220 of record BNCP01000049.1, read on the forward strand.
CAAAGGCGTTCGATGGCGAGCGCGTGCATCCGCATCGCGTGCCACGGTGTAGCTATCTAGGCGTACCCAGACGATGGTTGGAATAATGATAATTAGTATAGTAATTATGACCTCATAACTTATGCGCTTGTCCGAAGGTTGAGTCACTGCGCGCGTTTTCATCGATGAACATGGATGGGCGTCAAATTCCAGACCAACATGCTCACCTTTATCTTTTGAGATACAAACAATTAGTTATATTACAAAAATTTTAACAGCTCCGACAGGGTTGGCACAGCCGAGAACGCGTGCAGTCGATCGCGCAGATCGCGCTTCACCCAATGTGAGATATTGCGCTGGATATTATGCCATGAGGATGATACGAAATTTTACGACAGAGGTATTCTGGTGCAGGTGACTGCAATGTTGGGCTTATACGACTAGAATTCGCTCTTCCGGCGGGCGAGGCCAGAAACGCATGGTCATTCGGGACAAGGCGTGATGGAAAAGTTACTTAAACATGAAATATTTTTGATGCAAATTGACCAACCTGATCTGAAAGATGAAGTTGCTGAAGGCAGTAGCAAACGGTGGGCCGAAACCTCATCAGGTATAAGTAATGCGTTCTACGAAAAATAACTTCAGATTATAAATCATAACAAATCAAATTTTAAGTTTTATGCACAACTGGAACCTATCTGACTTGCTGCCCGAGCTTACTTTCCGATGTTCAGAGGGGCAAATAAAGGAGTGGCTCTTCCCATTCGGGCACTGGTCATATAGAGCAAGTCACATATCCACTAGTCATAAAATTCCGTCCATTATTACCTTGGGTTGCGGCTTACTTGGATTTTTTGTCGATAGTCGATACGCTGAGAAGCGAACCCTACGCCTTTAGAAGATGGCTATTTCCTAACATGTTTCAAAGCAATAATATTTGATATTTGGAAATCCTCTTTCCCCAATAATCATATTATTCCATTTCGACAACCAGTAGCTAGGACCAGTTAAAGTACAGAAAACAACTCTTGTTATAAATTTCCTGGTTGTGTGTCTTTCATACAACTTGATGACTCAAGATCGCATAAATCAATTAAATGCAGCGCTAAGCAGAATTTACAGCAGGGCACCTGGCTGTTTGTCGACAAATGTCGAAAGCGGTTAGGGACATACGTCTGGGTTTCTGGGACGGCCTTCATTGGCGATAATCCTTATGCGATGTATTGTTTCCGTGGTGCATATTAACCGTGTGAGTTTGCTTAACCATTGGCGATCTAGCAAAAACCTTGAGCTGCACCCTGCTGCCGCCTGCTGCACATACAAGCAGGGCCTATCTGAAGCATTAGGACAGCCCATAAATATGCCCCGCGAGCATCCAAAAGCACAACATCCATCCGAAAGTTATATCCGAGCATCATATAATTTGTCATGATGAGGAGCTTGTAACCGTGTGAATAACCACACTTTGGGGCAGCCTAGCTACGGATCACCAAGTACCCGTTGATGGTGTAAATAGGCCACCGTTGATGATCAAAAAAGGCATTGAGCGAACTTAAGTAAGGACATTCCAAAGGACGCATACGTAAAATAAATCATTGACAGGAATGACATACGAGGTAGGACGAATACTTTTAGTTAGCATTTAGTTAGCATAAATTTCCAAAGGAAAGGTATGAAATATTAAAAAGCATGAAAAATGAAGCTTATCTGTGACTGCTGCATACTAAGATTGGTCGGCACTACAGACCCAAAGTGACAGTGTACGGACTAACGGACACACCTCGTCTTTTTCTGTACACAAGGGCGCTCGAGGCGCTCAAGGCATGCATCTGCCAATGTTCAGCAGGTATTTGTACATATAAATGCGTGCTATTAATTGTGCTCTTTTGTAATCCCATGCGATGTACTTCATGATGCACCCATGTATCACAAATGTGCCTGTTTTACAAACCGTGAACCGCTGAAGGCGTTGGCAGTGCTTTTTCCCTAGCCGGAAGCTGAGTCCATGTTTCCTGTAAGACGGTGATCAGCTTAAAAAGGTAGGAAGGCTAAAGTTCAAATTACACTGAATTACACTGTAATGGCATGGGCCAATCGGCAGTGCAAGGAGAAGTGCACAAATAGCGTCACGAACATGTAGCGAATGTGAATGGTAATACACGGTTCATAGGTTAACCTCCCAGTGCGTTGATGTCTGCGACATGAGCATGGATGCAAACCGCAAACTGGACAGGCTGGCGCTAAGTGATGTACATGCTTCGAAGGCTGTCGAATCGGGTTGGGCGTTCATGGCGCCCGACCCTCTGCGTGGCGCCCGACTCTTCTTGGAACACTGGAAAAATACACTGGAATAATAAACCCTAAACCTTCACTGGAAAAATACTTCAAGTTATACTCAGTGGAATTGACAGAATTTTTGGCATGTTCGTTATCCCTGCAGCCTGCACCATCCTTCCCACGGTCTGGAATTACATCAGAATATGACACTCGAGTTGGACTAGATCAAAGCCAGTTTACATATCACGTTACGTTGCGTTCACTCAAAACTGACAATCTGGTCCAATACTTGTGGAACGTAAATACTTTGCGTTTCGCCACCCGGCACGAATGAAAAATATATTACATGTTATTCCGAATTTTTAACATCGGCTCTCCTTAATCATGATGTAGAGATTCAGGTAGGTTTGCTAAGCGTTGCCAAAGGCGAGCCTGTCGTGCGGCACCCAGCGATGGGGTCTCCACCACTAGCCTCCCTTGCTGGCGAAGAACGTTTGCTGTCTGTCCGAACAGTGTGCCGTCAAACTTCTCGGCGCGCGCAACCCGGTAGCATTGGTTGGGTAAGGATAACACACAGGAATAAAACTGGGGCAATTCCAACATTATAAACCTTTGGGACGCCTCCATCTAGAGATTTAATGACTTATTAGTATTGCGGCCATATAAGAAGTTAGTCGCGAAGCTACTTTTGTGGCCTCAGCCCTATGTCCAACATGGGCGCACGGGCACGTAAACGTCAGCGCCATTATGCGAAGCCATCAAAACCACTAAAGACGTTTCCGATACAGGCACCACAGGAATCCAACGCAGCTTTATGGCAAGAATCAAGGATGGTTCGGCTGAACACCAGAAGTGGCCGGCTGCTTGCCACAAGCGTTGGTAGACCTCTGAAGTTCTATTGATTGACATGGAAAGCATTTTACCCCTGTGATAAAGTAAGTAACACACCGTGAGGTGCTGCGCAGCAATATACGAAATGATCATGCACTGTCGTAGACAAGTCGTAGAATTATTGTACGTCTGCTTACCGACAGCCTTGCCAATCAGCAGTCTGGTGACCGGCGAGATTTTATAAATAAATGCAAATATAAATCTATAGATTACTGATATAGTATTTGGACAGTTGCAAAGCAACCATTTTTGGCCCATCAGAAAACCATATGACGTAGTTAGATAACAAAAATGCGGAGACAGAATATTATGCCGTATCGATTGCTGCAGGCTGTTGGCCTTGCTGCGTTAACGACCTGTATATTTGCGATTTACTTCCGCCAACAAAAGCTCTCAGCTATTCACCTTCAACTCAAGAATCACACTGTGCATCATCAAGGCATCAAAGCTGAAAATAGCGGGCAAACAGCATCCAAAGTCTTGCCTACCCTGGCGGAGCCGTGGGGATCTCACCACATGTATATCCGCCCAGGGCCCTATGATCCGTGCCCAAAACAGTTCATTGAGGGCACCTGGACGTCCCAAAGATCAATGGGCAACGCAACACTGCCTTTTACTCTGGAGGCGCAGCGCGAAATATACGAAAACCAGCATCCCCCTGACTGCTCCAAAGCTAAATACCTGATCTATAGTGTGGGGCCCAACGGTATCGGCGCCGTCTTTCACGGTGCGCAATGTGTCATGGGGCTCGTCATTCTTACTCTACACATGGTACTCTGGAATGGAAAAACTCAACCTAACATCTGAGGGCATGAAACTGCCACTGCACGCCATCACTCCCTCGCTGGTTACCAGGGGGACAGGAGCTACAATCCGCTTTCTCTTCGCCATGCTCCACTCTTTTAGGGATTCATGTTAATATCGTATGTTTGCAGTTACCTTTCCAGCGCACCGGCCCTTAGTGCACACATAACGCTGCAACTCGCGCCTCTCTTTCCGACACCGTTTCTGCACATGCCATGTAGATTACTACACGCAGCCGTTCAGCTGTTCCTGATGAGGCCACCATCTCCGGGGTCGGCTCCTCCCAACCAGATCTCCCCTCATTTGCCCATGCATGGGGCCTCGGCCCTGAGGATTAGTCCTTCAACATTTGATATATACCCCCCTCTCCCACGCACCCAATGTCCGTCTCGACCCTGCCGTGCTAGGACCGCAGTCACGGGAGTTGCGCTGCACCTTGCGCTTGACGTGGGCCGCGTGTTCGTGGAGGCGCCCACGACCTTCCTCACACACAGCCCCCAGTGCAAGGGCAAGCCTACCTTGGACTCGTGCTACTTCCTGCCCTTTGGCGGCTGCAAACCCACAAAGGCGCAAATGGACAACGCTGTCTCGCTGAGCTACAGAGACGTTAAAGAAGGTGCAGTAATAGATGCACCTGTGGTCATCGCATCACACGAACTGTTGGTACGCTTTCGCGCGGAAGCTCCTAAGCGCTTCCTGTCGCGGTTGCAAACGACCGCCATGGACCCCAAGAAGTACTACTATTGGTGGCGCGCTCAGTCGGTGACTTACATGTTGCGGCTGCGCCCGGAGGTACTACAGGATCTGGAGCAGCGGCGCAAGTGAGTACCGACGATACTGACATGGAGCATGTGCGGCTCAGCATTCAAAGTGATAGGGAGAATGGAGAGAATGGAAAAGATACCTGAAGAAGAGTAGTTTAGAAGACGGTTTAATTAATACCCACGTGCGACCGGAGGTGGGTCGGCCTGTCCTGGACTGGACGGGAATGTAGATAAAGCGCGGGGGGGGGGTTGAGGTGCAGTGCTTGCGCGGAAGAAGGACGGGAAACAAATAAGGTGGGATGATGGATGGAGCTGTGGGACAGAGGCCGATGCATGGAGGCCGCGAGGCACAGGAGAGGGATGAACCAGGAACAAATGCGGCCGCAGATGGGAAGAAACCGCAGGGCCCAACGTTAACTGTTGGGGGGTGTTGTCACGACAGAATGCCCTGCAGGCGGGATGGGCGACATAACGGTCAGACAGATCATTGCGGGGCAGGGAACGACTATTCTGTGTAGAAGATGCCTGTCTTTGCCATTTGCAACTTACTCAGCAATCAAATCGGGTTGGGCCGCCTCTCATTGCGTCACCCTCGTCAGCTGACTGCCGACGTTTGCCAATGCTTCTTGGCCCCTCCCTGTTCCTTCCCTTCTTAACGCGTACATCTCCCTCCCTTCCTCCTTCCCTCTGCGTGATCCATGTGAATGATTGATGTATGCTCCTGCGGCATTTCTAATCCCTTTCTCCCTGCGTGTGTGTGTTGTCTTTCACTTCGTTCTTTTTCCGTTCTGCATGAGTGTGCCGTATTTTTCTTCCTAAAACAATTCTTTCCCTTCTTGTTCCGATCGCTAGTCACAACCCACTTTACTTCTCTTTCCATCTTCTTTTCACTTCTCCTCCTAAATTCAGCTGTACGGTTCCCCTGGGTGTGTGTATCCTGCCTCGTGCTTTTCCTGCCCTGCGTGGACTTGTCTTTGCTCGTACTGACGCTCTTTCCTGCTGACTGCATGTGCGCGTCTTTGCTGCTTGCACCGTACCGCCACCGCCTCCTCCACCTTAGGTGAGTTCGTGTGGGATAGTGCTCCATCCAGTTGGTTCGCGCGTGCGGTCATCGAGCTAGCCCCGGTTGGGTTGGTAGGCTGGTGGTCTGGTTGGGTTAGGACGCGGTGTTCGGTAAGAGAACAGGGGCTAGGGAGGATCACGTGCATGAGCAGCACCAGCGGTCAGCTCAGTGGTTTCCCGCTCGCAGCTGCTTTGAATCCATCTTTTTACTCCTGGGGGGTATTTACTCTTCAGCCTCCTGCAGCAAAGCCGATAGGTTACACCAGTACGGCTTCTAATGTGTTCTTTTCTGCTTCTATTTACGGCCGCAGCGGCTAACTAGCTTAAGGTTCTTTTTTCTCCGCGTCGGCTACCTTGGTCGAGGCCGACCGTCAGCCAATTAGTCCTTGCTTCTTTAGCACCAGCGTCAGGTGCCGTTAATCCACCCTCCCATCTCCCTATTCCTATCCGCTGACTTCCTTCCACCATCCCACCATCCCCCACTACGGAGTGCACCGCCGGTTTTAGCATCTCGTTCGAGTATTCGCCCTGCCCCTCGCCCCCTTCCGGCCTTGCAGGCGTTTCCTTTCCGGTCCCACGCCCGCTCCCGGCTGCATCAGCGTGCATGTGCGGCACGGGGACAAGGGAGTAGAGGCGACGGTGTTTGAGGACAGGGTACGTCGATTAGGTGGCGGGCCGACTCCACCAGGCATGTGCGATAGGGATCCATGCCTGGGTCTGTCGCGCCAGGAGATAATAGGCTTCAAAGTCGTGGCTAGGTATAAATCACGGACTGTCTGAACCGTTCGACTCAAGTCTCGGGTTTAATGCAGTAAGTATACCGACCCCTGTGCGATCTGGGCAGGTCATCCCGTCTAACTCTGCCCTTTTGCTTTTATGTGCGCACATATGTACGGAAGGTGTACGACGAGACTGCGGCCCAGGTCCGTGCGCTTGATCCGTCATACTTTTTGAACCAGTTGTTTGTGAGTACTGAGGACCCGGAGACAATTGACTACTTCGTCAACAAGACTAAATGGAGCACTGGCTACACGTCAGGAGTCCCTAGGAAGCCGGATAGGTGTGCATACAGGGGCTGGTTGGGGTTGGCTGCAAACGAACCTTCGGAAAGCAGACGTTGGCATTTGCGGGTCGCGCAACATACCCACCGAATTCTGGGATGTATCGAGAATGCGGCTGCGCTGTTCCATGGTTTTCTAAGCGGCATCATGGACAAGCTGGACGGACGCACTGCAGCCGTCACTAAATGGAGCTGTAAAGAAAGGGGCGGACAGCTGGGAAAGAGTAGTTGCAGCGGTGGTAGTGATTGCAGACGGTAGTGGTAGCACGACCGTAGGCCGCAGACTCAAAACCACAGGGCCCGGTCTAAAAACAACCCACATTCGGCAATAGATGTTGTGAGGGGAAGGCCAGGCGATTTTAGGTGGGAATGCCGACTTCACCGCACCGCATACCCAAGGACTTACCCCTTGGCCGACGATGACCTGGTACTGGCTTGCCGCCAACGGTATGGCCACGGTACCAACACCGACTCGGGCCATCTCGCAACTGTCAGTCACTCTTAGAACTCAAAACGCACAACGTTTCAATGCACAGCGACATGCACATGCTGCGTTCTGCCCGGTCCATCCACACGCTCAACCTCACAACACAGCAGCTTCGGGCTAATTTTCCATCAGGCTCACAAACTCGCTATGCACCGCATCCCCCGCTGTTCCGCACTCCTCACGCAGGCACAAAGCTAACCTCGCGTACATGGCCGACATTGGGTACTACGAGGAAATGCTTAACTCATTGCTTAACTTGGATCTGGCGCTGGAGTGCTGGGCCTTCGTGGGTTCAATCTACTCCAACTGGGTCAGGTGGGTCGAAGAGTTAATAAACGATTCATTTGGGTACGGTAATGAAAGCTGGAGCTTTCGGATTCGAATGGCGCGGTAATGATGTTGCTGATAGGAGCTAAGCAGGGTCTTCGGCCAGGTTAGGGCCGATGTGACAAGCAATCAGGGAATGAAGCCAGACTTCATAGTGATTACAAGCCAGCTGTACGGCAGGCAATACGTTTTTTCCCGTGAGACGCTGGGAGGTACGCTGTCCTTGGGTTACGCCTGCAGGGGCGGACTTTTCAGTTGGGTTGGGGCAAAGGAAACTAAAGGTGAAGAAGAAGGTGCATGAAAGACAAGACGGGCAAAAAAAAGATAAGTTACCACGTCCGTTTGTCGTTGCCACGTCCATGTGCAACCCATTCATCCACCTTGCTTACCCACCTGCCCTCCTTCACCCCTCTCCACACACAGGCTGATTGATGAGCTGCGAGCCACCATTCGTTGCAAGGCCAATGCCGTATTCGCGGATGTGCACTATAAGAATCCACATCAAATGGATGTTAATTGGTAATCCATGGGCCCTCCCGGGTATAGCGACAGTGGCAAAGTTGGCAATCTGCTGTGGCAGGGGTGAGACCTGCGTCTGCCTGCTGCGCTGTACGAATCCACAACTGGAATGAGAGGTGTCGCGGCGAGAAGGGGCAGAGACCGGCGCTAAGTCCTAAGAAGAGTCCTAAGAAGACTTGGTAGGCGTACAGCACGTGTGCGACTTGGGCTGGCATGAGAACGCTTTGTTTGACTTGGGCTGACTTGTTTGCTCGATGTATAGAACGTGCTATGCACCTTGTTAGAAAGTGTAGGAGAGCAAGTCCGTGCACGCCCTGGAGCGGTTTGTTGGACTTCATTCTTTACATCCGCGCAATCGGGTTGCCGCACTATTGCCGTTCCACTGATGATGACGGGTGGGGCGTACAGTGGCAGCGGCAGCGGTTGAGCCATGCAGCGCTAGGACAGGGAAAGCCGGTAAGTGTAAGTGAGGAAAGGCCGGAGGGCGGAAGAGGAAGTTGCTAGGATGGGTTCACCTACAACATATTCCGCCCGGTCTCTCCGATGCTGGCTGGTGACAGTAGTATGGATGGGCCTTTGTTGGCTCATGGATGCTGGATGGGTGGAGAGAAAGCTCCTTTGAAATGGTCACAAAGATAAGGGAATGGAGACATATGAAAATGTCCATATTATATAATAATATTTTTGGGGCCGGCGTGAGGGAGCGGCGCGCTCCGTCATTATGAGATACTGGAGAGCACAGTGATTGCGCATGGCATTTTTTATGGTCACGGATCAGTGGGCTGGTTTGCCTTAATGAAGTGCAGGTGGGGACAGGGATTGTGCTCGCTGGGTGGCAACCCTAAGAACATGATGAACGCCACTCGTAACTCGGACTCATAACTCGGAATGCTGAGGGACTGAAAATTGCGGAATTCAGGAGTTTCTTCCCTGGTACCGCGGTGCCAGACGAACAGACAGACAACAGACAGACAGATAAATAGGGCAACATGTTTTTGTGGTCGGTTGGGCGGTCCTTGCCGATGGTTGCCTGGTAGACGAGGCCCGTCCGTACACTCTACGATGATGGCAGCCGGAAGCGAGGATTGCTGCCTGGATTGTTATATTAAAAGTTGCAGTAATCGTTGTAAACGGGTGAACGTGTATATCTGCTGTCACGTACGTCGTGATGCAGCATGACGCGCGCAGGGGAAGTGGTGGCGGTTCAGGACTGACGCAGAGCCCGTTCCAGGTATTGGGTCTGATTTGACCTCCATTTGAAGGTCGAGAACGCGGAGAAGTCCACCTTTGTAACCTTCCCTTACGTCTGGAACCCAGTTTACTTGATTGGGGTAAAGAACGGATGACCAGGTATCCGGGGCGATGCCAAGCCGCCCAACAGCCATGAAGATTACCACTTCACCGCTGCGCTGGAGGTGCCCTTCGACCGACAGGAACAAGCTCTGTAAGGGCTAGAGTTGGAAGACTCGCCTTGCGCATATGAATGGCATTCCTCCATGGCAAATAGCAGCCAGTTACGGCTGCTGGTGCGCTCCCGCGGTGTCCACGGCTGTGTGATGGGCTACCGTACTGGTCTCAGAGGACGGGGAATGAGGATGGAATGTGGGGATGATGACAATACTACACCGGCGGTGGGGCTGGCATAGTCAGGTGCAGGTCGTCTATCTGTCATGCCAATGTGAGGATCCCGCACAGGATCCTTACAAATCCCATTAAATATGCTCCGAAACCACGACACAGGCAACGAAGCAACCAATCTGGATGACATGAAGTACTACAACTACTGCATGCTGGTCCGGGACAATGCAATGTGCGCCAGGTCAGGTGGTTAGCGACGAAAGAAGCTAGTAGGTGAGAATAGTCCAGGGTTTCAGACCACGCGTCCGCTGGTTACGATCGCCCACGTGAGGTTTCGACCGCCACCTGAGACCAACGGCACCCTAAGATTTAAGTTGTGGGCAGTACACTTGCACGGGGGAAAAGAGCAGGGCAGCTAAATATTAAACATGACAACAAACGCATTCGTGAACTGATGTAAACTTAACTGGTGCCGTATGCTATATCTCGTACACCTACACCGTATCTCATACCAACCGTGCCGTACCTGAACTGTTGCTCCACCTCTTCCTTGGTGGCCTCTTCCTCGTCCTGACTGAGCTGAGATATTCCGTACCTCGCTCCCCCTCTTCCCTCGCCCATGGATTTCCCTGCCGCATGTTGCCGTTTTTGTGTTCGTACAGATACCTGCGAACTGGGCGCACTGTACATCAACGGCCTCTGTGTCGTGGATGCGTACGACCCCTCCCCGAGAACCTCCATACAGCCCGCTACCTAAAACCCTAACTCAATCTCCGCAAACCAGATCTGTCAAAGATACACGAGCTAGTCTGCGCTTTGCCCGCAATGGCACCAATAATTGGCAGTTGGTTGCCATGCACAAGGGAAAACGTACGGCAGTCATTGACGCTCGACCTTTCCTGGCAGCCCTCCAGCGGCGTGGCGGGTGAGCGTTGTCCTAGGGTGTAGTTGCACTGCAACCCCAATAGATTTTCTCAATAGAGGGTCGCGCAGGGGGACCACGCCAGTCGGGTTCTGGCACACAAGCCTGTGATGGTGGTAATAACGTTTGTGGCTGCACCGTAACCATGTGATCGATGTCTCCCACCCAGCTCAACAGCCACATACAGCAGGGCTTTACTTATTTTATGGAACAGTTCTCTAGGTACGCCCGCCACGGTACCTAACAAGGTGAACCACGGCAACAAGGAAATGTGGGTGTGGCGGTCTGAATAAAGAGGTTATTCCAATTCAGGTAAGCCGGCCGGCAAAGCTGCGGGAATCTCCCTGCCGTGCATTGCGAGCAATTGCCAGCTCTTCGTTGCATCTCCCAATGCGCCCATGTGCTCATGGTTGATAAAAGGAGATATAGGGGGAGACACTGGGCAGAATCAAGGGAGTACATACCCTCTCAAAGAGATATTTCAGGAATGTTATTGACTTAGAAGATCACAACTATTGTTACTATTTATTTTATAGCATTTATAGCATTTTCCGTGATTTGCTGTTGCGTTGTTGCGGACCAGACGTTGGAGTAGTTGCAGACCGGGAGTTGGTGGAGAGCCTGAATAGGCCAGTGCACAGATCTGGGACGAGCAGGCAATGACCCGTACAAATAGTGTGATTAGTTCGGTCCTCTTCACCACGACAACAATAGCCCGCTTGTCCACATCCAACTTCGCCCGAATTGTACGGTCTTGGATATCCCGCTGCGGCTAATCTCGCAACAGGTTGTGAGCCCCGCCTAGTAGCATACCGGAGTGCGTCGGCGGCAGGAGCTCTGCGACGACTGCTTGGAGGCAGTTGGAGACGACGTCAACCACCCAGGGTTGATCGCACTACGATTGTGGATAACGCCTGGAGGTGATTGGTCGGCACAAGGTTTAAGTCAGCGAGATGGGCAAAGATAAGTTGGCAGACCCGCTGGATCTGAAGAATTACGCGACGTGGTCCTATCGGTTTGAGATGATGTTGGAGGGGTTGCGACTGCATCGGTGGCTCCTTGAAGACCCAATGACGGACGAAGATATGGAGGCTTCGGACAGGGTCAAGGCGATCATGGTCAAGAATGTCAAGGACCACCACCTCCCGATCATTCGGACGGCGGCAAACGCGCGAGTGGCGTGGGACTGCCTGGCGGCCATATTTGCCGCGACGAGGGACGCCAGGAGATCCCAGCTCGTCAAGGAGCTATCAACTTTGAAGATGAAACAGGGGGAGGCGCTGCCTGTGTACCTGGCGCGCACCCGCGGCCTGTTCTGGGACCTTACCCAGGTTGGACATCCGGTCGCGGAGAGGGAGATTGTGTACAACATGCTAATTGGACTCCCAGAGAAGTTCTCCGCAGCGGTCACTTGTATGACCATCTCTGGCCAGGCACTGACGTTGAACGGCGCTGGTGCACAGCTACTCGCGTACGAAAAGAGGGTTGACGCGGAGGAAGTCGTTCGGAGAGCGCGAAACGGCGCGGGAGGCGCCGGTAATTCAAGAGGCGGCGGCGGGGGACCACCATTGCAAGGTGTGCCTGGCCGCCATCGTAATGGGCGATCAGGACAGCAGCAGTGCTGGACTTGCGGGGAGTTCGGGCATGTCGCGCGGCAGTGTCAGATACCGTGGATGCCCCAGGGAACAAGCTATGCCCCACGGCCACGGGAATGGCCGGATGGAGCACAGTACCGCCGTGATTACTGGGGCGGATATCAAGGTGCCGCGGGAGGGTCTGGCGCGACAGGGTCGGCCGACCACCGTGGAGCGAGTAGCCAAGGGAGTTCGGGTAGTCGACGGACGGGCCAGCCCAAGAACTTCGCGTGCCGTCCCACCCGAAGCGAAACCGAGCAGCATGTTACGGGGTTCGATCGTGCACATCAGATGAGTCAAATTGAAGAGTTGTGGCATCGGAGGTATGGACATATTGGCATGGAGCGCCTAGAATGGCTCGTAAAGTGCAATCTGGTGGCGGGCATTGATCTGAGTCAGCGGGCAGGGCGATCCGGCGTATGTGAACCCTGTGTCATGTCGAAGCAGACCCGCAGCCCACACCAGCCAACTGGCCATAGGTCGGTCCATGCATAGAGCTAATTCACTTGGATGTGTGTGGCCCAATGCCAGAGGAATCCCCGAACGGATCCAGGTACATGACCGTGCTTATGGACGATTGCACGTCTTCTTCGGCGGTTGGCTTCACGGCGACGAAGGAGGCGGTGAGGGAGAAGATCGTGACGATGATTGCACGACTAGAGAATACGTGTGGCAGCCATGTCGTCGAGTTGAGGTCCGACCGCGGGGTCGAATTTGTCAATACCGTGCTGCAGGGATACTTTTGCTCGAAGGGAATTAGGCACGGAACCACGGTGGGACATACCCCCGAGCAGAATGGGACTGCTGAGCGCTTGAACCGCACACTGCTTGAGAAGATGCGGGCCATGCTTAATGATTCCGGTCTACCACAATGCATGTGGGCGGAGGCTGCGTCCACGGCAAACTACATCCGCAATATTTCCCTGGTAGAGGGATTGCCGTGTACGCGTTATGAGCTGTTCGTTGGCAGGAAACCGGAAGTTGGGCACATGCGCGTTTTTGGATGCACCGCATATGTGCACACCACGAAGGTTAAGCGGAACAAGTTGGACCCCGTCAGCAGGAGGGGAACATTAGTGGGATACGGCGATGCGGAGCAGTACCGAGTGCTGTTCCCAGACGGTATTGTATCTGTGCACTCTGACGTGACTTATGACGAGGGGGTGCGTGCGTATCGCGGCTGCGACACGTGGAGCTCACCACGCGCCCCGATGGACGGCTGAGAAGTCCGGGTTGTTTGAGGCCAAACCCAAGGGCATCCCCATGGCTTCGGGTGCCAAGATTGTTGAGGCGAAAACGGACGATGAGTTGATGAATGACCCCACACCTTTTAGGGCTCTAGTGGGGGAGTTCAATTACTTGGCGGTGAGCACCAGGCCGGACCTCGCTTTTGCACTTATTAACGTGTTGTCAAGGTTCATGGCTAAACCAACGAAAGCGGCCATGGGAGCTGCGAAGGGGTTGCTACGATATCTTGCTGGAACGAAAGAGATAGGTCTGAGGCTCCGAAAACTGTCTGAGGAGCGCGTGGATGGATTCAGCGACTCTGACTGGGCAGGGGACTTAGACACCTGGCGATCGACCACCGGATACGGCACCGCAGTCAGCTGGAACAGCCAACGAATGGTGGCAGCATCTTCTGTGGAAGCCGAGTATCAGGCTATATCTAGCGCGGTTCGGGAGGCACTATGGCTTAAGAAGTTATGTGCAGACCTGGGGATGAAGGATGAGGCAGTGGAGATTAGGGTTGATTCCCAAGCGGCAATGGACCTAGGTATGTATCCCATAACGTCACCACGTTCGAAGCACATCGATGTGCAGCACCACTTGGTGCGGGAGAGGGTGCGAGCGGCGAAGTTGCGCTGAGGTGGATGGTCGCGGACGCGCTTACCAAGGCAGTAGCTGAGGCTAAGTTCGTGTGGTGCCGGAAGGAGATGGGACTGGACACGACCTAGTGGAGACACCGCATTCACGTCCGAGGGGGTGTTGCATTTTTGCGGATCAGACGTTGGAGTAGTTGCCAGGAGTTGGTGGAAGGCATGAATTATTGTCAGTGCAACCGTCGGGACAGCTGGCACGGCACGGGAAACTGACAGCGGTTGGAGTGACGGGCTTCGGTTGGACTAACGTGTGTCATGTCTTGACCAGGCTACTATGACAGATCTGTCGTATTGGCGATCTGGGCGAGCAGGCAATGGGCCGTACAAATAGTGTGATTAGTTCGGTCCTCTTCACCACGGCAGCAATAGCCCGCTTGTCCACATCCAACTTCGCCCGAATTGTACGGTCTTGGATATCCCGCTGCGGCTAATCTCGCAACATTTGCGAGGTTCCCGGTGCAAAACCCCTGCACCTAAGCGATCATAAAGTGGTTGATGGCTGGAGACTCAGCATGGGTGCAACAGCTAGCTTCCTGCTATATGTGATGGATTCAAATATTCAGATGAAACCACAATAGAGTTTCATCCAATTCCCTGTTCTTAGGCAGAGAATGAGGATGGCTGAATGAGAGAATACAAGCGTTTCATAGAGCGGGTGCACGGCTGGGGCGGTAGTGTAAGGCCCCAACCATGCTGACATTTCGACTGTGCAAGCACAGTCATTGAACTGTCCCCGAGAAATATTGAAGTTAATCGCAGGTCCTCAATGAGGACCGTATAAGCGATTAAGCTTATAAGAACAGATACTACACATGATCTGAGCCAAAAGGCCGAGAAAGGTATGATTGTTCTAGTCAGCTGCAGGACCCCAATATGTTGGTAGTGCCCGCCGGCCATCTGTGGCTCGATGGTGGGTCGTCTACTATATTCACGATTTTATGTGCAAACCCCGGAAGCCCGAGATAGCACAATACTTGTGATTTCGAATAGCAGGTGAAAACAAGTTTATGATTTTTAATACAGAAAAAGAGCATCGGGGTAAAGTGTCAGTGTTATGGCATCGGGATATTCCCATTGTCTAGTCAAGAGTTGATTGCAGCAGCCAGATATCGACATTTGCATGGTTGACATTTAAATTGGTAGTAGTTTAGGTTCCTTTCTATAATAATGTTTCTTGGATCTGCACACGGAAATGTTATGGAATTTACGGTGATGATTCAACGAACGCCAATTGAATGTGCTGTCAAATTCGAAGTGTAATTGCTTCGTTTCGGATCCTTCGTAAGCTTGTGCTCCAAAAAGCGAAGACTGAACCCAACTTTGCTGAAGCGTGATACATTTCGTTGTGTTTTGTGTGCGGGAAGAAGCCGAAGAGGGACAGATGAAAGCAACCGTGGGCTGGTTGTTGTCCGCGTGTGTGTGTGTGTGTGTGTGCACGTGTGCGTGCAGGGGGAGGGGAGCTCATGGTGTTCGCGGAATGAGGTATTTGCTGGGGGGAGCGACATGCAGTGACCTGTACTGGTATTGTTCGGGTTAGGTAAGGTGTTGTCATATCCCCATTTTGCCGTTGGAGGGAACCGCCATTAAGACAAGCCCAAGGCGGGGATATGGCTATTTTTTCCAGGATTTCATTATCCTGGGGCGGGTGTACAGCAGTCGGTTGCCATCAGGGTGCATACACTTGATGGGAGGTTCGAATCCTCCTGTGCACGTCGGGGGTTGTGCCTCAGGGGTGTTACAACTGCCGCAGTGCAACAGAGCTTTTCGGTGCTGGCCGTGAGGGTGCTACGCTTGACGTTTCGATTGCTTCTTCATTTTCTTGCGCATTGTCAGTGGGTGACACCGGTCGCGCGTTGCTGACAGCATGTGCGCGTGCATATCACCTGTCGTTAGGAGCTGGCGGCTGCGTTTTGAGGTGGCCAGATGGGGGCGCGACGAGCGGCCTCTGCACGGTTGCGCTACTGGACGCTACTTCCTCACCATCTTGGCGACGCGTGGTACCTGTTTTGAAGTCATTGGGAATTTCTGAAACGAGATGCCGTACGAGCACGGAATATACTTTACGATACAAGAATGACTTGTCTGGGATGGAAGGTGTCAGTTTGGATTTTCCGTTGGTTAGGACGAGCCGCTTTCGCGTTTGCATCCGACTGCCAACCAACTATATGTGTTGAAGCTCTATGGCTTTGGAGCCTGCTTATGCTTTAGATAAATCATTTGTTAAGTATTCGTGCTCCTAATTGTTGCGATTGCTCATCTGCGCGGTTTTTCTGAGGCTCGGGCATCAGTATCTACATGCAGTCGGAGCTTCTGCACGTGGGTGAGCCGCTCCAACACAGCCCTGCTGACGCCCGCGAGCCGCTGCTGGTAACGGGTACCTGCGTGCCTAGCAGTAATGTCAGACAGATCGGGAGCGAGAGAGCGGGACATGGAATACTTTGCTTGGGTCGGCGAGGGCTTTCTTCGGCGACCTCTGACGGCATTACCGCCAAGGCTGGTCCTTACCACACCACCTCTACCCTCCAATACCATGCGCCGCTACAAGGACGTCTTGGTGCGTTCCTCTTCGATCTGGAATGCCGGTACCCAACCCGATGAGCTCATCCGCCCTTCTCCGCCTTTCCTTCCCCCCTATAACCCTCCCGCACGCAGGTATCCGACTCCGATCACGACTCCAGCGGCGCCCAGAGAGAAGGGTGCGGCTGCTGGAGAAGAAGCTGGCAGGGCTGGCGACGGCGCAGCGGCGGGCAGAGGCAAAGGTGCCGTAGAGGATGGGACGTTGACGTTAGGCCCCATATCCTTTTTGTTGTCCTGGGAGAAACGACTCCCCTAGAGGGAAGCTCGACGGGGCTGTTGGGGGGGCTCTTCTTACCTGCTGCACCTGTTCAGCATCGCTCCCCTCTTAAGCTCCTCAACGGACGCTCTCCGGTGCTTTGCTGTGTAGCTGTTTCGCTGCGTCTACTTGCAGAACTGCATTTATCAGTTCCCTCCGTTCAGCCTCTCGCGCAGCGGCTAGTAAGACCGACAGATTACAACTCCCGTATGTACGTTCCCGACCGCAGCCCAATGGCCCATACAGGTAATTTCCGTACCCTTCCTTGCGCGCAGGCATCCACATATGGGAGTGAACGGAACGGAGTGTCCCCTTCAGTAACCCATCCGTCCTTCCCACTAGCCGATATCTTGGCGGAATGCGCGTGCGCGGGAGGGACGGAGACGTGCGGCCAAAGAGACACCCGGCAAAGGTAACCGGACTCTTGCTGGCGCAGACAGTGACGGAGATGCCACGACCAACGGCAGCTCCCGCAACGGTGTGCCGCCCCAGATGTTGATGTCTGCAATGGACACCTCGAGTTGCACCTCTTCAGACGAGTTCCTGGCTCAGCAGCTGTCTTTCACATCCGCAATTCCCCCCGCGCTGCTACGGGGTAAGTTACAGGCTGCGCAATGAGGGTGGCTACCTTGACGATTGGGGTGGGCAAACCTCATATTGACTGGCTGCTACCACCTACACACCCATCGCCGCCATCACCATCACCGTACTACCAGCATCACCACTATCGCCGCCTCCACCATTACCACCGCCACCACCACCAGCACAGCCACCGCCAACGCCACCAGCACAGTCGCTGTTACTACTACTCCCACTGCCAGATAATCGCTGTCATGGCACCTTGGGAAGTGGGGGATGGTAGGTGGCAGCCGCAGCACCTTTCCTGATGGTCAGACCCAGAGCATTAGCGGCCCATATGTAGTGCAGTGCCATAACGTGGGCAGCGGGGAAGTGGGACACGGAAGAGCCAAGCTGTGGCCATCCCGCAACCAGCCCCGCAACCAGCCCCGCAACCAGCCCCGCCTGCCGCAGTGCGGCGTTCGTAGCAACTTCTGTTTCCTCGCCATGCGCAGCCATTGTCTGCTGGACGTCAGCGCCTTTATGCTTCTGGCGGTGCGCAGAAGTCCCCTAGGCCGCCGCACAGGTCCTCACTGCGTACCCCGAATCTGCGTTCCTTTCACAACTTACATCCCACAATTACCACCACCGCCGCCACGCCCCACCACAGGGTCCCGCGCCCCAAGCGCCTGCATCTCCGCGTACAGCTTCCTTTCTTTGATCCTTGGCTTCCGCCCGTTCTGCCCAATTTTTCAGATCCCTCTCTTTGCCATCTCCGTCCCTGGCACAAGCTGGGCGTGCTGCAGGGCAGTTGGCAGTGGCTGCTGGCGGGCCGGCCTCCCACCGAACGTGTGGCGCTCAACCACCAACCTGGAGATGGCTGGGTGCCGTCATGCGGCCGTTGAGGATGCGGTGGGCGGCGCTCAACGGTGGTGCTGATCACCCGATGGAGGGCGGCCAGAGGCGGGGCACTGCGCTGGCCAACATGGAGGCGATGGGAGATGGGATGGGAGATGGGATGACACGGTGGTGGCCTCATCGCGGAATCGCAAAAGAGGGGGGCTGGGGCCCGACGACTGTTTCGCATGGCGGCATTCCATGGGTCTTACGAGAAGTTCGAATAGTTCCAAGCGCGTGCAGCCTGGTGAACTATAACGTCATAGTATCATCCGGGATTATGGTACCGGTCCCACGTGTATTTCCGGCTCGCGTATCGCGCCTGTGCCCAACCTAAATCGTCGCACTGTGGTGGCCGGTACACATAAATGATATATGGAGAAAGGTGTGTGCGTGTGGCTCGCTCCAGCCCCTAGCAGGAAGCCAGACGTATCTTCAAATCTCACGTACGACAATTACTAACGGGGTTGGCTTACGTACATACATGCATGTGTCTTCGTGTTGAACGTTCTGTTCATGCGATTTGGTCATGTCTGTACCTATACGCACGACGGGAGTGCATATTATTCGCTAATTTTTACGCCATCACGCAGCAGCAGCTATTTAACGATCATCACAGCAGCAGTACAGCCTCCTCGCAGAGCATAGCTGTAGCTAGTATGTGTATTGTACGGCAAGCAGTGATGGAGACATGGAGGATAAATACTACTGTCAATTAATGTTTGAATGGGAAAGCTGCTATAATATCCCTACATGGATGGCAACTATGCAAGTAGCATGTCCACGCTCATAAATGAAGCCAGTGCAGGAGACACACAAAACAGTTTCGGTTTTGTTGGTTGGTTGTTTGCTTAGTTGTTATTGTTAGTTGTTCCATCTGGCGGCCATGTGGTGGAGTCGTAGGCAGCAGGGTCATGAGCAGGATCCTCCGTCGCTCGATGGAGAGGGCCAGCCATTCCCACCAGGATGCATCCCTGTGGTAGTTTGGGGTCAAACCAACTGTACTGCGGCGCGGCCGTACGTGGGCTTCGCCTGTAACGCAGCAGCCACTGCCGCCGTCGTCGTTGATGGATGTAAGTAAGACCTCCGTCTGTCAGGCCAACCGAAATTACATCAATCTAAGTAACGGCAGACCGCCAGTTGAGCCTAAAGACATGTATATATACCAGTATACGTAAGAATCCAGCAAGTGACCTTTCACACAAACACCCACGTTGCACCCAATCCAAATCCAACCGAGCGTAAACTGTGCTCGCCCGTTTCCGCAAGTTTATGACACCTACCATTGTGGTGGCGATTGTGGAATGAACGTATCAGCCCGGATAACGTAAAAGAGGAGGCCCAAATGACGAACTGCTTCCCAACCCCCTCCAGGATTGGAACTGTAGGGCACCAGTAACGAGCGAGCCCACTGCATACCGTACATAAATAGCTTCTATCGCCCTGTCGAAAATTTCCACCCACCCACCGGAGATTCCAAATGATGTGTCAACATAAAAAATAATAATTTTTTATTATTATTATCAATAGTTTCAATGTTGTTGCCCTCCCTGCTCAACTCTTAACTCGATTTATGAAATGAGAACTTTATTCCATTACTCACCGAAAAACCAATACACAAGCACTCACTCGCACTAACATGTTCAACGTACGGCGAGAGCGCATCCAATGCCGTACTTGATGGTCGTACGGTACGACGTACGAGAGACACACGAGAACCCGCGGACGCCCGCACGAAGTGATGGAGCTCACTCCTATGAGCGCACATTTTGGACACGGGGTGAAGAAGAAGGCTCTAGATTACAGAGCAATTTCAGGGTCTCCTCGGAACACCCCGATTCATCAGAATCACGCACGATGGCCCCGCAGCTTGCTTCTGCTACATGCATATGTACTTAGAAGCGCCGCATTTTGTACACACACCCGCACAAAACAAGAAAATAGACGCGTCCTATCACCTCGCCCCGTACTGCCGTAAATGCGATCGATAGGCCGGGGGAGACGCGCTTTCAAAGACAATACTACTGCACCATATGTTACAAGGACAGGAGAGAAGCAAGGACAAGGAAGGCAAGCAAGATTCTGGATCCACTCGCTCAACAAAACGACTGATGAGAATAACAATGCAAATTTAAAACCACAGCTGATGCCATGCACTTACGATCATGGCACTGGAGATACCCCTATTTAGGGACTGGCGCCATAAGGCCCCGCCAGCTTGTAGTCGCCGAACGAACCCCCTGGCGCTAAACCTTCCTGAGCCCACTCTGCCCCCTTTTCAAGCCTCGACCTCAACCCCACGCTCGTAAGGAACATATTTAAATTTGAACGATGATTACCGCCCCTCCCCTGCCCTCCCCTCCCCATCTGATGGAAGAGGTAAGAGAGACTTCGCCACTCTGGCTGATGTCTTCCATGCTTAGTTTGCTGACCCAACCGTGCCGGCGGTCGATCAACTATCAGCGGATGCAAAACCGAAAGGTCTTCGACAGCATGCATTTGCAGCAATTTCACCGATACGTCGGCGGGGAACCTATGCACCAAGGGGGCCCTATGCACGCAGCGAGTCCTGCTGCCAGACTCACAGCCAACAGATAATCTAGCTATATATCGACGCACATGATCAACTTATCGGCGCGCGTCAGACGACCTATTAACCTAGGCAGCTGTATGCTGGATCCCGTGGACGAAGCATGGTAAAGGCTTCCTGGCAATGTCGTACAGGTACAATAATGGGGCATCTTGTTCCGATTATTGGGCCTTTTGTTAACACGGCGGATGTAAGTCTGTCTGTACGAATGTAGATAGGGCGAGAGATAGATTCCTATCAATACATACAACTTACAACTAAAACGACGACGCAGCACAGCTCACGCACGCAATACACACGCATTACCCGCTGGGTTGTTATCAGTTGTGAGAAAGACCTTAAGATGGGGTCGCAATTCAAATAGCCCCATACGGTCAGGGAAAGAGCGATTGATCGATAGATCGAGAAAATAATGACAATAACGGGCGTATACCTAATTGATAGTAGGAGTATTGGTTGTACCAACAATGGCCGTACGCACGTAGGATATGTACGATCAAGCTAGGTAGGGTACGTTTTTCAACCATTGTGGCAACACAGCCTTATTTGCTTGGGATGGTGCTGCTCGCTCCTGGACGACGCATCGCACGCACGGACACCGTAATAATAATAGTAGATGCCCCAGACAGCAAACTAACGTGATCACTTACACGTGCATGCAGATACTGGGTGTATTATAATACAATGTACGGCAGCGATGCCGCCCACCTATGCCAGCCCGCATGTTGACTGATTATCATGATGGTCGGATGGACCAGGTGACTGAAAATGGGATAGATCGGCTCCCTAGCCACCCACCAAGCAAGATAGTTACCTACCTGCTGTAAAGTGTCAAAATGAATGTTCGATAGATGCATGATGATGATGCATGATGACCCACACTGAATGGATTACGTACGCAGGCTCCATACATCACGCGCACTACTTGCTTTCTGGCTGCGTGTATGTTATCATCAGAAACAAAACATCCACTCCTATCTACCTGGAAAATAAGCGAGCGAATGAAGGTACACAGATAAATGGAGGGTTGGAGCTACCGAAGAACACAGAGAATATATCCTGCTTTGTTTGTTTCTGATGATCTACGTATGAAAATAGATTCTGATATATCTATCTACGTACGACCAGGATCAGGTAGCTACCTAGCTAGCTACCTACAGCCATTCATTACATGCTCTCCCAATCAAGGATTTCAAGTAATCTATCTATCATATATACACACACCTAATTACTACGGCCGAATCCACCAGCAATCCTGCATGTAGTGTTTCAGACATTATGGACACTACAAGGACAATGGTGCTGTCGGCGGCTGTCGCGCCTGCACCGCACCACTTTCTGGTGGTCGAACGATGGCGCACCTGCATGCATTGCACGCGCGCGTGCCATTAAGAGTATGAAAGGGTGTTACACTCTGGGCGACTAGCCCTGCAAAGACGAGCACCGGGGGTTCTGACTGGCCCGAGTGACAGCGCAGGGGAGGGACACGTGGCTTTGCCCGTCTGTCCTGCCGCGCGCTCCCCCCTCACTCAGGCCAACACACAAAACACAAAAGCCCTAGTCTAGCTGCTAAAGAGCACAGAGCTGCACCAAAATCGAGCTGCACCAAAAAGGAGTATGTATGTACGTATCGACGGTTGCAGATAGCTAGACAAGCACAAGCCGCCAGCAGTGCGCGGAATGAACGGACATTGAACTGCATTTGTGCTCTTATGGGGGTGTTACACTGTGGGCGACTCTCCATACAAGGGCGAGCACCGGGGGGCCTGACCGGACCGAGCCACAGCGCAGGGGAGGGGCAAGTGGCTTTGTCTGTCTGCTCTTATGTATTATTGTACACATATACAAATATAAGTAACAATCGGAGGGCGAGCATGCACGCGAGATTTCAAAACGTTTTGTCAGCTAGCTAGCTAAATAGATAGATAGATGTCCAAGGCAACAAATAAACTTCAGATGTGATATAAATGCTAGACGGCGGTTACCATATTAATATTATGCAAGCCGGTCACTGCAAAAACATTATAATTAGCTGCCCAACCCCGCCACGCATGCATGCGTGCATGCAGTGATTCATTAGTTGTAACCGGCAAGGATCGAATAAATAATGCTATAAATGAATATGTACCCACCATTTAGAGTTGCACTCGCTGTACGCCTTGTCAAGATCGAATTGGGAGGTGGCGGCGCCACTGCTGGCACCTGCTGCTGGGCTGGTGATGATGTCTGCGGCTCCGACCTCCACGGCTACCACACCGTGCTGTGTCTGTAACCCGGCTGCTGCTGCCACCTCTGTCGCAATGCCTGCTGTAAGCTGATGGGCAGTCTGTCCACCGCGGAATGGAGGTAAGTTGCTCACGTAAGCAAGCAAGCGGCCCCCGACTGGGAGCACTCGGGGTATGATGGCCATGCAAAGCACAGATACGCAGACCTGTGTGATAACAGACCGGAGGGCTGGGCTTGGCCTTGCCACAGCAGGAGCACGTGCATGTTCCTCTGACGGCTGTTGTGATTCTTGCAGTTGATCACCCTCCTGCTGCTGCTGCTGTGCAGTTGATTGCGCCGTTGCTGAGGATTCCATCAGTCCCGCCTGCTGCGGCAGTGATGATGGCTCCCATAGCTTTACCTCCAACGACAAAGTTGATGGCAATGGATGCTGCTGCTGATCTTCCAAAGATGACGGTGATGGATCCTGAAGCTTTATTTCAAGCGAGAGTGTTTTTGGCACAGCAGCAGCAGCAGCAGCAGCAGCAGCAGGCTGTTGCTCCGCCGGAGGTAATGCTTCCAGCAACACCTCCGGCGCTGCTGGCTCCTCAACCGACGGTGCTGCAAACGATGAAGAGCTACACAGCTTAACTTCAATGGACAGTGATGTTGACATGGGGTTTTGCTCGGCCGCTGCTGAGGGTGATGATGGCGCCCAGATTTGGTATGGCTCAGGTGAGGGAGGCCATGGTGTTGGCTCATGCTCGCCAACTGGTGTTTGGGGCTCCAAAAGCTTCACCTCGAGGGACAAGGATGGCATGTGCATCGCCTGTTCTGCAGCAGCTGAGGGTACTGAGGGGGATGACTCCAACATCTTAACTTCGAGGGATAGTGTTGATGAAGGCACGGTGTGATATTTCTGGGTATCCACCTCATCATCATTGAACGGTGCCAATTCCGTTGGCTCTTGCACTGCCACCATGGATGTAGGCTCCAAGAGTTTGACCTCAAGTGACAGTGTTGATGGCATAGGCTCCTTGCCCAGTGGCTGTGATAACGCTTGCAGGTCAATGTTCATGGCAGGCATTGTGCTTGATGGTTGTGCTTGGGGCGGTGGTGCCTCTGAGGATGGGTCCCATAGCTCAACCTCGAATGATAATAATGATGGCAAGTTATCGGCCGGTGACTGATGAGACGTTGATTGCTCATCAACTTCTGGGCAAGATGGCTTTGCTGATTGCTCAGCAGCCATGCGTGGTTGCTGTGTGGCTGGTGTTGGCATTACCCGGCGGCAAAGCAGCAGCCATCGATGCCGTCGGCGAAGCAAAGTCACATGCTTTTGTCCCGTAACTGGTGAAGATAGGGGCTGCATCTCAGCAGTCTCTGCTGGGGGCGGCGACAGGAGTGGTGTTGGTTGACGCCGCTCAGGCAATGACGATGGTGGTAGCACATGCTGCACGACTTCCAGCTCATCAGTCAATCGCAATGATGATGATACTGATGATGGCCGTCTCTCTGCCGCAGGTGTTAATGGTAGTTCTTGCTGTTGCCCCTCAACAGGAGGCGCCCAACCCTCCTGCTGTCCAGCAGGCTCGGGTGGTTGTGTGACTACTGGCTGCTCCTCAACTCCCCTGAAAACATCGTGCTCCTGCAGGTTAACCGTGGTGGTGGACTCTGGCTGGTCATCGACAACTAATAAGGACGTTTGCTGTTCTTTCAGTGTAAGTAATGCCGTAGATGGCAGTGATGATGGTATTGGCTGGTCCTCTAGCATCCTCACTGATACATCTTGCTCATGGTGTAGCTGTTCCCCATTAGGTGGTGATGTTGCAGACTCTGTTGGCTGTGGCTGCAGTAGTTGCGGATGCTGCTGCTGCTGCTGCGGCGGCGGCGGCTGTTTCACAACCAAGGACTCCAGTGCCTGCAGCTCAACCAATGAAGATGATAGCAGCTGCTGATCCAGATCCAGGGATATTTGATGTCGTACAGCAGAGGAATTATTGTGTTGTTCCCCCAGCAGCAGCTCAAGGCCATTGTATTTATTAGGTGTAGGCTTAAGCTGCTCCTCCACAACAACTGGCTCTTCCTCATGCTGCTGCTGCTGCTCAACCAGCACCTCTCCCTGCGCCTGCAGATCATCGCCACCACCAGCAGCATCAGATGGCGGTGATGATAGCGCTGGCTGCTGCTCCACTGCAGCTGATGACGTGGACTGTTGCTCCCCCTTCCGCTCATCGCCACTAGCATCAGATGGGGCTGGCTGCTGCTCCACTGCAACGGATGGCGTGGACTGTTGCTCCCCCTTCTGCTCATCGCCACTAGCATCAGATGGCGGTGATGATAGCGCTGGCTGCTGCTCCACTGCAGCTGATGACGTGGACTGTTGCTCCCCCTTCCGCTCATCGCCACTAGCATCAGATGGCGCTGGCTGCTGCTCCACTGCAACGGATGGCGTGGACTGTTGCTCCCCCTTCCGCTCATCGTCACTAGCATCAGATGACGGTGATGATAGCGCTGGCTGCTGCTCCACTGCAACGGATGGCGTGGACTGTTGCTCCCCCTTCTGCTCATCGCCACTAGCATCAGATGACGGTGATGATAGCGCTGGCTGCTGCTCCACTGCAACGGATGGCGTGGACTGTTGCTCCCCCTTCTGCTCATCGCCACTAGCATCAGATGGCGGTGATGATAGCGCTGGCTGCTGCTCCACTGCAACGGATGACGTGGACTGTTGCTCCCCCTTCCGCTCATCGCCACTAGCATCAGATGGCGGTGATGATAGCACGGGTTGCAGCTCCAGTCCCGAACACTCTTCCAGCTCCCGCACTTGTTGGTTGACCAGCTTGCCTGCCGGGATCTGCATGGTTTTAGTTGGCTCATCTGCTGCTGGCTGCGGCGTTGTTGCTGACCCTGCTTCGAGCTTGTCCTGATTTGCTTCACTAGCAAGCAGGCACTCACTACTTGCCTGATAGCATGGCACATCCGAAGGTCCATCAGGTATTGATGCGGAGGACTTGCAGCTCACTGGATGCGATGCTAATGGCAACATTGGCTGTTTCTCACCACATGGCGGGGATGGTGTTCCCCCAGAGGTTTGCATTGTTAGGATTGGCAATGACAGCTGCTGTTGTTTTCCAGAAGATGGCTGCTGCTGCTGCGCATTATTAGGTGGCTCATCAGCAGGTATTGACGATGGTAAGGGCAGTAATAGTGGTTCCCTTTCCTCCTCCTCCCACGAAGAGGAGGACTTTGGTTGGGAAAGCGCATCTTGCCGGTTGTCAATAATTTGCTTCCCCTTGTGAGCTGACTTGGATTGTGCGCGTGTCGGTGATTGCTGTCTCAGCTTTTTGAGTAGATGGTTGGGCCAGCACCAGCAGTCGCATCCCTTTGTCTTCGCATCGGCCTCATCAAGGTCTACTGGATCTGATGTTGTTATTAGCACGCCAGCTTGAGCTGTGGGACAGGTTGAAGTGGTGCATCCTGATGCGGTTGGTTCTAGTGGCAGTGTTGCAGTCTCAGCAGGCCCCGCCTGTTCATCAGGCACTCCTGGCAAAGGCGGCCGTGCTACCATAAATGAATTACTCTGCTGTGGGACTATCTCCGGGAGGTCAGTTGGTAGTGCTTGGCAGCTGCTGCTGCTACTTCGCAGTGATGATGGACGACTTACTGAGCTGTTCCTCCTGGGCCCGCACTCGATAGTAGTGGTGTCGTTTTCAGGACGCTTTGTTGGCACATAAACCTTTGAAGCAAGCCAAATAAAACGGAACACACGAAACAAAGAAAACATGCATACGGATAAATAAAGGTAGTTAGCCCCAGCCGTCTCCAACAACAATCAACAATCATTTATTCGACTATCACGTGCGTTGGAAATGTAGATCCACCATGAAACAAGCGCGAGAATATAACTTCTGGTGCAGCTCTGTTCTCTGTTAGTAGCCAGACTAGAGCCTCTGAGTTTTTGTTTGCATTTGCTAGTCTGATTGAGAGGGGGAGCACGTGGCAGGACAGGCTGACAAAGCCACGTGCCCCTCCCATGCGCTGTGGCTCGGTTCGGTCAGGACCCCCGATGCTCGTCTTTGCAGGGCGAATCGCCCACAGTTTAACACCCCTTTAAATTGAGGGCTCTAGAGCGACCAATCGATCGGAGCTTTGTAGCCTGTACGTACAACTAGATAGCTCTATCTAGATTGATCTACTTATACTTACCAGGTGATCTTCTACCTATCTACCTAATTATAAATATATCCATCTATATATTCATTTACCGTTATAATAATACATATATATACACACATACTCGCCTATCTACATAGCTATCTACCTACCTCGCTCGGCTGTCACATCCTATCGCTGCATCTAATGGATCTGTTGTAGTTGATTGCCGAAAAGGCCTCTCGAAATATTGACAGAGTGCTTCTTGCACCTTATATTGTGATAGTGTGCGCCGTACAAGTACGACTACTACAGGATCCCTTTCTTAATAGTTGGGATGTCTTTACCAGCGCCTGGGCCGCCCCGGCATTTCCAATGCCGCAACTCCATTCCCCAACCCTGAATGAGCAAGCATGCATTGTCAATACACCGCAGCATGCATGCTCGCACGCAGCCACGTATACGAGTGCTTAGAACCCGACCGACACGGCTCCTACCTCCACGGACACATACCACCTGTCGTCACCACACCTCGTTCCAAGTGTGCATAGTGGCCATCTACATATCTTGGTGGACGATGTCATTACCTGCCATCCACGTGTATGCGCCACGTACATGACCACAACCCCATTTGGGCCTGCTAGCTCCCAGTTGCAGGAAATCAAACCCCAACAAACCAACCCGCTGACAAGCGATAGCTGCTTCATTCGTAATTCCAGACGCCAGGCACATAAACACCCTACATGTCAACTACTAGCCACGGTGTTGCTGGCCATGCTATGCGTTCCACCGTCCACTGGATGCTAGGTTTATGTGGGGTTCGAGCTTTCGGGATTGAGATATACGGTTGCGGACAGTTGGTTGCATGGCCAATCAACCTACCCCCGCCCCAGTGGTGCATGCATGCGTGCATGCACGGCTGTCCCGCCAGCAGATAAAGGAGGTCCTGCCGGAGACACTACATGTGCCCTCGTCACGATGTTTAATTCATTCAAGTGTTGCTTTCCTGCGTACGTACCAGAGCCCATCGATGCCAACTTGGGGGTCTTTCGTTTTTAGGGGGACGCGTGGACTGCTTACTTTCCCTAAGCGGATTTGTTTTGATGATTTTAGGCCACAGCGGCGAACGAATCTGTTATTATCATCGTAGTGGCTATCAGCGTGCGGGGGCCCGCATGTGTGGCGGTTATATTATAATTATATTTATTATTGTTATTGATGCTACTGGTGTTATTACAGCTTAGTAACAGCGTTTTACATATGTCTCGAATAATATGATTGGTTAGGCTGACTATTTCCTCCGTTTTAACCTACTTGCTTTGGCCAGAAGTTGGCCACACATCCTGCCATGTGCGGTCCCCAGACCCCAAGCCAAGCTTTTGGGGGCCGGGGGAACGAATGGTTGTAAGGTTAATCACGCACATGTCATGATATTCTCTATTATTTGCTGTAAATTCATTCAAGGACATGGAAATATATAAATTGATAGCCGGGACCCCGTCAGGCTAGCCATGCTTCTGGGCCCTACACGCAACTCACCGAAACGTGCACAGTTCCAACGCTGTCGGTCACCAAGCGCAACTTCACAAGCTCCGCAGGCCCCACGTCCGATGACTCCTGTTCGCGTTCCGAAGTTTGTTCTATGCAGGATTCAAACGCCTGTGAAGGGATAACCCGCGCGCGTACTGGCGATTGAGGTGTCGGCTTGACACGGAATACACACAGTCAGTCGATTAACATCTTGCCGGCTTCTAGCTTGCGGATGTCCATGGTGCGGATTTGAATAAAACTGTGCATATTATCGAGCATAACTTTGTGATTTAGTTCGTAGTCCCAAGTAACTTCTGTCTGTCTTGCTGTGCCCTCTACTTGCCTAAGCCTGCTCGCACCCTGCTAATATTAAAATTTAATGTCAAATTTAAAATTGTACATACCTCTAAGCCTTGATTGTGCACGACGACGTTGATCGTAGGATTTGACGTTCGACACCGCTTGGTGCTAAACCCAAAGCGCGAAAGAATCCAATATGTGACCTCAGGTATCAGTCGAATTGTCCGCCGAAGAGCTGATATGGCTAACCTAACAGCAGTGTAGGGGGCAGAGACCAGAAAAGTGATAGTCCACCTCCATGTCCTGTAGCCTGCGTGGATAATTGAAATAACCATTTCATAATAGATGCGTGACAAATAGGTTTAGGTTTTCGTTGTGACCTTCATCTCACCCAAGAAGCCGTTGACACCGAATATAAAAATTGTACGGAAATCACCCGAACAGACAACCTTATGATAACTTATGGGCTTCCAATGGAGGTCACACAATAGACAACAAGGAATTCTTTGCGCTGATATCTATCATATTGTTTCCGAGCGCGTATGTTTTATCATGCTAGCTCGTAGTGACCGTTCAATATCCCCAGACAGTTTACAGCTTAAACAACGTATTGAAAATCAAGTGCTCCAAGCAGGTAGGGCTTGAAACTGATTTTAAATGAAGATCTAGTGCGCTTTCTGGGCCGGTGGGCGCATGGACGGCGTTTCCGTCCCTTTCTGCCTCATCGTGCCTCATGTTGTGTCGCAGGCGCTCCGGTGGGGCAGGGGGTTCCGTATCCACCTGGAGCAAATATGCTTACCATTTCAAGTGTTGATGAAATCGTTCATTTTTTGTATGCTATTACATCTATCAGGCAGGGATAGGCAGCTCGTCGGCTGAGTAACCGACGAGCTGCCTATCCCTGCCTACATAGCCTACCACGGCCTACCAGGCACGGCCAGGCCTACCCTGCTCTGCTACGTGTGGCGTAGGCTGTGACAACTTGATGGGGAGCTACTATGATTATCGGCAACCCTAAACTTAATTTAGTCATGGCATAAGAGAACTGCATTATGTAAACCTAAGGTGGAAATGTGGATTCCGTCAATTTCATGACCTTGCAGTTTGGAAGCTTTTTGGGGGGCCTTTGCCTGGATGCAAATGCCACAACATAATTTGACAGCAGTACAGCAGACGTCCTGAGCAGGCAAGATTGGGTTGACATCAGGGGTTGACCCCTCACCCCTGGTTGACATAACAGAAAGCAATTGACAAGCGGCAATCGACGTCCTTCGTTCGTCCTTCGTTTGCACGGTTTGTGTAACTCGCAAGCTAGCCCTGGTTTCGGGCCTTCGTAAGGCGTCCTTGATCGTTCGTTACAGTTTCATATCAATTTAAGCGAGAAGCAGCACGTGAGTTAATTCCTCGCGTGCAGGAGGAATGCAAGATCCTTATAAAAGGCGAGATCCGTCGTGCGATATAATTTTTGTAGTTCGATCCCCAGGCTGCATTAGGCCTAAACACAAAATACTAGACAGGCCCCGTGAACCCATCGCAGGATGTAGCAGGTTGTGATCACTGATTGTGGGCATATGTCTTTGAATTCTGGAACTCAGCCCTACCAATCTCGCAAGCCTTCGCATCACAGCCAAGAGCTGGGCGACTTCGGCCCGTGCGTACGGCGGCGAGTTTGCGTTGACTGCCTTGAAATGCGTTTTCACGCGGCTATAACATTTTATGAAGATAAAAATCTTGTAAGATTTTAGATGACAGGAGGTGACAGGTCAGCGGTTGGCTGTGTCATGCAAAGGTACCTCAATATGGGTCAGCAAGCGGCCCAAGGCAACTGCCTTTTTCATCAATGCTGATTTGGTAAATTTTAGTGCACCAAACATTACAGTGAAGTGAATGTTGATACTAACAATCGAGGGTTCTACAAAGGGACCTCAATTGTGGGAGCGAGGACCCTCACCCCTTACAGCTATCTTGATAATTCTGATGATTGCTACCCTTGCTGCCCAATAGCGCGAAACCAGCCATCCAGCATGCGGCAAATCAATACATATATAGATTATATATACATAAGGAAAGCTGCGGAGACTACTGCTACTGTTGCTGGCCAGGGAGCGGAGGCACGTACGACGTGACAACTTGTCACCCACAGTGTAACACCCCAAAAACTTGTCAATCAATTTGTGCATTCCTAAGTGTCGAAACCTTGCTCCTGAGTTCTTATGGTCAGGAATACCCCAGGCAAGTTTGATGGGTGATCTGGGTCAAGGGCTTAGAAGAGTGTGGGCATGAAATGCCCACATGCATGGAATATGAAGAATGCTGTTTGGCTCAAGCCCGGAGGCCCCCGCCAGCCAGCTGTGTGAACTCCTTATTCCTTGTGGTCGGGAATAGTCCTTGCCGGCTTGCGTGGTTGATCATGTTGGAAATCGATTGATAAAAATCAGTCGTGGTTGGGTGGCAGATCTGGGTCAACGAAGGAGTGCCAAAGACGGCTGTTAGCACCCTTTTCTGCAGGAGTGGATTGTCGTACTCATGTTGTACCTAGGTTCGGCCTGAAGCACGCAGGGGCGATAAGGGGGGCGGGGATATTGCTATGCTGAGATGACACTGAGATAGGGCTGAAACCTGCCTCTTCCTTTGCTTAACCCAGGCTATCGTACCAGTTACATGTATGCTTAGCAAAACGGGTTTTCCAAATTTTCACTTCATAAAGCAGGGTATAGCACGAGCGAGTGCAGGGTAAACGGCATGCAAATGGGATATGCTATGCTTTGTGACCATGCATCAGGCAGGTACTTTGCTGGAGTATGCTGGAGTGGCTGGGCTCTTGTGACACGGTCATCAGGTATCCCAGCAGTATTTATGTAGCAAAATTGTGGGGACCCGGTCCCCAGATATTTGTTACGACTAATTTGACTGGTCCTTCCATGAAGGACTCGTTTGGAGCATGCCAGGCTGGCAATTATTCGTGTTTGAGCACCGGCCATACGCATGTGGTGCACCAGCAGGCTATGGTCCCCCGGTGTTCCCCACAACAACGTGCCCCTGAGGGTTCAACAATGTCCATGCAAAAACGGCACGAAAAGCTTTAATTATGATAGTGCTAATTCGTTGACATGTATTAGTTGAGTGCCGAAAAGTCCTCTCGAGATGTTGACTGGGTGCTTCTTGCACCTTATATTGTGATAGTGTGTGCCGTACAAGAACGACTATTACATCCTCCCCGGATTCTGCCTTTATTTTCTACCTGAAGCGTTACAAGCAGCGCGAAATATCTGCAGCATAATTATGAATTACGTGCCTCGGGATATTATTTGGGAGGTATGGAGCTGGTAGACCCACCTAGACCTAGACATGGAAAGCGAAGCGTTCTCGCGACAGAGGAGTTCGTCGGTCATTGGTTGTGGCTACTCGTTCCATTAAGTCGTTCAGAACATCATTTAAATTCACTATACCTATTTATTTTGCTGCCTGGAGTTGCAATATCAGGCAGTTAACGCCAAATGGCTAGCCGAACGGGGCGAGTGGCCCAGTTCTCGGCCTGCTTCGCATAGCAGCTCGTCATGTGAGGTCTTGCGCTGCAACTACATGCGATTCCTCTATACATGTGCATTTTAGCGTCCCAGTCTTACGTATGGCCACTGCAGTTGCAAGTTCAGTCCGGGTCTATCTGTGGGCCAGCTGGAGTTTCCGTTTCGGATAGCATATGGGACGGTATATGCGCCAAACAACTTCCCAGTATCTTCTTTCTTAAATATATTTTGAGGGATACATATTTAATCTTGATTTATTACTATGAAGCTACGCTCTGGGGCGACAATGGCGTACCAACTGACAAAAGGGTATAAACATGCGACGACGTCCAAAAAACATCATAAAACAATAAAAATATAATGTTTTATATTTCTAAAGGGTTTTTCAATAACGCAACTGCTTTACTTCCGAAGTTTTGGGAGCAGTTTTGTACGGAGCAATCCACCCGACAGAAAAGACCACAAGAGCGATGGGGATTTCCATGTGAGTGGAATTCATGCTTACGTAGATATCGTATCAGAATTAACTGTTATGGTGATTTTAATCTCTTTTGTTTGCTCGACTCAAAAAAATGGGTTGCACAGCGTCCGTCGCTACTCGGTCTACGCATGGAAACAAGGTAACTTTCTACTTTTTTGTGATGCTACAATACAATCTTTATGTTGGTCGGCGATCGCACGGCCTTCGAACCATCATGCGGTCGTGCAGGTTGTGCCTGATGGTGGAATCGTTCGCCGTAGCAGCAGCCCGAACGATGCGGAATCGACAACTGAGTGCTCGGCAAGAGCTCCTCTTTCGGCGGTGTCTTACCTTGGGCTATGCAGCAGCAAGAGCGACCAGACCGCCACCTCGCCAAAGCCTCGTTTAAAGGTAAAGCTGCTCAAAATCACAAAAACTCTATAAAACTCTGCCTGGAATGCCGTACAAACCTTACGAGGCCCCACTGCAGATTGTGCGAGTTCGGAGCAAAAGCGGGGCTAACGACAAGGAAAAGCAAACAGTTGAGGAAACTTCTGTAGAGGAATCTGGTTTTCCCAGGCAAGAAAAGGAGAGTTTGAAGGGAAGCCGCAAAAACAGCTTTGAGGGCCCTCAGCTGTCTGGCCCCAGCGTCTCCGGCTCAACCACCGGTGGCTCCTCATCTAAGGGCCTGATCGCGGATACCGACGCACAGGATGTAGCCCAGCCCACAATCCCCCTGCCGGGTGCCGCGGAGAGTCCCACAGCGGGGGCGGCTCAGACAGCCATGGGCCTTTCAACCCATCCGGCATCCACGGGGCTGCCAGGCTCCGGGCCCTGCCCCAATGAAGCTGCAGCCGAAGAAGGTGAGTATATTGAGCGGTCCAAACGTGGGTGCTGCGGCTAACCGTGCTTTAGGTGTGAACAAGGCGCTGGTACCGCAGTTCTCCATTTTTTTCTCGTCGATGGGTCGTCATCGTTGTTTGGCAAGGTCCATGACACACAACTAGGAAACCTTTTTGTGAGGGACATCTCAAGGACATGCTTGCCGGAGACGGATATGAGTTACATACCCAAAGATAAGAGCGGCTTTACCGGTCACCTGCGCGCCATACCCTTCAGGACACTTTCCCTCGTGTTGTTATTGTGTTAACAACGTCGGCCCTTTCGCCCCTCCCGTACCTCCCGTTCATCCACACCCAAACCCAATCCCATAGCCGCCACCGAGCAGCCGGAGCCGCCGTCACTCCCGCCGCCACCGCCGAGTGATCCACTCGCCGTCACCCGGCTTGGAATCACTCTGAGCGGCCTGCGCAAGCTGTATGACACGCTCCGGGACCGGTTTGGGCCGCAGCGCCTGTGGAATATGAGCACGGAGGAGCTGGCGCGGGCGTGGGTGGCGGAGACGACGGCTGGAGAACGCTGCCGGTTATTGGAGGGGGCCGGGATTTTGGACCCCGGCGACGTGCAGCCGCCGGTTTATTTTATAAGTCACTCTTGGCAGAACCGCGCAGCTCTCCTGTTCGAGTCTGTGCTGGGGCATTACTTACTGGTGGGTGGGGCCGCTGGTAGGGCCGCCGACACGGATGCTGGCATGGGTGATGACGGCGTGACGTCGGTGTGGCCGGCAGCGCCTGCAACAGTATGGATAGACATGCTGGCAGTTAACCAACATGAGGGAACGGAGGAGCGGCGTCTGGATCTGGCGGCGGTCCAGGACGTCGTACGAGCCTGCAGCGGCGGCACGATTGTCATAACAGACCTGGCGGCGGGCGTCAACCCCGCCAGCAGGGCCTGGATACTGTACGAATGGGCGACCACTTTAGCGACGCATGGTCCCGACGCCCTGCACGTACAGCTTGACCCGTACGAACGATCATCGATCATCGGTGGTCTCGATATACGACAGGCCAGCTGCAAAAACATCGCCGACAAGGCGATGATCCAGGCCGCAATAGCTGCTTCGTACGGTTCCGCCGAGGCCTTCAACACGCAGCTCCGGTTACAGCTGCTGCTACAGCCGCTGTCGTACAGGGAGGACCTGCGCCGGCGCCCCGCATCGCCGCCCGCCGCAGCCGCAGCCTCTCGCCAATGCATGATGCCGTTACAGCCCCTAGCAGCGCCACCGTCTCCCACAACCAAAGCGGCGTCAATCCGCTGGGACTTCTCCCCTGTGCGGAGTTGGCTCGACGCCGGGGAGGAGGGGTCTAGGGTCCTGTGCCTCTTGGGCGGCTCGGGAGAGGGCAAGTCCACACTGTGTGCGGCTCTGTGCAACCCGGAAATCGGGCTGCTGGGAGCTGTGAATGGCGGTAACGGTAGAACCGTTTCCGCTCACCACTTTGTGCGGTTTGGCGACCGGCGGCGTCAGGAGCCACTGCGGATTATCAAGAGCCTGGCGTATCAGCTGGCAGAAGGGCGAGTATTGCACTTGCGTGAAAGGGGAAAGAGGACAGCGGGCAAGAGGGGAACGGAAGCCAGCAGGGAAAGGAGTCAGCATGCACTTTTAGCAACAGGCAGATGGAAGCGTGCGACGCGAGCTCCCCGCCACTTCCAACAGCCATTACCAACAAGCCCTCAGTGAGGGGAGTACGTGGTCTATCCACCGGGATGTTACGACACACCGTAGAGGGGGAGAAGAAGGGCATATGTTGTTGGTGCCGCATGAGAAGCTAGGCATAAAACTGGGTTGCCGCTAGGATTAGAGGTGGGCTATTGACACCTCTAGCACGGAAACGCTGTGCAAACGCAAACGCAACCTTCACGCAAACGCTGCCTGGGTCCCACCCTGGCGCTGTTAGGTGGACCCTATAAGAGGTGCGCC
The DNA here is from genome assembly GCA_019650235.1 of Volvox reticuliferus. Lineage (NCBI taxonomy): Eukaryota > Viridiplantae > Chlorophyta > Chlorophyceae > Chlamydomonadales > Volvocaceae > Volvox > Volvox reticuliferus. The sequence continues at coordinate 162,277 of BNCP01000049.1, forward strand.
GCGTGGAGCGCTGAGCCAAGCTGGGTCCAGGCGACGTGGTCCTTGGTGCTACCGGCTGCATTTCCACCCCGCTGCATGTCTGCCAACCTCAAATAAATCCCCTAACCCCCACCATGCATGACTTGATGCCCTGATGTACTGATGCCCTGATGAATGATGAGTTGCCATACTGATTGTTAGTGACGGTATTTCCCGTGTCGCAGTCTTCCGCTGTTGTCAAACTACGTACTCCAGCTGGACGCGGCGGAGGTGGCGCAGCTGCCAGCAGACGGCTCGGCGGCGTTTGAGGAGCTGCTGCTCAAACCGCTCAGCGCAGGGCTTGGGACGGGGCAGGTGCGTCCGTGCAGATGTTGCGCAGCGCGTGGGTGGGTGGATGGGTGGGGCGGGCGCTTGAAACCAGCAGGGGGTATCCGTTCCTAAGGGCGGAGTGTGGGCGTACAGGCGGTATCCATCCTGGATGACAGTACTATCCATCCTGCGAATAAAGCAACTAAAGAGACGACCTAGACGACCTTCATGAATCTTTAAAGTCGCAAAATTTGTACGGAAGGAACCTAATGTTATTTTTAACCCTGTACAACCAACTCCTAAAAAAGGGCTCTGAACCACCTCCCAAACGTTCGGAACTCTCGCAGGTGGTGATCTTGATCGACGGCCTGGATGAGGCTGACCCGCCCACACCGTTGGGACAAGCCCCTCCGCCGCCGCTGCTGCTGCCTCCCTCCCCTCGCCGCCTCCCAGCAACCATCCCCGGCTCCGATGCGACCGCGGCGCTGCTGCTGTCGCCGTCGGCGCGCGGCAGTCGAGTGCACCTGCTGCCGCCTACGTCGCCGTCTGCGGCGGCGAATGGGGCACCTGCCGCGGCGGGGGCGGCGGCCGTGTCTCTGCCTGTCTGTGGTAACAAAGTGGTGCAACTGCTAGCGAAACAGCTCAGGTCGCTACCGACATTCGTACGATTCGTTGTCTCAACTGATCCAGGGGCAATGGGCGGGCATGTGCGTGCGGCGCTGGACCGCGCTTTCGCTGACTGCGGCGGTGTATCGTACATGACACCACAGCAGCTTCGATGCCGGCCGCGGCCACCACCGCCGGCGGTGGCTGATGGCGACGACGGTGGCTTCGATTCCGCCTCTGCAGCGTCACCGGGTCGAGGCGGCGGCGGCGCTGCAGCAGTCGGCAGCAGCGGCGTGCTGCTGTACCATACCGTGATGAACGAATGTCTCGGCGGCGTTGCCGCCGCGGCGGCGGCTGCGACAGCAAAGCCACCACCCGCCGCAAAGCCCGTCTTGCCGCCGCTGGCCGCCGCCACCGTGGCCGACCTGCACGCCGCCTACTCGCAGCTATTCTCTGCAGGCATGTCCCGATTAGGCAAATCCGATCAGGAGGCAGTTCGTGCGCTGCTGGAGGTGCTGCTGGCGGCACAGGAGCCCCTCCCGGTCTCCCTGCTGGCGGCCATGGGCCTGGGGGGGGCGCTCCGCCTGCTACCGGGCTACCGAGTTCTCATTGCCGGTCCGCCCAGTAGCGGCGAGGACGACGACGGTAATGCTGGAAATGGGGACCATGACAAGGGTGCGGGGCGGTTGGAGGACGGCTTAAATACCGATCAGTCCGAGGCGCGAGAAGGAAGTCGAAGATCATCCTCGCTCTCTAGCTCCGTTCCCTCCTCGCCGGAGCGCCTACACACAGTGCGCATCCTGCACAAGTCCCTTGCCGACTGGCTGGCTGACCCACGGGTCAGTGGGCCCCTCCTATCGACCTCCCCCGCTCGCGGCCACGCCCGCCTCGCGCGCTACCTCTTCTCTCAAGTCATCGCGGCCCCATCATACTCCGCCCCTCCACCTGGATCCGTATCTCAGCTTCAGCTGCCCAACAGTCCTCGTGCCGCTGCAACCTGCCGTACGCCGTCGCCGTACGCACTGACGTATCTTGTACGGCACCTTGTCGCCGGCGGCGACCGTGAGTCGTTGGATGCACTGCTCCAGCATTACGGCTTCCTGGCGGCGGTGCTTAGCCGGGGTTTAAGCCAGTCGCTATTGCGCGACATGCTGTCGCTGCCCGGCCCGACGCCGCTAGTGTGCGACATGTTGCGCTGGCTGCCCGAGCAGCAGGCCGTCCTGGTGGGCACCCTGACTGGCGAGGACGTGATGGGGAACCTTCTGCAGCATTGCCCCGTGGGCAGCGTTGCGTTTCAGGCGGCGCAGCAGCACATACTGGCGGAGGCGGAGGCGGCGGGGCGGCCGGGGTGGAGGCTGCGGCACGGGCTAGGGTTGCCTAGGAACTGGCCGGCGTTGCGAGGCATGCTCGAGGTGGGCACGGGGAGGATAGGGTTTCGGGAGTCGGAGGGTGAGGGCTAGGGCTTAATTCGAGATGAGTATTCCGTTTCGCAGCTTAATCCCGAAGCGCTAAACCATAAACCCACAAAATCACCTCTCCAATTCCACTCGGAATCTCATTCGTGTGTTTTACCCCCGGGCCCCCTGCCACCACCTCCCAACCCCCCAACCCGGTGGGTCCGAAGTGTGGGAGATGCAAAGTGGTTTCCTGTTCCCCGGTCCGTTGTTTAACGTAACTCCTCACCCCCCTCCAGCCCACCGACCTGACCACCAGCGACAACCACCAGCGTTTCTATGTTCGTCTACCCCACCGACCCGACCCGAGCCCACCCGCACGCACATGTGACTCCATAGGCTCTTCACAGTTTCGTTAACAATACGTCCACAACCCTTTCCAACACCGTAACACTCAGGGCCATTCGCGCGTTGTAATGGCGGTGGCCTGGAGCCCTGATGGCCGCACCCTGGCCAGCGGCAGCGGGGATGCGACGGTTCGATTATGGGAGGCGGCCAGCGGAGAATGCATCGCAACACTGGAGGTAAGGCTAAACAGGGACAGTGCGGCCTGGCTCTTCATGTCCCACCCGCCCCTTCCCGGTCCCACCCACCCGCCCCTTCCATTCCCTTTGCCAAAACGCCTCAGGGCCACATCAGCGACGTGCAGGCTGTGGCCTGGAGCCCCAGTGGTGGCGCACTGGCCAGCGGAGGCAACGACGGCAGTGTGAAGTTGTGGGACATGGCCACCGGGGACTGCGTGGCGACGCTGATGCTGGTGGGAAGCCAAACATCCTTAGAGGCGCTCCTTGGCTTGCAAGGGCGCTGTGTTCAGGTCCTGTCCTGTCCTGTCGTGTGGGAGCAGAGGCTTACGAGCTGAGGATGTTGTTTGATATGCCGACCAGCTGCAAACGGTTTCCCCCCCCCCCGATTAGTGACCTACATCATCAGTGACGTTCTATCGGCATTCATGTGCATCGCGATTGTTGGATTCTCTGCCCTCCACGCGATCGTTGCTTTATTTTGGCTATTTGATCTTTGAAGTACTGTCATTTAAACTTACACGCAGACACAGACGCACAGACGTACAGACGCACAGACGTACAGACGTACAGAGACGCACAACTGCTGCATAGCCGCGCTCCCCTGTTTCCTTACCCTCTCCCAGTCCCAGCCTGGCGAGGAGGTCCGTTCGGTGGCTTGGAGCTACGATGGACGTGCGTTGGCCAGTGGAAGCAACATGGGAGAGGTTCGCGTGTGGGACGCAGCCAGCGGGGAGTGCATGCTGGCGCTGGAGGTGGGTAGAGATCAGGAGCGGGGTTTGAGCGGGGTTGAATAACTCTGCGTCGAGGAAGAGAAGTCAGTTCAACTGAAGGCGTATGAAGTCGGAATGTGTGTGTTTGTATGTGCGTATGTGTGCGTGCATGTGTGTATGTGTCTATGCGCGTGCATGTGCGTGTATGTGTGTGTGTGTGTGCATATGTGTGTATGTGCGTGTATATGCGAGAGTGAGAAGGGGGTTGATGGGGAGGGAAGGCGAATATACGAAACCTGATGCTTGTGCTGAAGAAACAAGGACTAACCGTGAAGGTTAGCGGACGGTTGTTCGCGACCAAGGGTAGCCGACGGGAAGAAAAAGGAACCTTAAACCAGGTCGCCTCCGCCAAGGCCGCGAATGAACGTGGGAAGAAATGCAATAGAAGCCGTACTGATGTATCCTATCGGCCTTGCTGCTGGCTGCGGCATGGTACCGTAAAACCTTTCCGTTGGCTGCTCCTGAGAAGAAAACCTCCTGATATTTGCCTGATGGCGCTGCTCATGCAAGTGCAACTCGCAAGCAATTTCTTAGGGGGAAAATGCGCCCTGACCCACCAGCCCACCAACCCGCCCCGGGCTAGCTCGATAACCGCGCGCGCGAACCAACCGGACGAAACACGGTCCCACACGAACTCACCTAAGGTGGCGAGGGCGGAACCAGTGCAAGCATGTAGTCAACAGGAAAGAGCGTCAGTAATTCGCGCCATTGTTCTTTACTCTTGCGCCGCCCAAAATGCAATACGTGTTTGTACAGGGTCACGTGGATGCCGTACTGAGCGTGGCGTGGAGCCCCCGTGGCGGCATCCTGGCTAGTGGCGGGGAGGACGAGACTGTGCGACTCTGGCATCCCGCCAGTGGGCAGTGCACATCCACCATGCTGGTAAGGGAAAGGGCACATCCGGTGCACGGAGTTCGTAGGATCTGGAGGTGACCATGTCGGAGTGAGAGGGCTGGGCGGGACGCTGAAGCTAAGGCAGCTTCCATGTGTGACGGGCAAAGTTGCCCATACTCCAGAACGGAATAAATCCATCATCGTGACCAAGCAACAAATAGGATTGAATCCAATCGTATTACTGCATGCTAATGTATTCAGAGCATAGGCTTGCTTTGACTGAGGTGCTGATGTCGTGTGTGTGTAGGGTGGGGCGGGGTGGGGTGGGGTGGCTTGAGCCCTTCGTACATGCTGCCGCATGCTCTCGATCTGCCCCTCAAGCTGACCTTGTCTCAAACCCCCGGATGCGCCTGGGTCTTTGTCCACATATACATGTTGCATACAAACATATACGTATGCATACACACAGATACACACAGACACACACAGACACACACAGACACACATCTCCCCCCTTTCCCCCTATACTCAGGGCCACGCGGGCTGTGTCCGTAAGGTGGCCTGGAACCCGGACGGCCGCACTCTGGCCAGTGGCAGTGACGACGCCACTATTCGGCTGTGGGATACGTCGAGCGGCGACTGCATTTCTACGTTGGAGGTGAGGCTAGAGGCCGGCTTGCGCGACGATGGATCCGATCACTGAAGCCCGCATCGGGGGGCATTGGGTGAGGGGAGGGGGGAAGGCGAAGGTACGGAAACCTCAGCTGAAGGCCAGAGCTGGCGGTGGGAGGGTGATGTGTGTAAAGGGAACATGAGAGGCGGGCGCATGATAAAGACGCGCTGAAGTCATGAAAGCTGGCCCTCGTGGGTCCAAGGCAATAGGCGATATCAGAGCAGGCAGGCGGCCACTACTGCTCCCTACTCCATTTCGGATATGGCGGTCGTGCCCTTACACCCCAATCACCCCCAGAGCTGGAGCCTTGGTGTTCGTTTGTTTGCTTATTTATCTACTTGTTTATAATAAAATAATAAAATATTTTTTTTATATTTAAATGCGATCATAAGGGGATTATCATGTCTACGCCCGCTATTCATCGAATCCTATATCTCTTTCTCTGCTTAGCCACACACATGGGGTGGGTGCTTTGATCCCAAAGCGTGCATGATGGACCCGCATCCTTGGATCGTCCGCACCGCTCTCACACACATTAGGTGCCCGCAGCTGAACCTCCGTTATGATTGGATGCCCCGGTGCCTGAGGTCTGCTCACGCCGTGCCGTTTCATTCGTCTGCCTCGCTATTTTCTCCCCCACCCGATCCCTCCCGACCCCCTCCCTCTCAGGTTTGGTCATTTGGGTTTTTCTTCGTACCCCTCAGTCCCCTGTCTCCCCATATCCCTGTGCCCATGTCCATTTTGCATCACAATCGGGCCCCAGAGCTGCTGTCCCTGGGTACGTTGACAGCCCTAACCCCCCTCCGTCTCCACAGGGCCACTCATGGCCGGTCACATGCGTGTGCTGGAGTCCTGACGGTCGAGACCTGGTCAGCGGCTCCACTGACCAGACCATTCGGATATGGGACGCAGGAACTGGCGTGTGCCTGGGTGGACTGGAGGTGCGGAACGTCTGCGGAGCAGAGCGGGGGGCAGGGTGGAGGAGGTCGGAGACTGGCCCGTGGGTCATGGGTTATGGGCCATGGCAGCCCTCATATCCCGGAAAGGCTGCCTCGATAGGTCGGCCAACGGGAGGCATCCTTGCCGACTGCTGCCCTGTGGCGATTTTCTTTTACACTGTTCCGCCCGCTCTTCCTCCCAACCCCCGCCCTTCCCTGCCCCTTGCGTGTCCGGCCTCATTTAGGAGTTTTCGTACTCGGTGTCTTGGAGCCCCGATGGCCGCACCCTCGCTAGCGGGGGCAGCATCGACCCCAGCGTGCGGCTGTGGGACGTGGCGGCGACCATTGGCGCTGCGGAGGAGACTGCGGGAGCGGGCGGGGCGCAGCAGGTATGGGTTATTTGCCCAAAGGGAAAGGGGAAGGGGAAGGGGACAGAGAGAGTGTGTGTCTCCGTGTGTGTGTATCAACGGGAAGAAAGTATTTTTGCGTGTGCGGGCTGTGTGAGCTATGTGCGTTGAGGTGGGGTGGGGCGTGTTTCATGCAGATGGTAAGGCCCAACAAGGTACTTATTACCATGTATGGGCCCGTTCAGCTCCCAAAGGCCCTGAGATACCTTCATGCGGCGGAGCATTACACATCATCTGTGCAATTGTGATACGTGTCGGTGAGACACGTCGATGAGGTTTGCATGTGCGTGCCTCCATGTGCTCCTCGCGGTTTCGTTTGTCCGCCCACATTCCGAAATGCGAGCCTTCACCCGCCTGGCTCTTCAGCATCACTTCAAGTGACCACCGCTCCCGCCTTCCACTGCTTCTGGCCAATCTTGCCTCCACAGGGACACTCGGACATTGTCAACAGTGTGGCCTGGACACCCGACGGGAAGACGCTGGCAAGCGGAAGCGACGACAGGACCATCCGCCTGTGGGACGCCACCACCGGAGAGTGCACAGCCACACTCGAGGTGCGTATCTTCATGGCGTTATCGTGTCGCCCGTGGAAGATGAGTCCTTGAAAGTGGTGTATTGGGGGGGGACGTGTCTGTGTCTATCCGGCGGCGGGCGGGCCCGATATGCCGCTCCGAAAGGAAGAAGGGGACTGTATGACAGCGGAGCATAAGCTTGGGGACGGGGCGGAGAACCGGGCGGCCTGCCCGGAGCCTCGCTCCAGGTGCAGCAGGCCGCCGTAGCATGAAATGGGCGAAGCCATAACTGCCCTCCCCATCGCGCTCACCTTTCATGGTGGGGCCTTTTTCTTGCAGAGAAAGGCTCCATTGTTTCCTTCGGCTGCCCCCGGGAACGTTGTACCAGTTGACGATGCGGACAGGTTTGGATGGCCGGTACTCAGAATGGTCACCTGATGTCGTACTATGCTGTGAGACCTTCTTGGCGATGTGAAGGGCGTAAGTGTGTCCTTGTGTGACCAACTAATGTCCAGTCCTTCAATCGTCCAGGAAAGCGTGTCGTCAACTTTAGTACATTCCCGTCTAAGGTCCCCCTTATCCGGTACAGTTCAGGTTACGCCGCTTGATGACGTGTGTTCCTTTCCGCAGGGCCCTCTTGACCGTGTCTTTGCAGTGGCCTGGAGCCCCGACGGCCGCACCCTGGCCAGCGGCAGTCGGGACATGGGCGTGCGGCTGTGGAACGCCAAGAGCGGCGGGTGCACCAGCGTATTCAAGGTGAGGGAGGAAAGGGAGGGGGTGGAGTGAAGGATGCTTTGGAGTGACATTTGGTCAAGAGGGGGCTCGAGGAAAGATTTCGAGGTGGTGAGAGGCAGAGGTGCCGGGAGGTGCCGGCGATGTGACAGCTGCTTGGCTTCCTGGCCGGGACTGAGACGATGGTGGAATCCTCGCGGATGTTATCCCTCGGCGCCGTGGACTCAGGTGGTCGCAAGTTATGACTGGACAGTACTCTATGAGGTTGAATAAGCTTCTTCACGGCTGAATTAAGCCACATGCTCATTGACGCAATTGCTGTTGATTTTTCCCGTACACCACCCAAACACACCACATACTCACATACACGCACGAGGACGCACCGGTTCCAACCTGTCAGGATGCCCCCTGCCTGATGCGTGGAATAAATGGGTCCTGCACATCTGCGTCCTGGGTCCTGCACATCTGCGTCCTGGGTCCTGCACATCTGCGTGCACACATTTGCAACGGCGAACGCTGGTTCCGAACGTAGGGTCACCTGGACACGGTGTACAGCGTAGCCTGGAGTCCAGACGGCACGGTGCTGGCCAGTGGCAGCGGCGATAAGACCATACGGCTGTGGAATGCCAACAGCGGGCAGTCCACCGCAACGCTGGAGGTGCGAAAATAACCGAACCAGTCACAGGGGACTGTGGATGCTGGAGAGATGCGGGCTGTACTGGAACCGAAATACGACCCCAATTCGGTACCAGGGTCGTCGGGTTGCTGGAGCCGAGGGTTCACATGGAGTGGAGGATGCAAGTGCCACTGCAATGACCGTGTGTGTGTTTTGGGGGGGAGATGGCGGTGTGTCTGTGTTGGCGATGGCGATAAGAAGGGGTTTGGCGGTGACCTTTAGCGCTGGGCGCTACGGTGCGGGGAGGGGAAGGAAGGGAGAGGGTGGGTTGTACGGGCGCTGCGCTACAGGTTCCCCGAGCCCTTTTGGCAGCTTTGCAACAGTATGTGTGGGAACGTGTAAAACGTGTAAAACTCGGGTCGTAATCGCAGAGAGCGACATGCGCTAATACAAAGCACTGGGACTTATGTCCAGCTTCATAAGCCTCTTCGTCGTTCTTGCCTTTCACGTCACGCCATATTGCAGGGTCACCAAGACACGGTGTGGAGCGTGGCCTGGAGCCCCGATGGCAAAACCCTGGCCAGTGGCAGCATTGACGCCACCGTACGATTGTGGGATTCAGTGGCGGCCAGGTGCATCACCAAAATGGATGTGAGTACGTCAACTACCCTGTGGAAGAGGGAGCCAGAACCTCTGAAGGTTAGGGGGCTGCTGCCTGTCCCCAACCCCTCATGCCCATTCGCCAGTCCCTCAGCCGCGGGGCTGCGGCGAGCATTACAGCGTCTCCGCAGTCCACACCTCCCTCATCCGCCGAGATGCCATGTGGATGTCCGGTTTATCGGTCGTCACCAAACCCTCGGTGCTTATCACCCTCCTGCCGATCTCCCCTCACCCTCCTCCACCTTAGGGGCATTCGAGTGAGGTACGCAGTGTGGCCTGGAGTCCCGATGGCAAGACGCTGGCAAGTGGCAGCATCGATATGACCATCCGGCTGTGGGATACCTCCAGCGGCAACTGCGCCGCCGTGCTTAGAGTAAGATGGGGGGAAGGGAAGGGTTGGGAGCGGGCAAATGGGGCGGCCGGCTGGACGGGGTAAAGTGACGACGGCGTAGAGCAGCGGGTCGATGCCGGCAGGGCGGGAATGCGAGCTTTACAAGCTGGGACGTAAAGGTTGTTGGTAAGGTCTGGGTCTGGAACGAGCAAGCAACGCGGTTTGGCCATCACCGTCCCGTAACGGTACGGTACTCGGGATCCTGGATCCTGGATCCTGGATCCCGGATCCTGGATCATTGCGCGTAAACATCCTAGGAGTCATTCATCAGGTCACAGCTTGCATCTTACAAGAGATTCTACGAGTCCACGACACATCACCAAACGGCCACAGAACGTTCTGATGTACTTGCAGGTCGCTAAGCCATCAAAGGAGGTGCATCCCGTGCTGCTCCGGAAACAACATCCAGTGTCTGTCTGACTGTCTGTCTGTCTATCTGTCTGTCTGGCTGCTGCTGCTGCGGTATGAAGCACACCTCCTTTTCGAAACACACAACGTCGAGTTGTGCGCCTTTCCACTGCTGCCCCCATAACGGCCCCCTGGCAAACACTCCAGGGCCACTGCGGCTGTGTGTTCAGTGTTACATTCAGTCCCGACGGCCGCACCCTGGCAAGTGGCGGCCGGGACAAGAACGTGCGGCTGTGGGACGTGTCCGCAGGAGGGGAGCTCATCACCGTGCTGCAGGTAGGGCGGGTCCGCGGGTCCTCGTCCTACTCTTTTGCATAAAACGTATCGCGCGACGCCATAATGCGGAGCAATACACAGCGCTGCAATACATGATCATCTATATAGCATTCTGCCTGGTCGCACGTATACTCGGAGCTATGCTGCTGTGCGCCGCTTTGCTCGCAATACCCCACTGCAATACCCGTCCCGGGCCCCGCGAGTTCGAGTTCGGTACGAGGTGGTAGCGGTTGGCCGTTAGCTCAACACGTGCGTCATGAGGGTCTGTGTTACATCCATTCGTCTGCAGCTGCGTGCCTCAAATGGGGAATTGTGCCCCCCCTAACACCCGATATAAATAAGTATAAATAAATGTATACTATATACACACACACACACACCTGCCTATGCCTGGAAGACCCTTGTGCCCGGGAGCCTGAGATGATGATGGACTCTTTCCACCATCCAGCGCTTTTAAAAGCTGCGCCTCGATCTGAACCGCATTCTAACATGTCGCCCCATTCTCCAAGATGCATTCATTCCAGTTGTCCGTACTGTCGTACGGGCGACGATGGCCCGCCTTTGCCTGACCCGTGGCATCGCGCCCCGTCCCCCCTTTCAATAAATAAACGACCCTAAGGGCCACCCCGATGACGTAAACAGCGTGGCCTGGAGCCCCGATGGCCGGTCGCTGGCCAGTGGCAGCGATGATGAGACCATCCGCGTGTACGTGCGGGAGGGTTGACCCGCGTCCTACAAGGCATTCTTCGCCGTAAGACGCGCCACTGTGCTCACATAGGGTGATATACGCACAGGATGGGCCGCAGTCGCCACTCTTTCGCCCTCGAGCCATTGCCCGGCCTGGCGCAGGATGTATTTACAGCGGCGTGGGTTTGGGTGGGAGGGGAAGGGTGGGGTGTGATTGTGCTAGTCCAGTCACACCGGCGTCGGGACGGCCTTTTAGCAGTCCTAACAATAATATCTTTGGACTTGCTTAATATCTTGGCTGGTCCGTAAGTGGTGTTTGTGTTTGTTTGTTTGTTTGTGTGTGTGTGTGTGTGTGTGTGCACAGTGTGTGTGTGTGTGTGCACAGTGTGTGTGTGTGTGTGCACAGTGTGTGTGTGTGTGTGTGTGTGTGTGCACAGTGTGTTTCTTCTCTTGCGTCGCTTCCGCCGCCAATGCCATCATGCATAAACAATGATAAAAAATGTCGCGGCCTATCGATGCGCATAAAATGACGCAGCACACGCGAACGTTGCTTTGGCATAAAACTTCGTTAAAACTTCGTTAGGTATATAGCTATGTCGCGTGCCTGGGGTTAGACAGCAACCACCCATTCATCCCGAGCACGTGCTGGTAGGCAGGCAGGCACACAGGTTATGTTGCAGGTGTCGCAATCTAGACAGTTGGCACGTCACACGTATAAATGTGTCACTGTACGCAACGTACAGCTGAGTCAAGCGCAATGGAAATAATTTGCTATACTGTGCGCCAGTGCCCATGGGCCCTGGGGGGGGGAAAACGGGGGAAGGGAGGGAGCGAGAGGGCCGGCTAGGCCGGGTTTGCGACCTCACGGCCGTGAAGGAAGCTATGACCTGGCACAGGTGTGTTTTAGGTGTGGAGCTGTGCACTTGCGACTGGATGAAAGTGATGATGAACTTGTCAGGTAACCGGCGCGGGTTTTAGGAGCCATATCCCGGTCGAAGGAACTCCGCGTTGTGATATTGTTGACATTCTTTGATAAATGTGCACACTGATGCGCGGCAAAATGCGTTCTTTTCCTGTCGTACTGGATGGTTATATCTATTGGCGTATGAGGTACAGGATGTCTCCATAGCAGCTTTCTTTTAGAATCCATCTGTACATCTGTCCAGCTAGAGGTCGCTCAGGGAACTATATATATATATATATATGTATATTTACCATTGGAGTGGGCCGTACGTATTGTTGGGGTGGTGGATGTGGTGATGGAGTCCTGCTGCCGACGCTGGATGACGCCACTACATCCATGCGTATGTATTCTCTGGCGGGCTGTATGGCGAGCATGTAGTGTATCTTCGGCTCCCGGTGTGGATGAGCAGGCTTTGGCTCTGCAGCTGCAGGAAGCTGTCCTAGGAATTGTTGCATGCTGCTTGCCTATTTCAGAGCGGCATGCATGTGCACATGTGCGTATAAACATATGCACGTAAGCACGTACCTGCCGTAAGGACGGACGCGATAGACGGTTTGGCGAGGGTGAGCTTATGACCTCCTATGACTCCAGCCCAAAGTAATCGGTTTATTGGATGTTGGGTGATGATGTCGTTACCCAGCGCACATTTCCCTGGGGCGTGGCCCTGTTGACTGTGAGGTGCGCCGTACGATTCACCACCGTGTGCTGGTGCAAGTTACAAAGTGGACCCGGTATGCACTACGGCCGATACAGTACCAGCACCGTATTTGTCCACGGCAGCACTCGCGGATGGGTGTCTGGCGTTGCACCGCCACTGTTCTGGGGCGTGTGGGCAAACATCCCCATGCGCGCACCAGACGGAAAACAGTCTTGGTGACAGCACCACGGTGATGTGTAACTACTCCCACCATCAGAACCAACCCGTCACTGAACCCTTCCAAAACTCCATGCTATCTGCAGTACCGTGCTGCCTTGTCCGTACACCTTCAATTACCGCCCAGTTCAAATTAAGATGGTGCATTCATCAACAGTGGCAAACGGAAAACGATGTTGACCGTGCTGAAAGCCAGTATATAAACCCTCAATATATATGCGAGAAAAGGACTCCATACGGCCGTACCCAATTGTAGTACAACGCCATAAAACCCAGGAAGTCAAACTTAGGGCCTGCTTCGTTTCAACGCAGTGGCTGCGCGACAGGGGCTCATAAAGGCACGAGAGGGCAGACAATAACGTTCTGTACGAATGCCGTACGTGGCCATGAAGGGCCAGCCAAGAACGCGTCAGAAGACCCTAATGGCGGTGGAAGGTAGAGTTGCACGTGAAGTATGGCGGGCCTACTTGCCTTTCATGCGCTGAAGACCCCACCCCACAACTTGCCATCAAAAATGAAAACGGGGCCCCCATACTCCGAAGGAAAGGAGCAACACCCCATACTCCGTCCAAGCCCATTTGGAGTATGGACATCGCGAGCCTGCGTTCGGTTTCCCGGACTCTCAAACAAATGACAAAACGTTTATGCCATCTGCACAAAGTATTTCTTCATGATAGGCTTCTTGATAAGCTTCTGTCGTGATGTATGCAAACCAGCGCGGCAAGCGGATAGGGGTCCTGCCTACTCCCAAGATGTCAACACAGGCACACACACACACACACACACACACATACACACACACCCTTGCGCCGTTTCTACACCCCAAAGAGCATATGACATATGACAGACCGAAGAACCTACGTAACTTGACAGCACGATACCCTGAAATTCCTCCCTGCTACCCTCCCTGCAGCTCTTGCACGTTCCGGGCATGGTAATCCATGACGCGGCTTGATACGACATCCGATGACATCAGCAACCATCCGAAACCTCGTACTATAACCCCCTTTCTCTTCGCCCCTTCATGTGTTTTCCGGAAAAATCCCTGGCCTGCTTTGAACAGGCCAGGCACATCACGCACGTCTCCGCAACCACAACCACCCCAACCACCACAACCACCACAACCACCGTGAGGCAGCAGCTCGGTGTCAGAGCCACTGATGCGGCTCCAGGCTGAGCTGCTGCACGGCCATGTCCATGTCGTCACACGGACAAATCTGCAAGCGACATAATTTCAACGCGAAGTGTTTAAACAACAACGAATGGACAGCTCACGACAGCGCGTCTCAGTGGTCGCGTTCATAGCCATAACTGATTAGCCCATTCAGCCCATATCATGTTGCGCGGTGCGACAGGGGCTTGAGGAGATGGACGAAGAGACCCTCCTCAGACCCTATCTGGCCCCCGCACGGGCTGATAAGTACTCTCTCTCCCGACAAGTATCCTCTTACCTCTCTCCCTCTCTCCCTCTTCCCGCGCACATGCTATCTCGTCACGGGCGCTTACCCTCTCCCCCTGACCTGCGCATTGCCTCTACAACAGGAACCAGGCGCCAGTGTCCGGCCCGCTTTGCCCGGCTCGCGACGGCCGCAGCCCGTGACGAATCACACCTAGAGCTCCGCAATCGAGGTCTGGCCGCTTACGTCCGTTATACGTCTATACCTTACCTCACGACATGTTCGCCCTCATCTGCAACCAGCACGCAGCTGAGCACCGCCCGCTATCAACGACCCCTTTTGACCGGCAGGACCAGGCTGGCAATCCCGATGCGGGCGGGCGCAGACAGATGCGTGGCTCCCAGCGTCCCACAACACTGGGAGTCACGCTGGTCACCCAACGGATCCAAGTCCCAAGCGCCTGAGCTTCACGGACTCATGGCGATCCGAAGCACCAGCTCGCCAGGATGAATCAGACAAGAGACGTATACGCCACCACCACTGCGGCCAATCCATGGCTATATTAAGACCCTGGGGTGTATCGATCCACCCCTGACATCGATCAACCTCAGGCGACGCGAGTCCAACACCCCTTTGCCGTTACGGGGAAGGAACCCGTAAGGGGAAGGAACCATGGGTCGGCTCTGCTTTTACTCATGGCGTATGTCGGGGTCCAGCTGCTGGTGCTCCAGCGGTCCAACGAACGCCAGATGACGATGCCGTCATTTTCGACAGCGAGGCAGAGATACGAAAACGTAAGCGTAAACCAAACCGCCTCTTGAAAGATCCGGACCGCCCGGCAGCAACGCCTCCACGAAGGCTTTTGTTCCGACGGCGACCAGCAGAGCAGCCACAGCTACCATCTCCCGGCGCGCGGCAGTAGCAGCTCAACGGCAGTAGCAGCCCAAAGCGCATCAATTAGCGCAACGAGACGCAAGGATGTCAGCAAAGGTCAATCGAGCCCAGAACGCTAGCCGAACAGGGGGATGAGCAGGTACTCGGCATAGAACAGCTTCCACACGAACATGTAGTAGTTCGTCAGGTCGGCCTTACTCCCCGTGTCGACAGAGCGAGCCCTGCCCAGCAGCAGCGCAACCAGCAGGCCGTGCCCCGCTAACAGCGCCGCCTTGGCTGCCGCGCCGGTTGGAAGCGTCAGAGAGGCCGCCATGGCCCAGGCATAAGCGGCGGTGAGCATGCCCACGCAGATGCGGAAGACGCTGCTCTCACCTAGCCGTACGGGTAAGGTACGGACCTATGGCCGAGGGCGGCGTGGCGGAAGCACAGATGACAGACCGTTGGCAGTTACAGTTGACAGTTGGAGAGAATAAAAGAGTACGAATAAAAGAGGGAGAGATACGCATACGAGGATGAAAGTAAAAGCCGTTAACATACAGGAAGAAGGTGGCGTTTGGTTTTACGATATGTGTGGTTTGGGGCTACCGTTCAGAGTTGTGAAGACACGGTATATTCGTACAATACCCGAAGAATGCGACGATGAGCGAAAAAAAACATTCACGCTCACGGTGTCATAGCTGCAAGCACGCGAGGTTAATCTTGATGTATTGTACGGTGGAAGGACAAGCGCCCCGTACAGTTTCCGTACAGTTTCTTCTGAAAAGGTTTATCACAGTGCAAAGTGCGCACAAGTGCAAACTCACCCCGGCCCTGCGGTCCCCAACCACATCCGGCAGGTCCTTGAAGAACGCGATAACGACGGAGAAGAACATCATGAATACCACCACGAACCACACGCAGGGTCTCAGAGCGAAGAGGGAGCCCAGTGCTCCGCTTACTGCTGCCGCCGCTCCAGTCGCAGCTGCACCGCCAGCGGCAACTGATGCAGCCGCGTCTAAAGCTGCCCGCATGTGCGTGTAGAAGCCCAGCTGCACAATGATGGCGCGAACCTGCGGGCATTCCGATGAACCCCGTGACGAGTCCATGCTGTTGCGATGCAAGCATGCTGATGCGGCCCACGCTCCTACATCCCAAAGACCCAAAGACCCCAAGAAAGCCACTGCGGCCGTCACTCCAGATCGTTAAACCAGTCCATATGGCAACCCTTCCCCCGCTTGGGCCGCGAAGAATTTGCCCAGCCCCCGCCCCAGCGCCCCGCCCCAGCCCCAGCCCCAGCCCCAGCCCCACCCAGCCCAGCCGAAGCTCCTCCTTTTACCGGCAAGCCCGCATCTTAAGGTTCGTAGTAGGGTTAGTGCCTTACAGCTCTGTGGGTCTCGTATTTTCGCCTTCCTTCCTTCCACGCAGCAACCTCACCAAACCCTCACCCACCCCATCCCACCCGCACTCACCACCAAGATACATCCTGCTGCGAGAAGCGGGGATCGCTTCCTGTCGACAGCACATGTTGATGTGTGGAGTGATAAAAGGCCGTGAGAAATATAGGAGCGCAAGGATATACTCAGCGTTAATATGTATATAATATATATAAATATATTCATACATTATATATATTCATACATGTATGTACATATATATATATATATATATATATATATGTAATCACATTCAGCAGCTCGCCACGGAGACATCATTAAACCATTGACATGCACACCAAAGACACCAGCTGGCAGAAATGCGATGATCGACCCGTCTTGCAACATGGGCCAACAGGAGAACGAGCATCCCCAATCCTCCAAAACACACACACATACGGCATCACGCGGCCCGCACCATCTCATGAACGGCAGCTCGGCCGAGTACAGCACTCCCAACCCCAGGCTGATAAACAGGGTGGCCATGAGGGCGGGGGAGCCACTGGCGGTCCCGATCCATGTGGCGAGACCCGCAGAGAGCGCCACGATGGCCGCCCCCTGTGCCGGTGTCAGGGCTCCCGAGGCCAGAGGGAGGTAGGGTTTGTTGACCTGGGCAACAGCAAAGGCGATGGAGGAATGAGGAAGTCAACAGGAGGACTGAGTGGTTTGGTTTGAGGAGGTTCTATAGCGTGACAAATGGAGGCGATGAAACCCCAAGAAATACATAACAGTGAAGGGAAAGGGTATGACAAACAACGGTTCCGGGCACAGGGGCCCACCAAGGCGAAGATGGGAGGAAAGGTTATTGCATCTTGACGGGGAGGAAAAAACAGGATGTGAAGTATGGGCCTGGGAAATGATCATGGCGTGTGGCAGGCGAGGGCGATTGCGTGGTTAGGAAATAGAAGAAGCGCAGCAAATGGAGAGGGGGGGCCACCGAATGTCCTGTACAGTGGTTTGGAAACCCGCCCCCAGGTGGCCTGCTGTGTCATAGGTATGAGAGAGGCGGGATTGTAGGAGGAGAAGAGACGACGTCCGTTTCTCAGCTCGTCGGCTCATCCGGCTGTGCATCAGGTTGAAGTATTTCGTATGATGTTTCCTGATCTAAATGGTACAATTATATATCAGCGCCCGATCTGCAAAGTTATCCGTTATCAGCAACTCCCACCTTATCAATTTCGATGTCGTAAAGCTGGTTAATACCGACAATCGCGATGTTCATCAAGAGGGCAGATGACAAGGCATGAAGTAGCGCTGTGATGGCAACAAGTCCTGGTTCTGAGCCGGCGAGCGCGAGCAAGGAGATGGAGGTGACCGACAAAGCAGTCCCCATCATCGTATGCGGCCTGCTGAATTTATACAGCGCCGCCGCAAACTGCATGATCGAGTATAATGGGCCCTCGATAACTGCCTGCTGTGGCTGGCCATCGCCTTGCTCTCCAACGACTGACGCACCAACCCTGATCATCCGCGAAAAAGCTAGGCCTTGCCATCCTGGACCGGACCGTTGAATATTAACAAAGGTGCGTCTTTTATGAGACAGAAGGCATCTGAAGCATCGAGTCTCAGGCAATCGCTTGCAAGCACCGAAAGCCACGCGAGATAACGCCATCGTCGGTGCCACCGTAGGTCCGGTAAGCCAGCGTGCACCCTAATGGTGCACCGGCCGTAAGGCCGGACGTAAGGTAACTTTCAGATCGCGGAAACGGGTTAGTCGTAAGCGTTTCCGCAAAGTGCGCATAGGCTAAATAACTTTGCAGTACGGTGAAAGGGCAGCTATTGTAAATAAAATAATTATAACAGGCTTTGGGTATTGATGTTATTTGCCTTTAATGATCAATATGATGTATATGCTCCGGAATGCCGGGCTTGTCCTTTGTGAAACTACGCTTATGAAATCCAATGCCGCACGAATATGTTTCCGAAGTAAATTAAATTTTAATCACGAATAAAGCAATTTTAACTTAGTTCCTGTTGTTCCATGTCTGTGTTGCCTCGTACCGTGATGCCATCGACGACTTGACGCCATCCACTTGCGCGAGCTCGTCAAACATCCCTGAATAGCCGCAGCTAGCATCTCATTTCACATCGACAGGAGAAACTCTGGCCTTGGATATGGCTAAACGACCCCACAGATAACCGACCCGGGGGACGAGTAGGGACGTTCTGTCCTACTGTCTCGCTGTCACGCCCGATTACCGCCCAGCGAACATACTATATGCGAAACACTCACTGGGGTTGGCTATGGCCTGAGTATCGCATGCCGCCAGCCACGGTGTTACCTATCATGTTCGGTCACTTAATCCGTCGTGACATCACTGTCTCTAGTGTCGCAAGTTCCGATTCAAACCGGGATCCTTACCCGAGCTAAATTAACAACAATTACGAAATAAAACAACCCGTAACATTCAAGCAACATTTCATAAGTTTGCTACCGTAAATTAGGGATCTAGATCACGGGCCTCCGTGGACTCCTGGCGAACAATCTACGATATGTACGTTTTGCAGTCCAGGGAACCCCGCGGGCACCTTTGCATGCAGACCATGTCTTGTGTCTTGTGCGTGTCTATGGGTACGGAAAACGCCCTTACGGGCTGCATGCGTTGGCCAACATGCGATGATGCACATAATCTTCATCTCGGGACCCTCGTACAGTACGGCTGCCACGATGTCACCGACCTCATACATCTCAACGAACTTCTAGGGTGTTTCGGACAAGTGAGGATCCACTTAACCAGCCAGGCGTCCCGTATCAATGAGTGCCTCATACCAGTCCAACATGCAAGGGGGAGCGGCTCCTGAGGGCCTACGGCAACGAGGTGAAGAAAGGGTTCCCAGCCTCCACTCGCGGCGCAGCCAGCATCCCAACAGTTCGTAATCCAACTGGCTTCCCGCAGAGCGACGCACAAGAGCCCAGTCCCCAGCTACCCAAATGTGTCACAAGCGCTCAACGACGCATTTCTGCCATCCGACAACTGCAGACCCGTCAGACAACAATCAGGCAATCCGGACCGGCCTACATTCCAGCTCTTCAAAGCGGAGCTGGAGCTTCAAACAGTGACCGCCCGTACAGCACCGCCCGTCTGTATAAGATCAAAACGGGCGTATTAACGTACGGATGCAGGTTCGTATTCGGTGGCAAACCGTCCTTGAAGGTTGGCTACCATGACTTTCCCACTTCTGATCCCCCTCCCTCCGTTCCCATCCCTCACCCCCCTTCCTCCGTCTGCCGCTCCCCCCTCCCCTGCTGATATTTTTATCGCCTTGTCTTCTCTATGCGCTCAGGAACGGAGCAAACGGATCAGGTGGGCCGCATGGATATCAAGCGCGGCAATACTGGCAGGTTGAAAAACTACGCGTGTCAGACCAGCCTTTTGGTGTATCATAACATCCCGTACATAGGTACGGGAGCTGCGGCTGACAACTCTTGGCGCTGCCTGGACCAAGTCAAAAATACCGCAGCAGCGTGGCCCACTCTAACAGGCACCGGCGCCGATGGTACCACCGCAGAGTTCTGTAACCCAGAGGCGTGCGGCCTCTCCCCCACCAAGACACCGCCATCAGTGTCCGGCTTTGCCTGGCACGTTCAAGCAAGTGCATTCTTGATAAGAAGAATTATGCTGTTACTTTGTAGCTGCTTTAGAGCAAAGATGCGCACAGATGCAGGCTTAGCTCATACATATATATATATATATATATATATATATATAATATACAGATGCTCATACATATCACACGTACATACGCATTTTCATGTGGATGATTACTTCTAAACAGGAGTTTGAATGAAGAAGCAGCTCTCATCGCATGTGGTCTGCGACAAAGGTGAACTTATGGAAAGCATGCATTAAAACGTGCTGATGGGGGCCGGCAGCAAGCATGCGCGGAATCAGGCGTGAGTGCCTGGAGCGCCTGCTAGTGTGCTTCTTGAGGTGCAGCGGTGTTACCCCTCCTGGGATAAGCCGGTTCGACTCCTGCCTGCCCTCCTAGGATAGCGGGGACGAAAGGGGAGGGCGTAGAGGAAGGGGACGAAAGGGGCGGCATGTTCAGGGTGACAGGCTCGTCATTTGGTAACACAGTTGGAGGCAACAACATCGGGAGCAGCAGTGGCTTCGTCAGGGGTGGCAGTACAGCGATGCCGTAGGAAGTCGGAATAGCGGCGGCGGTTGGCAGGGCCAATAGCGAAAGTCCCTCCCACCTTTGCCGATAAGATAGTAAGAAAGGTTTAATACTTCGGTTTAATGTATAGAGCATCACAGCGAACTGCCGGGTTGAGCCCTTGGCTGGGGCACATAAGACACGCGTTTCGACTAGCTGTCTGGCTCTGTGATTATGATGATATAATATGGAGTAATTGTGTGTGTCTTAGGAACCGAGTAGTTGCGATTTGATATACCAAGGAACGCCATAAGTTCGGGCTAGGCTCCACGGGAGCTAGTAATTGTACGACGGTGCGGGCCGCGACCCACGAGCCAACTCACAACCCTGGGACAGCTGTTTCGAGTTTATATAACGCGCGAATCCATCTGTGTCAATAGTCCTTTTATCAAGCGGCGAGGTTAGTGCCAATCTACTTGTCCCTAATTGTTTTCAGACGGCCCCTTCTCAGGCCACATCCTTCCAAAAGAACTGATAATTGCTGACGACTACAGGAATTCGACTTTTCTAATTTTTAGTTTGCGGCGTACCGGCCATTCAATACTGTATTTGATCGAAGCATCAAGTTTACCATACTTGCTACGTATCACCTAAGACAGAAGGAATAATTCAATAAACCTCCTGACTATTAGTGTAGGACGTCGCAAATATGCGTATTGAGGAGGTTTCGTCAACGACGAAGACTCAGCGCGTGGCAACTCACACGCACATCAAGGGTCTTGGTCTTCAAGACAATGGAACTGCACTTCCCTTAGCAGCGGGTTTCGTTGGGCAAGAGCAGGCGCGTGAAGCCTGCGGGGTGGTGGTGGACATGATCCGCCAAAAGAAAATGGCGGGCCGCGCGCTTCTGCTCACTGGCGCTCCTGGTACCGGCAAGACGGCTCTAGCACTCGGTATAGCACAGGAGCTCGGCACAAAGGTAACGCATTTATGGGCAGGAAGGGACCTTGGGCCTTGGCATGGGGGCTTGATGGGTTGGGAAGAAGTGGCCTTCCGTGGGCGCCTCCCAAGAGGGAACATGGTACCAGACTGCGCGCAGCGTAGCAAGTTTTGGTTCGTCATCACAGTTAGGTTATGATAGGAGAAGTCCTGACGTTTACAGGGAACGCAGCTGGGGACGGCTGACATTTCTGGCGCCGCAAGGAAAGATTCCGGTATTGGACGGAGGGCTGTCCTGCGGCATTCGAGGGGGGAGGGGAAAGACCTTTGCGAGGGTAACTGTATGTAATTGTCCGTATGGACTGGGCCTATGATGTAAGGGTCACCAGGACGGGTGATGGACGGAGGTGTGGACGCGGCCTCCTTGAGACAATGCGTAAACACGTGCCGCGAATTGCAGCGGCATGAGGGGCTTTTCCCACATTGCCACGGGAGGCAGCGTCCCGGGGGCATCTACCACTCCCGATCTAGCCTCTAGATCTCTCGACAGTATGCCGGACGGACCAACAGAGTGCGTTACTGTGTATGTGTATGTGGGTGTGTGTATGTGGGTGTGGGTGTATGTCGTCGGGTGGGGGAATTAGGGTCGGCTGCCACAAAACCGCTGCCCTCTGTCCTCGTCACTATTCGGTTATTATCTTCCCGTCCGCTCTTCGCGCCGGCTTCTTGGATTTTGGATCTGTTCTTAAGTTGCAATCCTCGTGTAATGCTCGCCGTGTGTCCTCCGCCTTGGTACCGTGCAGGTGCCTTTCTGTCCCATGGTCGGCTCCGAGGTGTACTCCTCTGAGGTTAAGAAGACGGAGGTGCTCATGGAGAACTTCCGGAGGGCTATCGGTGAGGGGCCACAGAGGGGGCAGGTTGACGCTGAACGAATGCAGTATAATCAGAAAGCAAAGAACTATGTATGTAGATATGTCGGGCCGCACATGGACGGGACGCGAGCGGAAGGAGTGGCGGTGTTGAGAGCAGCCGGATTATGCATGTGGGAATGTGCATTGGCCCATTGGCTCGCTGGTATTCCCGCCTGCCTGACATAGCTGATTATGAAATGGCGGCTGGGGTCCCACGTGTATGGATATGTCATACAGCTGCCGATGCTTTGTACTCTGCAAGTTAGCCATCAAGAGGGAGAGAGAGAGTTAGCCATCAAGCCCTCTTACGCCCTCGGAATGGCGGCCCCCTGTGAATGTCGTCTCGCTCACCCCCCCTTAAGCCCTCCGTTATTTGAGCTCCTTAAGCCCTCTTCCTTTTGCAGCTCCGAAGGCGTAAGCTTCAATGTTTGCCTACTCGTCTTTCCTCTCTCCACTCACCGAGCGCTTGTTCGCTGATCTCTTATCGACCTCCCCCCCACTCCCGCCTTCCCTCCCTCCAGGTTTGCGTATCAAAGAGAATAAGGAGGTGTACGAGGGTGAAGTCACGGAGCTGACGCCCGAGTACACAGAGGCCGCGGTCGGTGCTCGGGAGGGGGTTTAGGGCCTATAGAGGTCCAGGGGGGGATGCGGGTTGCGGAGACACTGCCCGTGTGTGGGACTGTGCCTGGGGAAAGGGGCCGTGACATAGACGAGACATCATCACACGGCGTCCATCCGTCTTGCTCTCTGTCTGTCTGTTTGTTCAGTCATGCGGCCGCTAGGGACAGGCGGCTTGCAGTTTCGTATGGAAGCACATGACCCAAGTGCTGCTGGTGGTGGTGCTGCTGTTATTATGACTCGATACGTAGCTGGTCATTACTGTGCTGGCAGTGGCGGGTCAGGGCTCATGAATCGTCAAAATCTTCATGACATGTTGCGCTGCGATATTCTCCTTTCCCTAACATCGTCCTAACGACTCGTGCGGGGAATCGTTACTTTCTCTCTCTCGCCGGTACCCATCCGGGGTTTGACTGTGTGTGTGTGTGCCCGTGTGTGTGTGTATGTCTCAGGGAGGCGGGTACGGCAAGGTTGTGAGCCATGTGGTCATCGGTCTAAGGACGGCCAAAGGGACCAAGCAGGTGCGTGCAGGAGGCGGGTTGGGCATGGGGTCATTGGATACGGACGGGGACAAGGACTGGAAGGAGGGCGGCATCGGGGCTTACGGGCGATGTGCTCTTGGGGGGGGGGGTCAGTGGTGGTGGTGGTGGTGATGGTGGCGGCAATTATCCGGTTTGGCTTCCTTCCTTGTCTTTTGTGTACGAATCAAAGAAGCCCAGTACCTCGGAGGCACGTGATGGTGGCGTCATCAGCGGGGCTACCAAGCCTCTGTGTATGTGTATATGTGTCTGTCTGTGTGTGTGTATGTGTGTGTATGTGTGTGTATGTGTGTGTATGTGTGGGAATTGGGGAGGGTAAGCAAATGGGAAGCGAAGAGCGGTGCGGAGGCGCGCGCGCATGTGTGGGAACTTACGGAGCTACGCATCGCTAGTTATCGCTATTGATGAGACTGAGGACAGGCGGTGCTGTGGCCCCGTCTTCCCGCTCCCCTCATCCAGCACGGTTTCGTGGTTCGTGGGTCGCCATGCGGATCACACGTCCTTTCTAGGCAACACACGGATTTACGCCAATGACACTTTCTTCCGCCTGTGCGGTCTGTGCTCAATGCAGCTCAAGCTGGACCCCACTATTTACGATGCGCTGCAAAAGGAGAAGGTGCAGGTGAGCGCAGGACGAGGGGGAAAGTACGACTGTGAATGCGGAAAACCCTGAAGGCAAAGAAACCAGTACACGACCGTACACGCGATAACGACTGGGGTTGCTGTTCTGGTTGGGGCGGTTAGGTGGTTGGGTTGAGGTGGCGCAGGCGTGAGGGGCACTTTCTTCCCACCCCTGTCCGCGTGTTGTTGTGGTTCGATCCCAGTCTTCTCTGTTAGCAGTAGGTGGTGTGTGGACGACGAAGACGACGTCTGTTCATCCCGATCTGTTACCACGACCTCTTGCCCGTTGGCACATTCAGCACTCCTAGTCCTGTGGCCTGATTGACACTCGATGAGCGGCCACATGGGACCACATGGGTTGGGGAAGCCTTAAAAGTACAAAATTTACGAGCTTTATAATGATGTCGCGCTCCCCGATCTTCTGGTCTTCAGACCGGCGATGTCATCTACATCGAGGCCAACAGCGGTGCTGTCAAGCGCGTCGGCAGGTGGGTGGGGGGTGAGGGGGGGGGAAACAGGGGCGGGCAAGACGACAATGCGCATGAAAAGAAGCGGTTGGCACACAGCAGGGCGGGTGCCGCTCATGGCGTACGCCAGCTGCTGTCCTCCCTCAACTGAAACCGATTCGGTAACGATCACTACCTCCACACAACGAAGCCCTAAGTCTCCCATCCGCCGAATCACTCAACTAACACAACTAATAAACCACTTAACCACCTACCAGCACTTCAGGATTTGACTGACCGGGGTTTCTGGGCCCCCCCGTTCTCTTGGGGTAAATCTCACTCTGCTGGTCGCTACTCCAGCCACTCGGCCCTTGCCCCCGCCCACACCGGCTGCCTGCCTGTCTGAAGTGGTCCATGTTCTTCCGTCCGCCTATCCATCCATTCCTCCGCCCGTTACCCTTGCAGGTGTGATGCGTACGCCACAGAGTTTGACCTGGAGGCCGAAGAGTACGTGCCCCTCCCAAAGGTGCGGGACGGTCTTGGGGCAGCGGGGTAGCTATGGAGGGGGAAGGGGAATGGTATCCGTTGACACGAGGTGGGGAAACGATTATTCCGAATGAGGGCGGACGGGGTAGAGGGACAGCGGGAAAGCGGCGGGGTGCGCATGTGGAGGGGGGGGGAGGATGGAGCGGGGCCAGGCATAAGGGGGCGGGCGGATGAAAACCACTAGGGAAGAGGGCTCACAGGTTTGGGGTTGACAGCTTGACACGCGCAAACTTATATGCCCCAATAAACGCGGACTGGTTGACTGACCGACTGCGCTGGATTGCCCCTCCCACCGCCCCGCCCCGCCCGACCGCGCCTGCTGCTGCTGGTGGTGGTGCTGCTTCCGCTGCTGTTGTGGCTGGTTTCAGGGTGATGTACATAAGCGCAAGGAGATCGTTCAGGACGTGACGCTGCACGATCTGGATGCCGCCAACGCTCGGCCGCAGGTGAGAGGGTGGGGAACAGGCCGGGGTGATTGGGACAGGCTGATGGCGCGGGTGGCGCGGGTGTGGCACAATTTCACACACTCATCGGGACGAGTTGGGCCACTGGGCACATGGAAATGGTCAAGGGGCTCACATGGTCATGCAGCAGCAGCAGCAGAAGAAGAAGAATTTCTCACATGAGACAGCTGGGTGAGTGGGCAGCTGGGCACGGTTCCACGCGGGCGGATTTGAGGCGGAATCCTCCTCCCACAGATGGGATGAGGTCTGGGTGCGGGTGCGGGTGGACGGACACTGGTGGGGCTCGGAGTGTTAGGGGGGAACGTAAGTTGAGAAAACCCAACAGCCTTTCCCTTTGCAGTACGGCAACGGCGGTGGAAATTCTAATCCTAGCATGTTCCGATACTGATGATGCGGCTGTGAAGCTGCTGGTGGGTGGGTGGTGCGAAATCTGCCGCTTTTTCACTCCTCACTTCTCTCGCTGCTCCTCAACAGGGCGGTGGCGACATCATGTCGGTGATGGGCAGCATGCTCAAGCCGAAGAAGACGGAGATCACGGACAAGCTGCGACAAGAAATCAACAAGGTAGGGACGAAGGACGTCACGTGCAGATAGCAGTGTGCAGCAGAATGGATGCGCGGGTTGCCCTTCATATGGGGGGGCCCACATGGTCACAAATCATGGGGGCGGTGAGTATCATGGGGGGGGGCTTATTGGAGTATTTCTGTGCGACTTTGAACCATAGGGTTTTCTTAGTAGGGTAATTGCGTCGTAGCCCCCCCTCCCCCCGCCCCATGCGTCGGTAAACCCCTGCTGTACTCCCCCGGCGGTTGACTTGTGCCTTCTTGCATGTGAACATGTGGAATTCCTATAAGCATAGTTAATTGTACGGCATAGCGGAAGCGCCGTTACCGCGAGCATGGCCTAGTTCAGAGACCGCACCCGGCCTAGCACAGAGGGCCCTTCTCTCCCCCCTTCACCTAGGTGAACCGCACCACACGCCATGTAGTGATGGGGGGGGATCTCTTACGGCCGCTATAGGCTGCTCAGACAGGTGAAAAAATGCCCCAAATTCCCGGCGTCCAAAATTCACCTCACACACTTCCCGCCATAAACATAACTACCGCCACAGTTACCCGTCACCACCAACCGCTAACCGCCATCTAACCGTTCTATCAGGTGGTCAACCGCTACATCGACCAGGGTGTCGCGGAGCTGGTCCCCGGCGTCTTATTTGTCGATGAGGTCCACATGCTGGACATCGAGTGCTTCACGTACCTTAACAGGTGGGACCTGACCTGACACGGAACTGGTCAGGGTGTGGGGGGAGAGGGAGAGGCCATACATAATAAAGCCTAAGCTTCTTTCTCTCATGCTCGGTATTCTGGGAGGAATATCGCTCTCTCGCGTGGAGGGGGGGAGTGGTTTTGCTACCTAGCCATTTTTAGGGGTACTGGAACGGTCACCATAAACTGACACTAACTGACTAACTGAAAGACACAAACCGACTTGCCGTTTCGGCTTTCAATTGAGTTACTCCCCTGCATGGATCTCTGGATGTAAACCCTCCCGCCTGCTGCATACCCACCTGTGCATACCCAGGCCTTATTTTCACACACATCACACGCGTCCGTTCCCCTCACCCCAACCCGCCACACCTTGCAGAGCGCTGGAGAGCTCCCTATCCCCCATCGTTATTTTCGCAACCAACCGCGGTTTGTGCACCATTCGGGGCACCGACATCACCTCCCCACACGGCATCCCGGTCGACCTGCTTGACCGCCTCGTCATCATCCGTACGTTGCCGTACACGTTGACGGAGATGATACAGATCCTTGCCATCCGTGCACAGGTGGGATCGGTGGGGTCGGTGTTACCAGTGGCCGGGTGTTACATCTGCCCTCCCTCTATTACCGGGGGAGACAGAGGGAGGGCAGATGTATGGCTTCTGAAACCTTCGGTCATATGCTCCTGCCCTCCACTTATCAGTCGCAGCGGCATCGCCACCATGGTTCCTGCTCTACCCTGTGCTCTGCCCGGCTCACTCGATTACGTGCGAGGAAGCGGGGGCCCAGAGGCTAGGTCTACAAAACCTACTGCTGCTGCTGCTGCTGCTGCCCGAGGGCAGTCCTTGGCTCGTGGCGGGCTTTCCCCCCCGCCTTCCTCCCGTCTCGCAATCCTGTGTGGCCGATACACGCCGACCAACCCCAGGTCGCTCACTGTTTACGAACTAATCAAAACTCCCTAAGTTCCTGTGTGTAGCATGGAAGGAGGAGGCGCGGAGAAGCATATGTCCGGACGCATGCGTGCTAAAATCTTCTTATCTTGTCCAACCGAAAAAACGACTTTTTACGATATTGTACTTTTGATCCGTCTCAAAGTCGCATTCACCATCATCACCACCACCATCATCATTATCGCAGTACTGCCCCGAATACCTTCACACTTGACTGCTTCTCTTGGCGTACAGGTGGAGGGTATCGGTATCGACGAGGAGAGTCTGGCCTTCCTGGGTGAAGTGGGCGAGCGCACCTCCCTGCGCCATGCCGTGCAGCTGCTGACCCCCGCCTCCATGCTGGCTCGCACCAACGGCCGCGACGCCATCTCCCGTGGGGACCTAGAGGAGGTCGATTTGCTCTTCCATGACGCCAAGTACTCCGCACGGTTGCTGGCGGAGCAGGCGGACAAGTACATCAGCTAGAGGAGGAGCGGGGCGGGGCTAACCAATTTGGGAATAGACAGGCAGGTGGTGGGGAGGAAGGCAGAATGGCGCACCCGGGCACTCCCTGGAAACCTGGTCATCAGATGTCCGAATGAGCACACACCGCTGATGTCTGTTAGGAAGATGAGGAGCGGAGGCGGGAGTGGGTGGGACTGGGCAGTGGAGCGCAGGAGCTCTCGGGCGTGGAGGTAGTGCAGGGAGAGAGGAGAGCTGGATGGGGTGGGCGGAGCAGGCGAACTGGCTTGTGTGCGCGTGTGTGTGTGTGTGTGTGTTCACGGTGTCGCGTGCGTCACATTCGGCGGGGAACTTGCTATGACGGTCGCTGTTGAAGCATTTGGGGCCATCCCAGAGGCCCTTCGGTGCCCCTTCATTGACATAATGCCCACCGGGAGCTGTAACTCACCTGTTAGCCTGATAGCTTTTAAGCGACCTGCAACCGACGAATACTAGAGGCAGAATCCACCTGCGATTGATCGTTGGTGGGTGTTGAGAAGGGAATGTCTGAGTCCACTGCAGCACCTGTTGGCTCGAGCCGGTATGCCCTAAGCATACCGTCGCCCTCCGTGCTGGCACAACGGACAAGGGTCTCGCCTGCCTACCCTCTTGTGTTCCGCACGCGGGACTATTTGCGGCAAGCCAGAACGCGCCGCAATGACTGGAAACATGCGAAACCGCCTGCGGCGACCGATCCATTCAATAGCCGCCCATAGGATGCCTAGCACCGCATAATGGCACCTCCTTTCATTCCGACCGCAAACCACGTCACGCTGGCCTAGCGGCTATTGATGCCCCGCCCCACATGCCATCGCTCGGCAACCCCGCACCCGCGCATGACGCACCTCCCCGGACCCCTCATAGCATACCACCGCATAGAAGCCTGGCTCCTTCCTGGCAGGCTGCAGAACATCTACTTCGGAGCACCATGCGCCACTCGCCGTTGCCGAGACTCAGTAGGTCCGTTGACATCCAAGGCTGCTTCTGGCCGTTCGCCGCCGCGCGACCAGAACGTGGCGTACAGTTCGGCTGCTACCACTGGCCACAGGTTGCCTGGGAAACCCTGGGCGCAAAGAATCCCTAACTTCACTTTCGGGAAAAGGGCAACGTTGTTGAGCGCCCAGTATATCGCGCAATCATACTACCAGCAGCATATTACTGCCTGTCGCCACCATACCTGCCGCCACAGCGCAGTCATCCCCTCCTTGTCCTGGCTACCCCACCTCAACTGGCTGAGGTGCTGCCGCTTCCCGCGATGACGACATGACTGGATGACTAAACAGATGTGTCAAACCACCTCCACATCATTGTTTGCGCACGCATACTGTTAAATGACAGAAATGACACCATTACGGTGTTGACTGCAATAGCCAGAGTGTGTCGGCCGTCGGCAGCATGTCC
Source organism: Volvox reticuliferus (assembly GCA_019650235.1). Lineage (NCBI taxonomy): Eukaryota > Viridiplantae > Chlorophyta > Chlorophyceae > Chlamydomonadales > Volvocaceae > Volvox > Volvox reticuliferus. Next base: position 191,872 of record BNCP01000049.1, read on the forward strand.
ACATACAATTAGATTGGCAAGGCCAGCGGTAGAGGCTCTGTCAGATGCAGCAGCCTGTCCTTTGGAAGGTCCAGCACAGCGGGGAACTTGCTGGAGTTGGTGGCGCAATAAGGAGACGGTAGGCGGAAGTGAACAGCAATCCCTTTCTCCTTGCGAAATCCTGGTATATCCTGATGATGCCGAGCAACGCCTTCCCGCCGGTGCACATCACAACATTGTGCCTATCGCCACAAAGGCGATCGTCTGAAGTCCGCTGCAACTTGGTAAGGATGTCAGCAGCAAGCAGGTCAACTTGGGCAGAGGAGTGAGCAAGTACACCCTTGCCGGTGGTCAAACCAATAAGGGCAGGAATCAGGAACCCGTCCCCCTTTACAGCTCGCCCCAAACGGAGCAGGACACCGTATTGTAAATTATGGCAACGGCCGAAACAGCCTTGGCATCGGTGTGGTTGATGATGATGGACTGCTGCCACGCCGTCAGAACGAGCAGCGACAGTGTCAGTGAGCCACTGCTCAGGCCGATAACCTTGGGATGGTGGCGGATGTGGTGGTGGCGTTTTTTCCTAAACCACAGGAGAACACGGCAATATACCATGTGATGATTAGCGCCCCTGCCATGCAGAAAGCAACTAGGCTGACAGCGGTTGTGCGGCATCGAAAATCCCCTTCTCGGATGGACAATAGCTCAAAATCCGTTCGAAGTTGACAGGTGATTGACCAGCATTCAGATGACAGGTGATTGGCGTGTCTTCAATGCGATGCTGTGCACGATGACATGAGGAAGTGTAATTTCCTGAACACAACATGGTTCAAAGAAAAATAGGTTAAGCATTAGGACGCGTGTGTTGGATGGCGTGAATGGGGGGCGTGCATCGCGGGTAAGGGGGACGTAAGGGACGTCCGTCGGAAGTATATGGCAGCCGGCATGTCTCCATCAAACCCCATCGGATCCAAACGGCTATTCACATGTAAGCAGCTGATCAATGGAGGTGGCTCTCAACCACTTACTGGGAGACCACTGTGAAACTGACATCTCAGCTGAATTGATGTTTGGGGTTTTGGATTTGTGGCCTCATTGGGGTCCATTCTTTGCCTCGTCGTGTACATCACGCAAGCAACAAGATTGTAAGTAGTTGTATGTCGAATTAGCTAAGCTAGCTAAGATGTACGGCTTAACAAAGGAATAAACAATGAAAAGAAGCCCTTGAACATAGTCCTCACATGAATCTCAACACCAGTCCGTAACCGGATAGCTGCTTCTGGAATAGCTGCCTCGGATCATGGCTTTGTGCGGTGCCATGGCTACAGTATGCCGTACGAAACACATGGACATTTGTGCATCATGTAGCCCTGGGAATCAGCGGTTTCCGACAAAAACCGCACGGCCTGTACGGCCATATGGCCTGGAGAGATCAACTGTAAACACGGCTGATGGGTGGAACATGCTGGTCTGGGGGGAGGGTGTTGTGTAGAGTCAAAGCCACTGCGTCAGCACCCGCGGAAGGACCCTCAAAACTGCGACCTTCAACTTCGGGGGGGTTGTGGGTGGGGTGGGTGGGCGCTGCAGATGTCTCAGCATTGTTCTTGAGGGTGCTTAATTTGCCTGTTTACTGTTTGAACTCCAGGGGAGGTAATGTCCGTCTGCACGGCGGGCATGGGCAGTGCGACGTGTTGACACCAGGTGGTGGAAGGATGGGGTGGCGGTGGTGGGGTGGTGGTGGTGTAGATTGAAAGCGAATTCATGTGTTCGTCCGAACTTCTATCAATGCATCTGTCAATGCGTCTGAGTGTCATGCACGTGTACATGCATGTGTCCATCTGTGCACCCATCTGTCCGTGCGTGCATGCAATTTCGTCCAACCCCAAACGAACATGCACAGGAGGTTTCGAACCTCCCATCAGGTGTATGCACCCTGATGGCAACCGACTGCTGTACACCCGCCCCAGGATAATGAAATCCTGGAAAAAATAGCCATATCCCCGCCTCGGGCTTGTCTTAATGGCGGTTCCCTCCAACGGCAAAATGGGGATATGGCAACACCTAGCCAAACTGATCCAAAGACCACGCCTGCTGAACTAGGCCTGCTCACAATTCACCACTCATCCAGCCCCAAATATACTTACCTGCCTTATGCATGGCCCCGCCCATCGCACACTAAACACCACCAGAGCACCTAGGATGTAAAATTAAACTACCTGCCCGCATGATGATCACATAAACACAGACAGACGGGCGCGCGTGCGCACACACACACACACACACACACAAGCCATCCCCCGACTGCTCCTGACTTCCCCAACGGAGCGTGATTACTGGAGCCAGCTCTCAGCCTCCTTGCAGAGGTACTCATAAGCATCCTGCAAGAAACGCAGCGCCTCCTGCACCTGCTGGCACTCCAATGTGGAGCAATCCTGCTGGCTCTTGAACCCCCGGATGAGGATGCGCCGCATCTTGTCACTCCGGTGGTTGAGCTCGTTCAGGTTGATGTCCACATCGGTGCCCAGCTTGAAGAACAGCCGGGCCCCGAGCGCCGGGTCTTGCAACGCCTTCACTTGGATGGCATCCTGGATCACGCGCCTCACGTCCTGGACGCCTGCGTCGGTGCCAGCCGATGGCTGCTCCTGATCCTCCTTGCCAGCCCGCTCCATGCCACCTGCCACGGTCGGCGGCTTTTCCTCCTCCTCCTCCTCGTCCATCTCCTCCTTGGCCTCCTCCTCCTTTTCCATCTGCCCTGGGACCACCTCACTCTCGTCGCCTGCCACGGTCGGCGACGTTTCCTCCTCGTCCTCCACCACCTCCTCCTCCTCGTCCTCCTCCTTTAACGCCGCAAGACCGGGATCCGCCTCCGTCTTGCCATCTGCCGCCACCATCGACGGGTTATCCTCATCCGTCTTCTTGGCCTCAAACACAGCACGATGACTCACCTCTGCGTCGTCTGCCACATTCAACGACGTAGAGTCCTCCTCCTCGTCCACCTCCACGTCCTCCGTCCCCGTCTCATCCCACCGGACTTCTCCTGCACCATCAATTGCCACCACGGTATCCAGGTCCGCCTGCTGGTTGTCAACTTTGCCTTGGCTCGCGCCCAGCTTCAGTGCCTCCATTATTTGTGGCTCGTAGCCAGCAAAGCTGCTACTTGCCCCAAGGATGGAGTGAAAACTGAAAATGCTGCAGGCAGCAGGCAGGGCAGGCGGATAAAGAACAGAAATAATAATATCGATAATATCGGTATCGACGCTATATTTTGGCGCATGGCCTTACCAACCAATAAATCGTTTAAAATTAACGATATCAGAGGAAATGTTATGCATTGTAAACGCCGTTACATGCTCGCCGCGAAGGAACTCGTTTCCCGTCTCAACCTACCCATGCTAACACCCATACACGCATCGCCGACCCGGTACCCTCAAACTTATGATTACGGAGCCAAATTCTACATTTTTATTACTTATATATGAATAATAGCCCGAAAACAACGACGAAAACAACGACGAAAACAACGACGCAAACGAAATGAACACGGCGATTTGCAGCTATCTTCAGTCTTTAGGACATGCCACCAACCCATATAAATCCATCACATATAGGATTACAAATCATACATTTCATACGGCGTACCTGGTGTAAACGCGGAACGTAGCCAAGGCCAGGTTGACGCGCAGCCAGGCAACCCAGAACCGAGTGGTGAGCCAAGCCGAAGCAACCACGAAGATCAAAAGGTAGCTGATGGCTGCAAGGCTGATGGATGTCACTGAAGCTGAGGAGCGGAAATGAGCTCCGTTCGACGGATAGTCGCAGAAGGCTTCCATTGTGATGGTGAATTGTAGAAAAGAAAGATTGAAATTTTATGCAGAGAAAAAGCACTGTAAAATGCTAAAAGCGCAGACTCGCGATGTCGCAGTATATACGCAAATCGGGAAAGCTGGCATGTACGGCGGGACTGACGGTTGACACCTACCCGCAAGGCTTCAACATGCCTTACCCAGCTGTTTTACCTTATTCATCTCTTTACGTCAGTCAGATGTATCACTCTAGCCGCCGATCTGGGGCATATCTCACATATGTGTGTCGAGGATGTACTAGGCTTCCCGGAAATGCTGGACGGTGCGTTCCCGGGAAAAGCGCGTCTCCTTGTCGTTATGAAACTACCTGGTTGTACGAACGGAACGCAGCTGCAACGGCTCATATCTCTCTTCGGTATAACACAACGCCCACAACGACCTCGCTCGCGTACACTTGGGCAGTGCGCCCCGTCTTCCCCCTGCTGTGTGTTTCTCCAGTCCTCCCTTCCTTCCCCGCCATCCAACAGTTCGGGCCAAGATGTTACACCCGGCCGTGCACGGGGGCATTCTTGCGGCAGCTTTCTTGGAGCAGTTGAGCGGCGACCGGCGGCTGCAATCCGCCTTCCTCACGGCGGCAATGCGGCACAAGCAGGCGCTCACGCAGGTACGTATGCCTACTGAGAAGATGTCCCATATTATCACAGCTGTAGGAAAGGAACCTACGAATAGTTTGTTCAATATGTGCTAATGCAGTGTCGTTGTGTGATGTCCGCAGGGGCTGGGTGGATGCTCGGATGATGGCGACTGCAAGATTGCAGATGCTCCGAGGTCGCCGTAAAGGTCATACTCTTCTGCCACCCTACACCCCGCGCCCGTTGCTGCTGTCGCGGCCCTGGGTGGCTGGATGCCGGTGCCGTGCCAGCGTTCAATGTGGGCAGCGCCACCCGCATGGTGTTTATCGACCACCTTGCCTGGTTGCTGGGACTCTCCCCGCGACTAGCGCTGCTGATGCAGGTGTGCGGCGTGCTCCCGCGGGGCCCCTTAGTTGGGAGAAGAGGAACGGGAGACAGGGGGAAACGGTACCTGGGCGCATGGGGGGTATTAGGAGGCCGGAGGTTTGAAACCGGGATGGGTGATGTTAGCGAGGTGGGTATGCTGCGTTCTCATTTTCATGTTCAAAACTGGAGAGGGACGTGCTCAGCAGCCAACTGTTGCACAGAGGTTTATGTCCTGGCTGGGAATCAAATGTCACAATCATGTCACACGTTCGTGCGGCTCTGCTCTCTGCGAAAACATGGGCCGTCTCTCCTCTGCTAAACAGTGGTTATGTGTGGCCAACACACCCTCCATGTCCTGCGCCCTCCTGTCCCGCAGGGCTCTCTGGGCCGGTCCGCCGTGGAGGAGGCAGAGCGGACCCGTAGCGGTCGGGGCCAACAGCAGCAGCAGATTGTCCTCACACAGCCAGCTTCTCCCGCCGGTTCCATCCGCCCTATGGCATCAATTGATGCCGCCAGGTGCCAGATGCAATCTGTCCCAGTGGCAGCGACTGCAAGGGAGCCCCACTGCCATTAGTTCGCGCGTGGGAAGCCCTGGGTCGCGCCGTGGCGCTCTGTGCACGGCGATTCAAGCAGCAGCAGGCCCAGCAACAAGCACAGCAGCATGAACAGCGGCATCAGCAGCAGGAGCAGGAGCAGGAGCGGGCGTCGCAGTCCCGGCTCCAGGCGAACTTGGGAGCGGGTGCGGTGAGTGGCTAGGGGTCGATTGATTTCGCATGGGGACCCCTACATGTTCATACCTCTGCTGAGCACACATGCGCCTAGGCAATGTTAATAGGGGTACGCGGGTACGCTTCCGTCCACATATGATCTGCACGGTGCACAGACGACCATTCAGCCACTGAGGTGCCGTACCTCCCGTAGCGAAAATCACACAGAGACACGACATCCGCAGAAATCGGCACTTGTTCATCCATGTACGGTGCCGCAAAAGCCTGAGTCCCTTGGGGCTTGCTGAGACAGCACCGCGCAGCCTCTCCAGCCAGTCCTGCTGGGACTTGGCAAGTGACAAGTGGTACAGGAAGTCCCCACACCTCCGCCGCCCGATTAGCAGCCATGGACCCAACCATGCCTCTTGACTTTCGGCATGCCAATGCACTTGTGTCGCTCGGCACCGCTTCCTCGACCGCCCCTGGCTCCGAAACCATCCAGGGCACCGCTGCTGGCCCCGGGCCCTCACACTGTTGGTACGTGCTGCTGCATGTCTACGTGCAGGAGGTGCAGCGCAGGCGGCCGTGCGGCTCCGGAACCTCTTCCGGAGCCAGGTCCAGACGCGCTGTCGGTGTCGGCTCCCGCTCACGAGGCGGAGGCTGCAGCGGCGGCGGCCGTGTTAGTGGCTGCAGGCGACCCGATCGCTAGGGTTAAATGTCAAGAGCGGGTGCTTCGACACATCTTCGGTGTGTTTCTGGAGGAAGTGAGTTTGTCGGAGTTGACCGGGGTGGCCCTTGCAGCTTTAGCTTAGGGTAGGGCCTGGCGGGTATCGCGCATGGGAGGTGTGTAGGTGACCATGTGGTTGAGTGAGAAGTTCTTCTTGGGGCGAGCTAGGGGCGAGGAAGGGGGGGACGGGGACCAAGCATGTAGGACCTTGGGGGATGCTGCGGGTGAACAAGGCGGGCGGAGGCATATAGACAGAGGTAGGATGCATTTGCAATAGGTGTTCCGATTACCTGTGCTTTTAATGGACCCTTATTCTCATGCTCTGCATAACACTCCAAATCCACGCCCGATCTCGCGTGCCTTTCACATGCCTAGCTGTCCCGCTTATGCGTCCACCCGCTTCTGCTGCCCCGCACCATTGATTTTTGCTTTACTCTGGGCTACTTGGGATCATTCGCAGGTAATCAGCCACATGTCGGACTGCGTTCCGCCCAGCGAGGTCGTACGGCATATCATCCATTCCTACGGCAATCATGACTTTGGCGGCTTCCGGTAAGCCTGCTGTGCAGCCAGCAGGGGTAGTGGGTCACCGTGGTTTCTTTTAAAAGCCATGCTAAACGTAGGTCTCTTGCCCCTTACGTCCCTTTCTTCTCGTTCCTTCTCCCGTACTGGTTTTCAGGTCCAATCTGCTGGGCCTGCTAGGCTCCTGTGCGTACGAGCAGGCCATTATGTGCAGCGCTCAGCGGCTCATTAGCAGGGGAATATTTCTCGTGGTGGATACCCACGAGGATGCGGATGATGAGGTGTGGACGGACCGGGGTCGCCACAGGCAGATGACGACCTTCTTTACCTTAACTCTCATTGTGCGGGTCCACGGGACTACCTGTACGAATCCCACGTAGCAGCGTGAAGGAAGGCGGAGCTCTGTTACGCGACGCAAGACGGTGGGGAGAGCATCTGGAGCTGGCCTCCTCGTGTTGGCCATGTGACGATAAAGATGCTGTGGACATGACACTCGGTGATCTGACCGGAGAACAGAACTACTACAAGACCGGAGCTCGGTTTCTCCTAACCAAGCCACCGTGATTGGCCTTCAGATGGGAACGTAACTGAATAGCTACAAGGGCTGGGAAGTCTACCAGCTCCCCGGCGTGAGCCGGATGATGTACGACTACCATCCGCCACAGAGGCTGAAATTGGCAACCCTCTCGCCCACTGAGCCTGCCTTCGTAGTAGTATTGGTTAGAATGGGTACCCATCTGACCATTGTGGCCACTGCAAATACTAGGAAAGCTAGCACAATCGAAACAACGACTGGACTTATCTCGGGCTAACACACTTAATATATACACAGCGTGGTTGGTGGTTACTCGGCTAAGGGAGTAGCCCCGCCCTCCCGCATCCAAAGACAGATCGATGTCGAGCACTTCGACAGTGGATGTTGAACCCTCTTGGCGAAGGGACACCCCATAACAGATATTGTATTACTCCTCGTCGTGTTGTAGAACCGCCGTCACTGCAGATCTCCTCGGAGGTCGCACAACGCAATATGATCTGCGAGGGCAACTGAGGGGAATTGAGGGGAGTGCGAGCTAGCCAGGAAAGAGAGTTACAACTAATATAGATATGCGCTACCAAAGGAGGTCTTTTTCGCACACAAAGGATCGCCACGTGGCAACTTTATTTGCACCTGCTCTCCGCGCGCAAATTTAAATCACTGTCGGGGTTGCGGTTGGGCCCCGTGTGTGAAGGGCCCCGTACACCTCATCACACCAAAGATGGTTTCGAAATTAACCACAACCAACAACAAATACGCGAGTTTCTTAACCACTTCGGTGTGATTTACTTACCCGACTGATGGCAATCAAACGATGGCATTGAGAGCCAATCATTTTCGCTGCTAGATAGTTCATCACCAAAATATTCGCAAATTCCGCCAACGGAAACATTCAAAGCTCAACATTAATCAGTTTGCTCATGATTGAATATGTTTAGCAGCACAAAGTATTTGTCTGGTACGCCTGGTGTGCCTGGTACGGTGTGCGTGCCTGGTAATGATATGTCACTGCAACGGACCCTTGGCCGTTTTTTCGAGCAGAAGACGCTGCATTGTCCTTTGTTCCATCGGATTCTACCTCGATCACACTCCACCCGCATCAGCGAATGAATTCCTCCACGCGCCTCCCCATCTTGGAAAACCTCATCCCGCTCGTGAGTCTCTTCGTCGGGTTCCGTTGTGTATCACGCCCCTTGCAACAATACCTGCAGTGCCTGCGTCCGCACGGAACACTAAGCCTTCAAATTCTGTCTAGGAACCGCACCGCCCGCTTCATGTTCACACCAACAGTCGCCAAAACATGTTAATCACCGGCGCAGTACTGATACCGCCACGCTGCCACTGTTGCTGCTGCACTTCCCCCACTCCCACAGTCCAATGCATTGAGGCGTCATCATGCCTGCATCGGCTGCTCCACCAATGCTGCACTCGCCATAATTTTTTCCCCGAGGTCGAGGTCCGGGCCGTCGACGGGCGCAGCGCTGGGTAACCCAAAACGCTGCAGCACCCTACTTGCTGCAACCCGTATCTCTTCCCAGGCGGCCTCCACGTGCGCGAGCTGGGTAGTGGCACTGCCCACCGCCAGGCGCAAAGTGAACCGACCGCCCAGCTCCGTGTGGATCAGAAACAACCGCCCGCTAACGTTTATCTCCTCCAGCAGCGCCTCATTAACTTCGCGCGGCACGTCACGGAGCCTGGCGGGGCGAGATAGGGGAGGATAGGGAAGGCGATGGATGGTGAAAGGAAGGGAGCAGGGAAGTCACCGGAGCATCGTGACAGGGCCGCAGCCCTTTGGTTAGCTCAGTGGCGGGAAACGCATGACGTAGTGAGGATGATCCCTCCCCTCCCCCGCTCCGGGGAGCACAAAGCGCCTCCCCTGTCCCACTTATGGAGTAATGCATGCCACCTTCCCCCTTGCACGGTTTCTACGGCCTTGCTAACATCCGTCAATCCTGCATATGCTGTCCCTGCGCCCCCACCAATTCCACTGGCACTATGGGGCCTGCATGCTTGTGCCCCTAGTGGGCGCGGGATGGTTGGAGCCATGCGTGGCCTCAGCCCGCGCTTCCCCTTCTCCCCCTTGCCCACCCTATGATCCATGCGTCCGTGGGCGATGTATGACCTCTCTTTTGGCATGTGTGTGTCGTACTTCAATTCTGTTCGCTCAATGCGTGTGCCGTACTTTTCCTTCCTTTTATAAATCCTTCACTCCTTGTTCCGATTACTACTGTATTTCACTTTTCTTTTCGCGTCTCCTCGTAACTTCACCTGCACGGCTTCCTTGAGGTGCATGTATTCATCCTGCCTCGTGCTCTTGCAGCCGTGCGCAGCCTTGCGTTTCTTATCCTGACGCTCTTTCCCGCTGACTGCATGGGCACATCTTTGCTGCTTGCACTGGTTCCGCTGCCGCTGCCGCCACCTTAGGTGAGTACGCGGGGGACCGCGCTTCGTTTGGTTAGTTCGCGCGCGCGGTCGTCGAGCTAGCCCGGGTCGGGTTGGTGGGTTGGTCGGGTCAGGGCGCGCTGTTAGAATACTATACAGGGGGTCGGGAGGAGCACGCGCATGGCAGCGACCAGCCGTCAGCTCAGCTGCTTCCTTTTTTCCCGGTATTCCTTCGCCGCCAACAGCAAGGCCGATAGTATCATGACGGCTTCTATTGCGTTTTTTCTGCGTTTATTCACGGCCTTGGCGGCGACCTAGTTTACGATTTTTTTTCGCGTCGGCTACCCGGGTGGACGAGGACAACCGTCAGCCAACCTTTACGGTTAGTCCTTGCTTCGTCAGCGACCACCACCAACGTTTCTATGTTCGTCTTCCTCCCCTGCCATCCCACACACCCACTTCCTACTGGGCTGGGATGGGGATGGGTTACATCCCCCACTACGCAGACGCACCTACGGGTTTGTCTCGGTAAGTTCACTGCCGAACATGCGCCGTTCGCAGCTGGCCTGCGTCAGCCGGTCTGGTCCAGAACGTGCCTGATACTCACCTGAAGCACACGAGGCCAAAACGTTGGGGCGCGGCCAGCTCAAATCGGGGGTCTGAGTCCACTGCCGCAGCGAAGACCTGAGCTAGCGCAATGTGGTGCCGTAGGTACGACCGCAGCTTCTCCGAGCCGTACATCCGCAGCACAAAGTACAGCTTCAGAGACCTTGGAGATTGCGGCGGAGGCCGGGACATGATGTGGTTACACACGGGGGGGTGGCCCGGGCAATCTCAAGTCAGCTGAACCTCAAGCCACCGACACAAGCACACAAAGTTCAGTACGGTAAGACCGCGTGTTCAGCTGTTCACATGATTGCAGGGGACGGATCACGCTAGGGCGACGTAAATGATGTGACGTCCAGATAATATTGACAACGAAAGACCCAGTGATGAGGTCGTACATTAATGCGTGAAACGTACTAACAGAAGAAATGAGGCAGAGGACAGAAGAATACATGGGTAAAATACTGGGAAACATAGGTAGGCAGGGGCTGGCAGGGGAGGAGATGCCCACAGTGCCACAACACCGTTAGGGCGGGCACGCACTACCCCGCGGGGCCCCTCTCCTTTCAAACGCAAGCTGTGTATTGCGAAGGCACCACCAATATGCAGACCAGGTAATCGCATCCACGTCGCAACGTTCTGAGACCATTTCCCTGTGGTGCCTTGGCACTGCAGCCCAGTGCGGGGCACCGACCGTAACCCACCTGAATCTTCGACCCAGTGGAATCTGCCAGTCCTTGTAGTCCAGGGCGTTACCAGTGGCCTTGAGGCAGTGACACCGGGAGAGGTAAACAGAGCAGAGAATAAATTGTGAAGCAAAAACCGCATTCCCAAAGAACAGCACGTGGTGGACAGAGGCACATCACGCTGAGGTGACACCTAATTCTGGATGTCTCCGCAGCCTGTGGCGGATCTTCCGGGATGTATGAATTTGCACACTGCCGGAGCAATGCTAGGCTGTGGCACAAATACCCTCGTGGACTGCTGCATGACAAAAACACCACCGCAGCCATGGTGCAATGGGATACATGCATGACTCATTGAGAGGCACAGGGACTTGGGACAAGAAATGCCGTCAAGCAGCCATGGCCCACTTGGACCGCCCACCCAGTTCGTGTAACAGCCTAACATGCGGGGCCCACTAACATTCCTGCCTGCATGTTCCTGCCTGCTGCCTGCTGTGCGAGACATAAGAGTAAGGAGGCTGTACGCAGGGGAGGGATGCGGCCATGGAAATGGCGTGTCTGTCGTGCGTGGCAGCAGGCAGGAACATGTAGGCAGAAATGTTAGTGGGCCCCACATGTTAGTGTGCTTTCTGTATGATCATTCAAATCCATATTCAGCCATGATGAAGTTTTACTAACACCGACCAGGTGCCTAGGTGAAGTACACCAGCCTTGCTGACTAAAAACTTTACGTGTCACTCCGCCATCCTCATATGACAGACGAGACGTCAATGTCGTACCACTCCGCCATCCACGCACGACAATCCTCGTACAACAGACGACACGGCATTGCCGTACCACTCCGTCGTCCATGTCCGACAGAGGACACACCATTTCCATGGCCGCATCCCTCCCCTGCGTACAGCCTCCTTACTCTTATATCTCAAGACTTCAGAAAGAGGCGACTACGTAAACCCCGAATGGTGTAGTTACCGCTGTACGGTAAGCACCTTTATAACATTTCATGTATTAATTACTTTTTTATGTATTAGGAGAGAACATATAAAGTAATGATATAGTTTGTTATAGTTCTTGGCCCACCCTGAGGAAAACGGGCGTAAGACTGAGAGCCTCCTTGAGAGGACCGGAGTCCGCCACCCACAGCGCGCAGCAGTCGAAGGTAGTTAGCAGCCACTTATGTGGATTGAACGAATATGAGTCCACTTGGTCCAGGCCCCGGAAGTGGATCACCCGCTGCTCAGGGAGTATTGCAGCTGAGCCTGCGTAGGCCGCGTCCACATGCAGCCAGCAGTCGTTGCTGGGAGCATCGGGTAGAGTTGGATGAGGTCAGGAGCCAAGGAATGAGAAGTACGAGCTAGCGCAGAATCCAAGATCAGAAGCGCGTTCGGGAGTGAAAGCGTTAGCAACTGTACGAAGCTGATCTAAGCCAGGCTGGAACCCGAGAACGCTGGCTGCTGCTGCTGCTGTTCTGGGTTTGGGTGATTGACGTGCGAATGGGGTATGCTTTATGGCCATCAGGTGAGGCGGTCGGCTATCACAGCAGGATTAAATTAGCAAAAAAAGAGGACTCAGTTCCGAGATGTTCCTAAATGCGGCAGATATTGTGGTCATTCCATGAGGGGCCCCATCACCGCCTGCTGGGCTGGCAATCCATTTGTGAACACCCGCCGTGCGTACGTGCTGTGTATTTCTACCGAAGAGCAGCACGCAGCGATAAGAAGTGACTCATATTTGAGCCGTACAGTTCTATGAATCATATGTTTGGGTGGACTGGAGCCGGTAGATCTTCCTCGTCCGAAAGTGAAGCGTTCGTGTGCAAGGCGTCACCTTATCGAAAGCCGGTTCTTTATCGAGAGTTGCAGATCCTTATTAAAAGCATTCGTTTGATCTTCACTGCCTTTTATTTTATATGCCCGAAAATGGATTCTAGGCAGCGTAAGCGAAATGACTGCCGTACGGGCCAAGTTGCCCCGCGCTCGGCTCTGATCTCAATTCCCCTACGGTAACCCTGCCCGAGCATCCGTACCTGGTCGCCACTTCCGCCAGTCGCCCCACTGGGTCCACGGCACAGGAGCTGGTGGTGCCGATGGTGGCCATAACGAAGCAGGGGATCAAACCCTCGGACAAGTCGGCAGATATGGCAGCCTAAGGGGGCAAGTGAGGGGTATGCGGGAATAACAACACACCCGGTAACCCTAAGGTGGCGACCGGGAGTCGAGGGACAAGATGACGAGACAGCGATGTGCATGGAAAGGAGGAGGCGGGAGAGTCACTTTTCCGAAGATCCGAAAAGGAATGGCGCAGTACGGCGAGCTTGCGAGCACATCGAGCATGAGTCAGGGTCCCGCATTTGAGTGGGGCCAGCACGGGACGGGGCGCGGAATCACCAGGTAGTGAGGTTGCGGCGCAGCAATGCAAGTGGATCCTTAGGGGTTGCGAATTGCTGCTGCGAAAGATAGCGGCCGAACGGTAAAATGGTGTGGTGTTGTAACGCTCGCGAAGCCTCATATCGAATCAGGAACAGGGTATCAGAACAGGGTATCAGACGGCTTGTTGCATTAGCGCAGGGACATCTGCGGCAGCATAGACCATACTGAGTGCACCACCAATTCCGCTTCACCTGCAGCACCTCAGGTCGCAGCTCCCAGTTATCCACTGCCCGAGTGGGCAGTGAACGGATGTGGTCAATGCCCACCACCATGCAGGCCTTGCGGAAGCAAGAGTGAGCCTGAAGGCGTGCGGGGAAGAGACACGAGGCGATAGAAAAGGGCGGCATCAACCCAAACGAAAACATGTAATCAAACGGAGTATGGACGGCCCCTCGCCCCTCTCTCAAGAGTATGGAAGATCCATCAGTTTACCATCTTCATAAAACAAGCGGCGGACGAAGAGAAGGGGAACAAAGCGTGGACGCGTGAGTTCTTACCATAAGATATCTGCCCCGCTATACTACTGGGCCCGCCTACCTTGGTACTCCGTTAAAACTTAGATATTCGATGGGAGCAAGTGAGGAGGGAGGGAGGGCATCGCATACCAGCTTCACTCGCCCTTGCGTATGACTTGTGGAGCGCTTAGACCTTCACCAGCTTTCCACTCTCCAACTCTCTCTTACATTTCAATCAAGAACGTCAACCCCGGTGTTTAGGTTTTATCCGTAAGGTTGGGATAACTTCTTCTGCCATCGCAACACTTGCAGCTCCCGTTCTCGTTCGCTGTCCCGTGTCTCCGTGTGAACGGTCCCGCAACTTGTCCTTCCCTGTCCCTGCTCTCCGATCCAATCCCTTGCGCACCTGGTCCGATGCATACGCAACCAGCTTGAGTTTGTCCCCTGGGGGTTTGCCCCGTAACGCGCGAGCCCGGGCAGCTAGCAATGCAACTACCGCTGCCTCGCTAGCGGTGCCCTGGATGACCCCGCCCCCGGGGCCCGTCCCCCCGTTGCAGCGGAAGGACGCGGGCAGGCCGCACAGCTCGGCTAACCAATCCATCATTGCCTATTGTTGAGAGCGAGGACGCAGATCGGGGATCCAAAGCGCGGGAAAAGCTTAAACGGCGGGTGCACTTGGACGGGAGATAGCAAGGAAACACAATCGCGATAAACCCCTAACGCCGCTGGCAGAATGCGAACCAAGAGCGTGATGGGCAACCTGGGAAATGGCACGCGGTGGTGTGAGGATTAGGCAAAGAGGCGAGGACGTTGGGCAAGGAAGCGTGCAGGGGCCAGGTCCGTCCGCATGCGTGCCCCGGAGAGGAAAGGGTCTCAGGCCTCTGAGTCTCTCCAGTTGCGGTTGGTTGCGCACTGTGCCGCCTGACTTGCCCCCTTCGACTCCCATGCAAGCAACACGTACTGTTACACCTCCGACCCTCATGACCGCGTCGTTATGGCTGCCGTTTGTTCCCTCCTTTGGGCAATGTCTCCACCGCAGTGAGCCCTTCCGACCTTACCGCGATTGGACATACGTAGGTCCCGGAGAAGCTGATGTCCGACTACAGCAAATTAATAGCATTGCACCCGTGGAGGCGCACGCATACACTCTCGTGCGTAGCCCATGGCCTTCCCATCTCCCACGATGTAATCTCGCCTTTCCATCGGCTTCGTCCTCCTTCTGCACCGTCCTGTCCCTTTCCATGCGAATCTTCCCTCTCTACCTTGTCCCTTTCCTCGGCAATCTTCCCCGCCTCGCTTTCTCGTGCCGGACCCCATTTCGTGTCACCCGATAAAACCCACCATCTCCAGCTCTGTGCTGACGGGACTGGCCGCCCAGCTGAAGCCGATCATGCTAAGCGCAGAGGACCACATGTCCGCCAGGGCTGCTGGGAAGGAGGCGTTGCTCGGGAAGTAGGCGAAGAAGGAGGGTGACTGCCAGTGGGTCACACCTGCCCACCAAACACCAGCAACACCGGATCGCAGGTGGAGGGGTGACCTGGACGGGTGAATCTAGATGCCAGACAGGTGTGGCCATCAACATTAGAGCGGCCCTAGGCGGCAATTACCAAGATGATCCAGTCGACTCGGATCAGCCCCATGCAACTCCGTCCACCAGCCGGACCTGCCCCGCTGCCGGACCTGCCCCGGACCTGCCCCACCATCCCTCCTACCAGCCGGACCTGCCCCGCTTCTTCTGCACCTGCAGCAGCATTCAGCGACATCTAACCGCACCGGGTTACCAGAACTCCATCCCGATACTTCCGCACCAGTATGAGCTTGCTTCCATGTCCCTGGCAGCCGGTCCCCCTTGGGTTCCCGATCTTCGACCCTCCCTTTACCATCTTTCCCATATCGGTACACCGCCGGGAATGGCTCACCCGGCATCAACTTGTCGTGTACGTCCCGTACAACCTCCTCAAAGCTCTCCGGCTGCTCCGGTGGACTGGGTGGTACCTGACCTCGCAGAAATCCAGGCTGCCGGAAGGGGCCGAGATGGAGGTGATTGTAAACGCTGAAGTTGGGTGCAAACGTCTTGCATGTCTGTATGTGGACGTTCTTCACCCCGGATGGGGCCCGGAAATTATTGACATTTAAGGAAAACGCCCTGTGTATCCTGGAATATATGTAAACGTTTGTCCTGACAGAAAACATGTATCTGTTGAATGGTAAACATTATTCCTGGTACAAGTTTCATAGATTACATTGTGATAGACATATGATATCATGATAGGATACATAATTTATTATGTTGTCTTTCTGACAGTTGTTTTTTTGTGCTATCTAATTCCCAGCATTTCTACCCTTCTGATTAGCACGGAAGCCACACGGCTTCCCTATCTCCACAGCTTCCCTATCATTGTACGGAAACCGCACGGCTTCACTTCCTCTTCTTCCTTCTCCTCTTCCCCCTCCAATACTTCCTCTCCTCCACCGTTTCCCCTTAATAAAGCCTCGCGCGCCAGACACACAAGTCTTTCAGTTCCATCAGGTAAAGATAGGTTAGTAGTTCAAGTGGATTGGAACCGTGTATTTGAAGGCCGCTCCATATGTCGAATGTTGACTGCAAGCTTGGAGCTTATATTTGTTGGTTGGAAGAAGTTAGGAATGTTCGTAGCTAAGTCTGTGTGGTGAGATCTGTGTTTGGCCTTAAGGCTTTAACTTAGGCACTATTGCTTGTTAACGGAAAACTGTCAATCATGTAAGTCCTGTCGGGAAAAAACCAACAAAAAATAGTTTAAGAAGTACATTCAGCTTTTCCTAAGCATCAACCTGTAAATCATACGCACATTAATTTATAATGGTTCTGGGCCCAGTAGTCCCTGGAACTCAACCTTGCTTTTTGCGAAATGCCTCCGGTTACTCCACCCGGAGTAAAAACTATTTGCTTCACGGAACAAGTTTTTTCCGCCCCCGGTGGAAAGCTGCACTTCGCACTGGAAGACTTTCCCGGGGATCCCCGCAGCAGCTGAACAGCACGTCTCTAAGCAGGGACATATTCGGCTACTTTGATGGTGCGGCCGTACACGCATCCATCGCCAATTGCCAATTGTAACAATGTCCATGGTAAAGAACTACTTATCCCGGTTAACATACCGTCACTGTCTCGACCTGATTGCCCTCTTCCATCCTGTCTGCTTGCTTTTATGGTAGGATCGCTACACTGATCAGGACTCGCAACTCTACAGCGAGAACAGGTGGTCATCGTTCATATGGCATGAGCGTGGCCTCTTTCCTCGCCGTAACCATCATAGCATTCCTACGCCACCATTTGAGCTGAAGACGTAACCCAACCCTGGAATCACAAACCTTTCATGCATACCTGTACATCCGGCCTGACGCGCTGATGGGGCACGGAAGAATAGTAGTCACAGATGATGTCCACCATCTGGTAACCCATGCGCCGAAACTGTGCGGAAGTGCGCGGCGCAAGAGGAAGCCGAATGAATGCGAGTTAAGCCAGGTTACTGGGACTAAAACCCGCATGTGGACTGAGCCGCCACAGGTCACCACGTTCTGTCAGTGTCCTAAACTTAATTTTGAATACCAAATTTTCATCCACCTTGGAACTTGAATTCTTATGTAAGACCTCTTCCATGCGGGAGGCTCTCCGTTACACACTGGAACACATTGTTACTTACATCCTCTAATGCAACAGGATGTTCATAATCTTTCAGTTCCTCTACATTTGGACGCTCGAACCAGGAAGGAAACGGCTGCGTCGACGTCACCGGGTCCGGATGGTTGGCCCCACTTGAATGTTGGTCAGCTGTCGTAGCATAAGTGATGCGAGCAACTTGATTTTTGCTGCTTGGCGCAAAGCGCATATGACAGTTGCGACCTTGCAAACGACTATTCGTGCATATGTTTCCGGTGTTTATTTTATGAAACATAATCACCCCTATTTAAATAAATAGCTTCTCGTCAGCCGTTCCGTTGCCTTGCGCTGTCGCGCCCTCGGACGTTATTTCAACAAATATGTGTGATTACCAATTACCTGCTTATCAATGCTTAAAAATAGGGGATTACGGCAACCGGTATTTGGCATATACATTCGGGATGTAGGCATTCGGCTAACGTAATGTAAGGAGTTGGGCGTTATGAGCCGCCAGTTATCGTTGTGTAACCGTAGATGTTCAACCATCGGTAAGGGATTGGACTTAAAAAGTTTGTTGTAATGAAGTTTAGGATAATGTGTGTCTGGGGGTTATTGACGCCTTAGAAGAAAGGCAGAAACGGCTACACAAGGTACATTTAAGAGGCATTACATGTAGGCAGCATAGATGTGGCTGTCCATGAGAATTTTTGGGAATGCACACTGGGGCAGCCTTGGGGCGATTGAGATGACTCAACTGGGCGAAGATGTGTTCCCACATGACCATCTCTTCGGCGTCATGAATGTGAGCTGGTTTGCACGGGCCTGCAACAAGTGTTCCACCTAACCAGGATTAAACCTCTCACTGTTTTGTAATGTGATATTGATGCTGTGGCCTGTACGTGGCAGGCATGGGCAGGCGCGGTCGTGCGATGCAGAAGCAGTCACGCACTACCAGTGTAAGCTAAATGTGGAGACCGCACAGCACACCTTGTGAAGCATAATCTTTCAATGCGACCCCATAGTCAACTTGGCACCGCACCGTTAACATGAAGCCAAGCGACCTGATGCACGGTCATTCGACACGCCCGTCGACACGCAAAAGCGGTCCTCATATATTAACTGGCGCAAGTGCAGCCCAGCCACGACGCCAGTCGCGTGCAGCCTTTCCAAGTGCATCACCATGAAGAGACTTTCCAAGTGCATCACCATGAACCAGTGCATCACCAATCCACTGCAATCTAAAGCGGGACAAACGGTAATTGACCCTCACATGGCACCAGTACCGCTCCATGGAAGGCCCTGATTTACACGGTGTGCACGTCTTCTCCTCTCGTAGGACTTAAGCATGACACCCCTCTTCGTCCCATTCCGCAGGGCAAATATCCTCTCTGCATCCTCAAATATCTACCATTCCATACCGGTATCCGCCCAAGTAGAGTCGCTCCTATCATAGCCGGTTTCCAATCAAGTTGGTCCAGACACTCAGATCCATCCTGCGCTCAATCGAAACGCTCACTGCAAACTTGGGAGGTAAGAGGACCATCCCCGCAAGCTCATTGGGTGCTTGGCTAAAATCCGCAGGTTCTCCCAACCAATTGGACAGTAACAATCAGCTGGTGGCCGTCGCCGCACGTTGGCCTAATGCCGGAAGAATAGGACTGCTCCTCCTCTCATTGCAGGTCGCGGCTGCTTTTAGCAGGCCGCCTGGGCGGCTGCATGAGCACAAGCGACAATACCACAGCCATAGCCAAGTTGAGTGCCAGACTGACCTTGCTCTCCGTCCAGTGCAGCCAGGGGGAGAAATCGGAGCTGGAGCCTGAGTCGTCGCCGGATAGGGCGGCGCGGCGAGCGGTGGTGGCGTCACCTCTCCCAGTGCCTGCCGCCTGTTGCTGGTTCTCCCCCCCGGTGGAGCACTGGACTTCATCCAACGACTTCTTCAGCCGGGAGACCTGACAGGGTGAGGGGCAGGCAGGGAAAGACCACCGAACCCAGACATTAGCAAATCAATAGTAGAAAATGAGTTTATGCTGTCCGCTTTGGCATACGTGAGCCGTACGTAATCACTGAGGGATCAACTGACCAACTAATCACTGAGATGGGGGCGTCATTGACATCAGTTGAGGACAACAAGACACCGTACGCCGACAAGGCCGCCGAGGTCGTCACGCCCGGACCGAGAGACCCCGAGACTGTCTTCTAGGCCCACTACAGACGGTCACATCCACGTGCCATCAAACGCCAACCTTAGCGCCCTCTTCAATTCCGACCCACCTCCCGGTCTCGTTGCTTGATCTCGTTCAGCAGTTTCTGCACCTCCGTCTCCAGCTCCTTTGCCCGGACGTAATGTTTCTTGGCAAGCTTGTCCTCGGCAGCGCTGCTGCGCTCCTCTTTCTCACGCACCTCTTTCTCACGCATCTCTTTCTCACGCATCTCTTTATCCTTGGCCGCCTGCTCCTGTGCACCCTGCTCCCTGGCGGCCCGGAGGGCGTCTTCCGAGGCTGGCAAGGAGAGCTTGAGGGCTTTCGCCGCTGCGCTGACGGAATTGGTCAGCGCCCGGGGTCCGAAGTCCAGAGATGTGGACGCAGCGACGGCATCCGCGGGCTCCATCCACCTATAGAGAAACGGGGCTATTGACTTAAATACTTAAATAGGAAAGGCAAAATGTGACTAAGGACACATCTTCCCCCCTAGGGGTGATAGGCGAATGTGCAACGGGAGGAGAAAGGAGAGGGCACGGGACGCACTGAAATCCAGGGGACGAAGTGCCACAGGCGGGGTAAGGGAGCTCGGCGACTCCTCTCATGAAGGGCAAGGCGGTAATCAGAGACAGCCCCAGGTCATTGCGCCGCGCATGGCATGAAGCCACCTGAAGGGAGCTTCTGCCAGACTTGGCGCGATGTGACGGATTCTCCCAAGTGGCCCATTAGAACCTACCCACCTGAGTGTCACGAATCGGGCTTCATGCGGCTCCACTTTGCGAGCAGTAAAATGGCCCGTAAACACCCCCATGTCCTCCTCTAGCCATATGTCGCGAACCTGCGGGATATCGATGGATTTAGTGTACGAATGATAGACAGTTAGGCTGCGGGCGCAGCGGGGAGACACGCAATACGACGTCATCAACCCGTGAAAAACTACAAAGGCAGCAATAGTCATCTTCGGAATAGGAATAGGAATGGTTTCTACCTTATTGCACACACTGTGATGCAATAAGGTAGAAACTGCCGGAGCATAATAACACGAGGGGATTGGAGCCTGGCATGGCACCAGCACAATCGCACTCGCGATAACCCTCTATAGCCCCTGTGCCACGTCACCATTTAGCTTTCTTCCCCGGCCCCTACCAGCGCTGTGGCCTTGGGTCCAGGCGGCTCCAAGGGTGGAGGGCATCCCTCCGGGCAACTGTGTGGGCACTTCTCTAACATGAAGCCTGAGCAGGAAGCATTGCAAAACAAATATCAACGGCCGCAAGGAGCTATGGTTGAGTACACATCGAGGAATGAAAGCGGGTAAAAAGCTGCAATGGTGGCATATGCGAAGGAATGTGAAAGGATAAATGCAGGCGAGAGTGGAGGACGGTCGAAGAGCAGATGGAATGTTACACACCACACCCCTCTTCCCGTCCATCGCTGGCATCTCCAATTCTCTCATCCCATTCTTTCATCAAGCCCCAACCAGCCGAACCACCTATTACGATGCAATGCAGTTAGCCCAGGGGACATGCGCTCACACTTTGGTACCCAGCACTCTTCCCATTCCCCTCCCCATCCCAGCTCTATGTGACAACCGAGCACCGTGGAAGCAGAAAACGGACCCCTCTCACTTGCAACCCCCTCACCTGCATTGTTAATGCACTCCCCTGACTTAGCCCAGCTGGGACACAGCTCGTGTTTGTCCACGCATTTGGGGGCGGTGAAGTTGGTCTCGCGGCTCCACTTAGCATGCTCAACAGGCAGGTCGCGGCTGAGGTGGTGGCAGCAGCACGCATGCGGGAATCCTCAAGTGAGAGAGAGCTTTACAGAAGGCCAGCCGGTCCAACTCACCCCATCACGCTAGCTCCGTGATCCACACCACCGCGCACCTGAACTCGGTGGTGATGTCCACGGTGTTGGTGCCCAGGTTAACCAGCAGCATGGCGGTGCGGCCGTCCGCCAGTGGCTTGGCCCACACCTCAATGAGGCCGTCGTTCGGGGCGGTCCACACAGGTTTGCCCTGTGCCCCCAGGGGGTCCTGGTTCACAGCGAGGACCTCGCGGGCAAGCAGAATCTGGAAGAAACACCGCCAGGAAATAGAGGAGTTGATCATTAGGGCATTCATAAACCACCATGCAGGAAGGAGGGGCATCACGTTTTGTGGCAATGCGGAAATTAACTACGCGAACGATAACAGCCTGCATGTCTGGGAATGGCATGGCCACAGCAGTCGATGGCTCCGCTCCGGGTGCGCACACTATACATCAAAGGAAAGAAGGCAGGAATGCAGACGTGCGGAGCGATACACAATCCGCAATGGTTTTTCCATCTTTATGTCCACCAGCCGTCATCGTTTTAGGTAAACAGAAGTGTAGCAGGCGAGTGGTTCGAGGGGGTTTAGAGACGGGGGATTGAACGCGCGGAGTTTCTTTGTGGCCTAGCTGACCTATCCATGCTGACAAGCGAGTGAGCACAAGGGCGAAGCCCAAAGGCTGAAGACGTGCACCCACTTTTGGCGGTCCGTAAGGGGCACGTATGCTGGGCATGATGGACGGCCGCTCCAGCTGCAATCGCACCATCCCCTTCGCTTCCTGAGAGTCCCGAACGAACACCCTCCTCGAGGCTCGCATCAGCCAACGACGCGATTTTTAAATTGTCGCAATTCATGTGGCACCAAGCAATCAAGCCTGTCAATTATGCCCTAGTGCACGTCCACCACCTCACCTGCAGCGTCGCCTTGCTCATGTTTCGCGGATCGTTCCCGAGGATGAGTGGCGCCGCCATGATACACCAGAACGAGAAATGGGTGCGCTGCTCAGTCTGAGTCAACCCGCCCACCTTGCCCCACCTGGGAACAAAGGGAGGGGGAAGGATTGAGGAAAGAGGTGACGCATGGCGAGGGTGTGATAAGCTGTGCAAGTTCGCCGCGAATAGGGTACGGTCAAGCGGGCTGACACAGCCACACAGGGTCTTGCAGAACAAGTTGAACCTCCCAAACTACAAGTAGACACCACGAGGGCAGGGGGATAAGATAAATATCCAAATAACACGGATGTCAAGAGAATGCAAGCCGGCCGGACACCAGTGCCAAAGCATCAACCCTCAAGTAGCAGCTGCGCACATAGAAATCCGCATAACAAACTAGCTTAAGCGCCCCTCCATCCCGAGCACCTTGAAGCCGCAGCCCCTCCCACCTGTCCCTACTGATGTACTCCCCGGGCTTGCAGTCGTGCACGTGCTCAGGGCACTCCTGTACGATGCCGTAAGGATACATCCCGTCCAGCCCCACCACCAGCATGTCCGGATCGTTGAAGGCGCCCGGACCCGCATACTCCGCGAGGGCCTGTGTCTGTCGCACCGCCCCCAGGATGGGTTGCAAAAAGGACGGCAGCTTGAGTGCGCGGGCCTGGGCGGCGTCCCAAGCAGCAAACACGTCGATGCCCGTTCGCCACGAGTTGCCAACCTGCGCAGCGAAAAGAAAGAGAACAGAACGTTGTTGCAGGAAGTCGTTACAGTGCTGGTATATCCCGAAGGTGGCTCCGCACGATTAATCGGACGCAAGGAAACATTTCGGGGGCCTACCCTAATAGAGCACGCGCGCTCTCTGCAGATCCCTATCCCAGGGCTCTTATCCTCCGCTATCCCTTTTTCATCATCACTCGACACAAGCCCACCTGCTTTCCCCACAGCCACGGCTGCCCTGAGCCCCATGAGCACAGACTGAACAGGATGGGTCTCCCAGTGGCTGCCAATGCATCCCGCATGCGCTCATAGGACGCCTGCACGCTCTCCTGCACCCCGTCCATGCCGCAATAGTCGAACTTAAGGTAATCTACGCCCCATTCGGCATATGTGGCTGCGTCCTGCGTGCGATTTGAGGGGAGGGTACGATCAGGCGCAGCGTACCAAGCTCAGCTCGATACTGCAAAGCATGGCAACACATCAGCCCTGAATACATTACGACAATCACAGCACAGCACATTAGGTAGTTTCAGTCGCACTCCTGCGCTGACGGGATATCCTCCTCCTGGCAACTTAAGGTTTTTAGGGCAACTTTACTTATCCACCAGAAATCTCATAAATTGGCGGAATTCAAGCTCTCACACGCGAGAACAAAATCGCCGCTCCCGCTGTCAGGTAGCTCAGGTGTGCTTGCGGTGGAGAATAGTCAAACCGCTCTGCCCAATGAGCGCATGCAGCCGGCTCGCTGCCACATTCACATAGCAGCCGGCTCGCTGGCCATGTCTTGTGGAGTGTGTGAGAGGCTAAGAACATGTAGGATCATCGTGAACAAAAGTAAAATTAAAAGAAACTGCCGATTACACGTTTCCGGTAATGTAACCCGGGATCACGCAGATTCACGCAACAGCACATGCATGCGTGCATGATGCACGATGGGGAATCAGGCTGGCCCGGTCCAGTCGGCCCAAGAGCAGGCCCGGTAATTCAAATTGTGTTCGATTCAAATGCCTCGTTTATGGCCCCCTAGCTGGGTCACAATATCAAGAGGCCCCTCACCCTCTATGCATATTTTAGCGCAAATTAATTTTAGGGCACACCGCACGGATCCGCGCAGTGCCAACCGTAGCTCCCTTCACCCGAACTCATCTCATTACCTCCGAAACTTTGGGAAAACCTATCGCTCAGTCAGCAGGATCCCCTGATAGGTTTTGCCAGGCGAGAAAGCTCACTTAGAATTTCTCCCGACTCATGTTAAAAACAGCAGTTCCCCCTTAACGGCCGTACCTACCCTTCCAAACCCCTAGGTTCCGAGCTCCCGACCCTCACCTCCTGATCCTACGGTTCCAACGATTCCGTGTTACCCTCTAGGGGGGATTCCCAACTCCCCCTAGGTTAGTACTGCGAAAGAAAGGTGCCTACTCACCAGCTTCTCGTAGCCCCAGCTCCCTGGATAACCCTCGCACGTCTTGTTGCCCGTATCTGAGTAGATACCAAAGTGAAGGCCCAAGCCATGGATGTAGTCACCAAGTGCCTGGCCGCACACAAAGTAACAGCACGACATGGATGATTGGGGTACAGTTATTTCGCACAGATCCAGGAACTATGCGGTCAACTGTATTGGTGTCCGAATATATAATGGGCCCGGGGCCCGGGTAATTTCCTTATGGTACGGGCAATAGCCAGATATTGAGGCGCCGGGAGGAGTCTGCCTGTCGTTGGATCCGGTCTCCTCTCTGAAGGTTTCGTAGGTGCGATGCGACGGGGAATGTGTAGTAGAGCACAACGCGTGCAATATGCGGCTGATTGTCGGTTCATGCGCACCTTCATCCCCGAGGGGAACTTGTTCGCAAAAGGCTGTATGCGCCCGGTCGTTGGGTCACGCTTCTCCATCCAGCAATCATCTTTGTATAGAAGCACAGAAGAACGCCATGGAGGTAAGTAAGGGGGACTTCAGTGGCAGCTTGAGAGGTCGTTGAAAGAAAGAACACGGCGGGGTTAGGGCACCGCGGGACACGTCAGTCCCGCCCTAGGGAAATGAGAAGAGCCGTGAAGAAAGCATCCCCAGACCAAGATGGATGAATCTATAAGGCTTTTATATCCTTTCCGGTATCACGCGTCTGCGACCGTTGACCACCGGCTACAGCAACAACCCAGCGCACAGGCCGCACGGCGTATAATGACCGGTGCCTGTACAACGCACCGATGTTGACATATGTGTATCCAGCATCCTTTAAGCCCGATGCTGCTATCGCGTCCGCAACTTGACGAATGATCGTCTCATTGATGTTGCAACGGAAGTAGTTCCATGAGTTCCATCCCATAGCCGGCGTCTTTCCGACGCCATTATCAAGTGACGCTGCAAATTTAACAGCGCAGATCATAACGAACAACACGTACGCCGAGCGCATATTGGCACGAAACGAATGGTCTTGCATGAATTGCATTCGCATCCGAAAAATTACATTCAATGCCAAAAAATGCATCGATCAGCTGCACCGGCGCTCAACGGCCCGATGGCTGTGAGGCTGTGACTTGCCGGTGTCTGCAAGAAGTGACAATAAAATTGTCTTGCATCAGATCACCTAATAATTTCAATGCTAGAAATGTAAGGTCCTGTGCGCACGAACGGAGGCGGTTCGCGGTTGTGTAACCTCCATGTCCCGTACAACATTTTCGTGCGCGCATGGATCCACGGCCGATGTGCAACCGTGCAACATATCCGTCAGTTTATGTAAGATGTATCTAAGCCAATATCTGTGAAGGCCGCTTGAACACCAACGTTGTCAAGTTTTGTTCATCTGTGACCAACATCTCAACTATTGTCGCGCGCGTGAGACATAGTCGCAAATCATACCTCAAAGCACTTGGAGTCGGTTTGCTTAGAAATTATTGGTACCATGCTCGGTGATGCTGGGCAGTAAATATGAAACGGACAACGTGCGTGGGGTGCATCCTTGCCCTTCTGGTATGCGTCAGAGGTACGTTTGCAATAACAATTAAGGTAATGATCTTCCATGCATGCCTATGTCTCGGGCCCCCACGGCAAACTGTCACCGTTTCTGCCGGTTGCTGTCCTGTACTCCAGGTCAAGCAGACGGATCGCAGTGGCAAGACAAATCTCAGCAGGTAATCCCTGGATGGGTCATCTCAGGTGCAATGTAAAGTGCGGATAGGCAGCCCCTGGGCATCTATATACCTGCATCAAGTTTGCGCCTTAGGAGTGGGGCGGGGTTTTGAACACCGACACCTTTTTAAAATTGCCACCTAGCCTAAACTTCTGACCGTGCATTAAACCGCTCCCCTTTTCGGTCTCAGTATTACCAACAATGCCAGCATGATCAGCGACAGCAGGAGCAGTATCAAGACATCATGGCCGGTGGCGGCTGTGGTAATAATCCGTCGACAGGTACCCACCAGCAGCAAGCGCCTGTCCAACAGCAGTGGGTGCAGGAGGAAGGCATGGCAAACATCGTCGGCCAAGCGGATGCTGCGTTTGTGACTGAGAGCCAATCTACCCAGCCACAAGAGCAGGAACGTTATATGGATGCGGCGGCTGCTGGGCAGGGATACCTGGTGCCACCTGAGAGTAGTGACCAGCAGGCTAGGGTGGCCATGGGTGAAGTTGCAGATAATCAGTATGAGTTGTATTTACAAGGGATGGGGCAGCTTAGCCAAGAGCTGCAGCAGAAGCAGCTAGAACTAAACCACCAGAGATCGTACTCACAGCAGGAACAGTACAGCATTGGTGAGGCAGGTGCACGATGCGACGCCCGTTATACGGACGCACAGGAGACTGTTTGTTCTGAAGAGGGCATAAATCAGTGGCAGAAAGCAGAAGAGCACGCAAATCAGGCAACACATCCTAGTGCAGAGGTACACGACAACACTTGGTATAATGCAGCAGCTGCTGATGCTGACAAAAGTAATGTTTCAGACAACTCAAACGCCGCGGGCGGGTTAGATGCTGAAAACCCAGGCGAGCAACGCACTGAGCACAGCAGCCCCGCAACGTCCAGCGACTATCCTCACTCAAATGTAGCCCAGTTAAGCCTACCACTGCAGCTGCAGGACGTTTCTCATGGACAAGATCCGCCGGAGCAGGACCAAGCGCACCATCATCATCAGACATTGGTGGACCTGCATCAAGTGCAGTCTGAACACGTGGTGCAAATATATGAAGAGGTACTGCAGGTGGAGTCACAGTGGGCTCAGACCCAGAACAGTGATTCGGGGTGGCAGCAGCAGCAGCAGGAAGCGGCGGACCCGTACCAAGCGCAAGATGCTTCTGTAGCGCAAGCAGAGGAGCAGGCGCAGCAGGTGGAGTCACAGTGGCCTCAGGCCCAGTACAGTGATTTGGGTCATCAGCAGGAGCAGGAAGCGGCGGACCCGTACCAAGCGCAAGATGCTTCTGTAGCGCAAGCAGAGGAGCAGGTGCAGCAGGTGGAGTCACAGTGGCCTCAGGCCCAGTACAGTGATTCGGGGTGGCAGCAGCAGCAGGAGCAAGCGGCGGACCCGTACCAAGCGCAAGATGCTTCTGTAGCGCAAGCAGAGGAGCAGGTGCAGCAGGTGGAGTCACAGTGGCCTCAGGCCCAGTACAGTGATTCGGGGTGGCAGCAGCAGCAGGAGCAAGCGGCGGACCCGTACCAAGCGCAAGATGCTTCTGTAGCGCAAGCAGAGGAGCAGGCGCAGCAGGTGGAGTCACAGTGGCCTCAGGCCCAGTACAGTGATTCGGAGTGGCAGCAGCAGCAGGAGCAAGCGGCGGACCCGTACCAAGCGCAAGATGCCCATGTGGCACAAGCAGAGGAGCAGGTGCAGCAGGTGGAGTCACAGTGGCCTCAGGCCCAGTACAGTGATTTGGGTCATCAGCAGGAGCAGGAAGTGGCGGACCTTCATCACGTGCAAGATGCCCATGTGGCACAGGCAGAGGAGCAGGCGCAGCAGGTGGAGTCACAGTGGGCTGAGGGCCAGATTAATGATCTGGGTCATCAGCAGGAGCGGGAAGCGGCGGACCCGTACCAAGCGCAAGATGCTTCTGTAGCGCAAGCAGAGGAGCAGGCGCAGCAGGTGGAGTCACAGTGGCCTCAGGCCCAGTACAGTGATTCGGGGTGGCAGCAGCAGCAGGAGCAAGCGGCGGACCCGTACCAAGCGCAAGATGCCCATGTGGCACAAGCAGAGGAGCAGGCGCAGCAGGTGGAGTCACAGTGGCCTCAGGCCCAGTACAGTGATTCGGGGTGGCAGCAGCAGCAGGAGCAAGCGGCGGACCCGTACCAAGCGCAAGATGCTTCTGTAGCGCAAGCAGAGGAGCAGGCGCAGCAGGTGGAGTCACAGTGGCCTCAGGCCCAGTACAGTGATTCGGGGTGGCAGCAGCAGCAGGAGCAAGCGGCGGACCCGTACCAAGCGCAAGATGCCCATGTGGCACAAGCAGAGGAGCAGGCGCAGCAGGTGGAGTCACAGTGGCCTCAGGCCCAGTACAGTGATTCGGGGTGGCAGCAGCAGCAGCAGGAAGCGGCGGACCCGTACCAAGCGCAAGATGCTTCTGTAGCACAAGCAGAGGAGCAGGCGCAGCAGGTGGAGTCAGAGTGGGCTCAGGTCCAGAATAATGATGTGGGTCAGCAGCAGGAGCAGCAGCAAGCGGCGGACCCGTACCAAGCGCAAGATGCCCCTGTGGCACAAGCACAGGAGCAGGCGCAGCAGGTGGAGTCGCAGCAGGTTCAGGCCCAGAATAATGATCTGGGTCAGCATCAAGCCCTTGCTGGGGTGGTTAATGAGTTAGTTGCAGTATCGGACCAAGGTAGCATTACGACACATTTTCAAGCAACTGCAGCCGTAGCTCAAGTCGCTGGCATGCAACCCTTAGACACCCTTGACCCGGTGGTCAAACAGCAGCAGGAATCACAACTCGCAAATCAGGATTCCGCACGTTCGACTTCTTCTGAAGAACCATTGCCGTTGACTGCAGCTGAAGCCGTCAGAGATGCTGGAGCTGCCGAGGGTAGCGGCATTGAAGGCGGCCATCCTGACAGCGGTGTTAATGCCAGCGCTAGAGTCTCTGATACTGACGCCGTAGCAGCGGCCCTGACGGATTTGGCCCAGGCAGAGGCCAGCGGCGGTCCATCACATTCGAAGCCCGCCACTGTCATTCCGCGTGGCGATGGCACATTTGAGGCTGCTTCAGAAGCTGATCGGGTGGCAGCACAGGCAGCAGCGGAAGCGGCATCTCTTCACCCTCTCCGCGGCATGAAAAGGGCTGATGTGGAAACTAAGTACGTCCATGCCCGAGTTTGAGTTTGGATAAGGTTTCGGGATGTGTCCAGCTTGCGGCGTCGGATTGGGAGTATGGTGGCGTAGGAATCTAAGAGGTCTACAACTGCCATTTTACTAGCCTTTGGTTCCTATTCTATGATTTAACTTGTCATTTCTTGTATGTCATCTTATGCTTACCTCTTGCGCTCCGCCTCTGCTTTGCTGGTGCTCGCATGTTACTGGTACTGCATATTTTAGTATGAGACCTAAAGTATAAGAAATCACAGTATGACTGTAGAATGACAACCGAACTGAAGGGAATTCCAGCCGATACAAGGTTCCATGTTAGGTAATCTGGACCAACGGTTCTTGGAATGGAGCTATGTGTGTTGGTCAAGCGTTGGTCAAGTGTCGTTGGTGTTGTCGTTGGTCAAGCCGGAAAGGCGGCATGGGTGGTGATATTCTGCACTCGCTCCGTTTCCCCTGCCTTCCACCCGGGGCCACTGCAGGCTGCTGGAAGCCCAGGTGCTTATTTATGCAAACACCTCCTGTCGTAATATGACTGCGGGCCTGGTCAAGCTGCGGGAGCTGCATGAGCTGGTGGAGGCAGCGTTGCCGAGTAGCCCCATGGTGATTGGGTAGCCGCGCGTCTCCGGAGCCCAAAGTTCGGAATTATGGGGCTTGGACCCAGAAATGGGACGGTATGGGGCTTGGGAATGAAAACGATGGTTTTGCTGGGCGGGAATGGTCTTTGCAACGGCCTTATGCAAATACGTGACGTGGAGGGGCCCGCTGGCGCACAGCAGCCATGACCCTTGCCCTTGAAACATAATGGCACTTCATTACCTTCATTGCCCATTGAGCTGCAGCTGGACTTTCCGCGCCTCAACTCAGCCACACCGCTCCCCGCAGGTTCGCGCACGGCTCCCCCCGCCACCGGCAGCTGATGACAATAATTCCAGTTCGGCTGGAAACCAGACGACGACGACCAATTCCAGCAATTCCAGCAATGCGGAGCCGCCGCGGCCTCTTGTACTGGAGGTGGCGGAGAGTAGACACGCTGGTGAGATAGCGTGGCCGGGGATGCAGATAGACAACGGGGACCCAGAAAGGCGCGCACGGAACAGGGGCTGGGCAGGGGCTGGTAAATGCATGGCAACATAGTTAAGGACAATCAAACATGGAAAAGCTATCTACCAAAAGACAATTTTCCTATCTTCGGTGCAATCACCTCTCACGCGTTTTAATGAAGTTATGCAGGGGCAGTTATTGAGCAGTTGCGCTACAGGTCTGGAGGCTTTGAAAGAGGCATGACGAAGGATTTGGTTGGATTGCATTATACACCATCCCAGCCTGGAGATGCACGTAATATGCACGTATCCTTTCTTAGCAAAGATCAAGATGAAGTCGGTGCACTGCATTCGGCAAAAGTCACATGACGGGGTATGGATGAGAAGTTCCCACCGTGCATACACAGCTAGGATGTAACATTCAGCACTCGCACGCACGCCGATGCGTGCGTGTATCTAAGCCCCCTCATTCCTTTCTATCACCTTTTCTCTTAGCTATCTGCCGAACCCTTCCTGCGCGCACGTACTTCTTGATCCAAAACGCACCTACACGCGCATTCCCCCGCTCCCTGCCAAAGGCCTGCACGCCGCCGCAGCGGCAACATTTCAGTTGGCAGCACTGCAGGCGTCCGGGGTCATGCCCCCGGACGTCCTGCCGTACGACCCAATGTCCGCTGCGCTTGCACTGCATCAAGCAGCTCGCGCAGGCTCCCTGGAAGCCCTCATGTCTCTGGCTGACCGCTATACACAGGTGCGGGAGGGTATGTGCAAGTAACGGAGCCTTTCCTATATGCGTCTCTGGGATATGCGTGCTAAGGCCAGTGCCACACTGTATCTAAGGATCTGCGTGGTGGGACTGCGGACCTCGTTCCGATAGGCGGGGTTCATTACGGCAGGGCCGCACAGGAGGGGGAATCAGGGAAATCAGTCTCTCAGTTTCTCAGTCTGTATTGTGCGCCGCACCGGTGGACTTCCATTGCTGGATACGTTGATTTTCTGCCTAAGGCAACACCTGATAAGCCCTCTATACACCCGCCTATCCTCCAGGGTATCAGCACACCTGCGAGCTGCTCTCGTGGCCTTCAATTTGGCAAGCTAGCGGCCATGTACTTGGTCGCGGATGTGGAGAAGGAACAGAGGTGAGCATTGTGGGCGAGTTAGCAATAAATGACAACTTCTGGGGTTCGCTCAGTTGTGCTGTGCTGACACTCCTTGCAGAAATGCTATTTGCTACTGGATTTTGTTGCATAACGTGTTATTGCAGCCTGTTATGTGCTATTGGAACCTTTCGTGATCTTGCGCAATCTGCACCGCTTCTACAAGTGCCGTGTTGGATGGACTGTCGGGCCAATGTGATAGTGGCAGCGGTAGTGGTATGGGGATGGTTCTAGTTCCGGTGTCCTGGTGCACATGGATGTGAGTATGTTGTTACGCCTTAGCAGCGCCAGCCTACGCCGCAACCCGCTCAATACAACCCGCCTGTCTGCTCCACAGGTACGCCCCTTCCTTGGCGCCAGTTTCTCTTCGGGAAAGGTTTGCGGATGGGGGCTACGTGGCGGCGGAGGATGCGGAGAACGGCCAGCACGTGATTAACCTTGAGGAAGATATGGCGTTCAGGTGGGCAGCGCGGCCTCAACAAGGCAAAGATGCAAGGGGCTGGGGACTTACGTGAGCACCTGGTAGGACAAGAGTAGGAAATACTTCAACTGGTCGTGGTCGTTGAAGGAGGAGAGGTAGCGGTTTTGTCTGCACTTAATGTTGGGCCCGTTGGGCCTTACACTTCTTTGTGCTTTCCGCTGCGCAACGCCCGAGCAAGCTGAACCTGTTCGCCAACGTAATAGGGGCAATGCCGATGCGATTCGGCGCATGGCCTACCGGCGGCTGGTGGGTCGGGGAATGGAGGCGGATCCCGAGGGGGCCTTCCATGATTTCCAGATCGCGGCGGCGCAGGGAGACCCGTACGCTATCTTCAACATCGGCTACATGTACTTGAGGGTGAGGACAGGAGGAAGTGGGGCGGAGCCTGGACCGTATCGCTGTGAATAACTGCGTGTATACCTGGGGTTAGAGTATTGAGACTTTCAGAACTGTTGGCGATTAT
Organism: Volvox reticuliferus; assembly: GCA_019650235.1. Classification (NCBI taxonomy): domain Eukaryota; kingdom Viridiplantae; phylum Chlorophyta; class Chlorophyceae; order Chlamydomonadales; family Volvocaceae; genus Volvox; species Volvox reticuliferus. The sequence goes on from BNCP01000049.1 coordinate 224,406, forward strand.
ATAAGGAAGGGAAGCAGCAGGGGTTTTAGGCGAGGGATGTGCCCCCGCCCACGATGCGCACGTGGTCTTATCACCCACCCGTACGAACGGCACCTACCCGCAATATTTCCACATTTCCCGCTGCCTTTCCCGTCCCAATAACCCGTTCGTCAGGGTCTTTACGTTGCCCAAAACTTCTCGGCTGCAAAGGAGCAATTCGAGAAGGCGGCCCAAAAGGGCCTGCCTTCGGCCCATAACGGGCTGGGAGTGCTCGCTTGGAACGGCCAGGTAGGGGCGGCTTGGCGCGGGGAGAAGTGGCTACGTGATAGAGAATACACAGGCTTTAATGCGACCACAAATCAGCAGCCAAATTATCTAGGGGAGAGGAAAAACGAACGGACGCCGATGGGGAATCCACGTGTGTAAGTACATGGGTAATTGGATATGTGCTTTATAGCCATTGAGAAAGCTGGAGGTTGCGTACGAGTCTGAGAGCAAGAAGACCGTGTGCGTGCGAAAATGTCTGTTGACGCCGTTGGGATGTGGTGTGGGATCTCTTCTCGCTTCCATTCCCATTCGCATGGCATAATGATCATGAAGCATGCGACAGGGGGTGTGCATCACCGGTGGCTGCTGGGACATGTGCAGCTTCTTCTTGCTGTTCGTGCCGTGGTGGAACAATCAATCGTCCACATTTACCCCTTGACACCCGCCAGGCCAACTTGCAACGTACCCCGGATGGCGGTGGTGGATATTCGCAGTTGGTGTTCCTTTTCCCACTTTGAACCAGTTAGAGTTCCAGTTCCGTATGTCCGTATCTCCGCTCCTTCCCTTTCGTCTCATCTGGGTTTCAAGTGTCTTAAAAAGCTGCCCCCTCTCTCCTTCGTATTTGCCTCCTATATTTTATCGCTACAATGTTTACCTTTCTTTCAGTCCTTTCGTTGCGTCTTTCGTTGCATCGAGGCTTATTTTCATTCCCCACCTGAAAAGCAGGGCATGGCTCCAAATTTGACGGCCGCACGTGAATCGTTCGAGCGAGGTGCCCTCCTGAACAACTCGGACTCGGTGTACAATCTGGCCACCATGCACTTCCACGGGGCTGGAACACCGGTTAACCAGACGCTGGGTGAGTGGGTATGGATGGCTGGAGGGGCTGGAGGGGCTGCTGGAAGGGGATCAGAGACAGACAACGGCATGTTGGGTCGAGATGGAGTACGGTTGTCGTCACGGGTATTGCGGCTGCCCCTGAAAGTCGATGCCAGTCGCCCGCAGACTCTATGACTGTGCTCAGATACATCGTGGACATGACGCTGGCAATGATTTGCTTGCAATGGTTTTCCGGTTTATCGTGACGCCTAACGAGGTATCCCATCCCTAGACCCCGGGACGAAAGTCGAGTTTTCTTTGCAAACGGTTCTGCAATAATACAATCCTTATTATGGCCTCACGTTCCTGCCGCCATGCGAGTTTATATAACTCGTCTTCTTCCTCCCAGTGGCGCCGGTCATCCATATAGTATTCTTCTTTTCCGTTCCACCAATGCACGGCTTTTGTTCCCCCCCCGCACACTGCTTTCCTTGTATGAATACTTTTGAAGGTCCTCCTCCCATTTCCAGCTGCAATTCGTTTTTATTGCCTAAATTGCCGCTCACCACGACCCCTGCTCTTTCTCTTCGCACGCACCCTTCCCTGCCGCTCACAATGCCGCTGCTCTCTGTATTTCACTTCTCTGTGTGTTGGTCTTGCAGCTATGGACCTCTTCAAGCGAGCCTTGGAGCTGGGCCATTGGCGGGCGCCGTACATGCTGGCGCTGGCGTATGAAGTGGGCGCTGGCGCTGAGGCCAACTGCAGCCGCGCAATGCAGTACCTGAGGCTTTTGTTCGCCGATCGGAGCACCTGGGGAAAGCAGCTCACAGCGGCCGTCAGGCTTTTAGATTCAGGTTGGTGCGTTGGTGCGTGACTCTGGGCTTCTAAATCGGATTTGGCAGCGCAAGCCCATGCGTTCAGAGTGTGACGGAGTAAGGACTCCCATAAAGCCGTTTCTACTTGCGAGGTGTTTCAATGCGAGGTGTCCTCTTCTGGTTGCATACGTACATTTGTTGGGAGACGGCATCATTGAAGGACGGAGGGAGGTGAATTAGGGAGGCCCAGAGCAGCAGATGAGCGCGCTAAGAGGTTAGGGATTGCGGCAGGCAGCCAAGCATGTGAGAGGTGCTGTGGGACGTCCAAGTTGGGCGGTTAACTGCCATTCACATCTCCGTTTGCATTTCGCATCGGCCGCAAGCATAGGATGCGTACGGGGTAAGTCGCCAGCATATCCCCTTCTGTCCTCCCACGTCGCGCCCACCAGGTGACGCTCGTGGCGCCCTACTGACGTATATCACGGTGGCCGAGCAAGGCAGCTCCGCTGCTGCCGCCAACGCAGCCTGGCTGCTGCGCCGCCGCGTGGGTTATTCGGGAGCCGACGCCGACCGGCTGGCTGCCAAGTACTTCCAGCGGTAGGGTAATGACATGTGTCCGCACCCGTGAAATGTTGCAGTCACGCCTGTTGCACTGCATAACGGAATAGAGGGACCCAGGTGTATCAGGACGAATTTAGAATATTGAGGGCTTGTCCTTCATAACTATACATATCTTGTTGGTCATGATACTGGCCGGAACAGCTTCTCTTACCCATCGCAGAGACCGCCGCGAGGAAGGTCACTAGTCATCTTAGGACATGCTTATCCCACCTTATTCACTACATGATTCACCACTGCCCATGATGTCTGCGGCGGTTCCGTGGTCCACCTCAATCGGCGCGTACTACCAATGTCCAGCCGACTTCGGCCAAAACGGTTGGGCCGCAAGCCTCGATACTTGCGATTCGTTATCATTGGCTCACTATCATAAGGGGACATCCCACAGGCACCTTTAGGGCTCACACGGTATTTCACCGCGGGACGTTTGACGCTAAACGTTTCACCATTAACGTTAGCCCCCAGCAAACGCAAAAAGGATAGGAACAGGTAGGAACATGTCTGAGGCTCAGCTTGTTTGGGCCATCCTATCTGGCCCCAAAAGGGATGGTTCGGCTGTTGGCAGCATTGTAATTTATTTCCGCCCTGAAGCTCGCACCTTTCTCGCTCATGACCGCGCGTCCTAACCCCATATTGTCCGCAGAGCGGCAAAGCAGGGCCACACGAGCAGTATGGTGGAGCTTGCCCACATGATTCTGGAGGCGGCCATTCGGACAGCAGCCTTGGCCCCAGCCACGGCAGGGGAACCAGCGAACATTACAGCTCCAGTAGAGGCCACGGGTCGTGCTGGGACGGAGAGATCAGAAGAGGAATCGGTTGGTGGAGGCCCCAAGGAGGCGGTACCGCTGTCAAAGGTTGCGCCCAGCAGCGACGCCGAAGGCAATTCCTCAGGTGCAGCCGCTGATATGAGGGCATCAACAGAGACTGTGGACGGCGCAAACACGACGGCTGCTACTGTGGTTGGTGAGGCGTTGCAGGGAGTTGGCGATGGTAGGGCCGCCACGCGCGAGGTTTCAAATGACGTCGCGGCTATCATTGGTGGTCCCTCTGCCAACAGCGAACCTTCGGCGGACACGACCACGGGGGACACGGCGACGACTCCTGCAGGCGCCGGTAATGGGGATGGCAGCAATGGTGAGGGCCGCGTCGCCGTGACAGCCCAGTCGGCGGCAGTAGACACATCGAGCGCCAATTCCAGTGCCGCCTCCAGCGCCAATTCCAGTGCTGCCTCCGGCGCCAATTCCAGTGCTGCCTCCGGCGCCAATTCCAGTGCCGCCTCCAGCGCCAATTCCAGTGCTGCCTCCGGCGCCAATTCCAGTGCTGCCTCCGGCGCCAATTCCAGTGCCAATTCAAGCGACGCTGCTTCTTCCAACGCTACGGACCTCTTTACCTTGCCTCCCTTGAAGTCTAGCACCAAACGCCCGCCGCCGCCTCCTTTGGTGCTTCCCGCTGCCCTGCCGACCCATCGTGTTGTGCTGGGGGTGTCAAAGGCGGCTGACGCGGTGGCCTGGTACCGCGCCGCCGCGGCCACGGGAGACCCGGAGGGGCTGTTCTACCTAGGCTGGGTGTATTATCACGGAGTGGGTGTGGCAGAGAACGCCACCTTCGCTAAAATGTTATGGATGCGGTGAGCAGCAGAATGGGCCTGGGGCGTTAAGTCACAAGCAGGGCAATTGTTAGGAAGGGACGGGTAATGCTGCATGTTGGTTTCTCAGGGAACATTTGGAGCTACGTGTCGTCGCCACTGGGGAGCCGAGACCGCTAGCACAGTTTCCCCGACACCATAACATACAATCTCACGGCGTGTGCAGGTGCAGTTTCATCGTCCCCTGCTCTCATACAACCGATATGTTGTCCCCCCCTGCAATTCCCCGTGCCGCAGGTCTCTTGAAGCCTCCGGAATCCGCTCTACCCGCGCTCTAGCCCCGCTGTTGGCCCTCGCTGGAATGCGTATTGACGGCTGGCTGGCGCCGCTGGTAGGACCGCACGCTCTGGCCAGGGGGATAGCTCAACTGCAGCGAGGACAGGTCGTGATGCAGGCGTTAATCAGTCTATCAGGTACAGGAGGCCCGGGGAAGCCAACGGTGCAGGGCGTCACCGGGGTTGACATGGTGGCGGGTAATGATGCAAGAGCAGGGGATGGGGTGCTGTTGAAAGCGCAAGTGCGCAGCTTGACGCTGGTGAAGAGATGGGTGGGGCAGCTGGTAGCAGCAGGTGGCGGCGTGGACTTGGGTAACTTGGAAAATTCCCTGCTGCTGGGACTGCTGGCGGCATTATTAGTGGTGATGGTGCTGCGGCGACGACGCCTTGCTGTCAGGACGTGAAGCGGGATGGAAATCGCGACGGCGTTGGCGGCGGCCTCTACTCGCTCATCCAAGCAACTTAAAGTGTTCGGTGATGGCTGTGTCAATCCTTAGCCCAAAATCTGTAGGCGGATGTTCAATCGAAATGGGTGTATTCGATCAATGTCTGGATCATGATTAGGGTTTTTAGGGCTTAGGGATGTTAGGCAGAGCTTAGAAACTCGTCTTTCCTCGCTGTGGGCAAAATGTGATCGGGGGGATGCGAGGTATTGCTGAAGATAGGCGTGATGCGTGGCGCGTGATTTGGAGGATAAGGTGCTACCTCGGTATCGTCTTGCTAACTGGCATTCTTCGATGCATTGATGGAGTGTGCACGCTGCATGGACAGGAAAACAAAAATTTCTACAGCGTGACAATATTAGATGCTATGATTGTGCCAAGTGGGAAACGGGGACTTGCATACATACGCGATTGTGATCATTTTAGGTCATATTTATCCATGACGGGTCGAGGATTAGATTTATGAGCCCGTCACCTGGTTTAATATTTTAGCGAGAGCCACGCCAAGTCAACAGAAAGGATTTGGTGCGTGTGTGGAAATTTTAGAAGCTGTTCCATAAAGCTGCACCATGCCAGGAGGGGCTTGGGCTGCAATGACCTCCCGTGAATCACTGGAAGATTGACGTGTGTGCGGAATAGCTCAGATTCCTGAGACCCAGTTCCCAGAGCACCGCAGTAGGATCCGTGCCTAAGTTGCATTGCGGCCGTGCCGCTGTGGCCCGAGGCTAATGACAAAGGGCAAGTCGAAGGTGCCTTGGTGGAGACACGCAAGCCGGTGGCGGGAAGGCGGGACAGGCCTGATGTATCGGGCTCGCGGCTGAAAGGGTGGAGCGTCGTGATCCGTGCAACAGCACACACCATTATGACCAGAATCGCTATGAGCACTCGGAATGACACAGCAACCATGCTGCAGCTGCTGCCGCACTATGCCGCAGTCTGGACTGGAGCAAAAAGAAGCCCAAATGCCTCGCGCGAACACTTGCTCTACTGTTGCAAAAGCATAACTAACCGTTGCCATGCGAAAGCCATACACGTCGTACATAGCCAGCACATCGGCATTGTTTGAAGTTGGTTCAGGCTAATTAAGGCCATATTAATTTTTCCTACCTTACCCGGATGGACTTGATTAGGAAACGGGTTTCGTCAGGGAAAAAAATGCGCCAATCTCCAAATGGATGCGTTTGTAGCTTCAAGCCGGCCATCTCCGCAGCTAATACGTCCCACTCTAACATAGTATCCGGTAGGTTAGGTCCGATATGGTCTGGAGTCTCAGGGAAGGAGCTCCTGAATTTACAGCCTCCAAGCTATAGTTTTAGACCGCAATTTTCCCTGTAAGAACGGGGAATGGAACTTCACGAGGCTTTCAAACGAACCGGGTCAAGAGTACACGAAAAACAGGCAACGGCCAGAACAACCGCAAACACTACATATACAAGAAGGTCCTAATGCCTGACTGCCCTCGCGATTACCCGGGGACGACCGCAATTCGCAAACCTGGTGCGAACTGGTGCGAAAGCAGCGCAATAATGGAGTTTAACGCCCAACGGCAGCATCAAGCCCGAAAGATCCAACCAAATGCCACCAGCCGTACGGACCTTCGATAAGTTTCTCCCGGACAAACCGCCAGTGGGAGAAACAAACGATGGGTTTGCCGCACACTGCTGGGCCCCGCATGACTGGCCGTTCCCACCACACGCTGCCTTACATGGAGCTGCCCAGGATGACGTGCGGCTTAACGGATTTACAGCCGATGGCCTGTAATTTCGTGCCAAGCATGCGTGCGTGTGCGGCCCGCCCGGTTTCGTGGCTGGGGAGGGCTGGCTTGCCTTTCCTGATAATACCTGCATAACCCTACCTCACTCATGCCTGCCATCTCAACCTCACCACCATATAGGGCATTAGGCCGCCTGTACGACCATAACTCAGTGGTAAATCATGATAAGCTCTCAATTCACTAAATGCGCCTGGGTTCTGTTCGACCAAGCTGATTATACCTGAACTTGCACGGTATCGGCGTCTGTAGCACTGCTGGGGATATTAGGCCTCTTCCTAAGCCGCGTAGCTGAGATTTCGGCTAAGGTAAGTGGTAATTTTGGAAACAGTTAGCTTGGCCAGGGCCGCTAAATTTCATCTAAGTGGCTAAGCAGGTCCTGGGAGGTTAGTGGCTTAGCTGACAGTCAGCCAACTTAGCCTATTTCTGAGTCACTTAGCGACGACACTTAGGTTGTCCAGAAATGGTGCCATTACCTATAAGTAAATTTTATATTTACCTGCTCTATATGCCGCACCAAATAATGATAAATACGGGGGAACACGGCCTGCCACGGGTAGCGGGTGAGAAGGGGGAAGAGAGAGGCGTGTGGCTCTACGTACGCAAACTGAGTGGTACAACTTGGAGGTTATCGCTTGTAAGCTCATAATTTGAACGGATCCCCCTTGGATCTGGTAGGGTATTGGTCATCCGGCGGTAGCTGCGTGCGCTCGGACAAACTTTAAGGTTAGCACTAAAAACTTATTGTTATGCATAGATATTATTTGTTTCTATTATTTTGTGTTCTGATGAAAGTAAGACATTCTTTTGGCGACAAAAAGTTCCAGCCAGATACCGATGCAACCCCGATGAGATAAAAGGATAGTGTGATGCAAAATTATATCATATTTATATATCTCTTAAACTGAAAGCTCTGGAGCAAATAGCTTTAGAAAGTAATTGCGCGAGTCAATCGCTCGAACCCTGCCGTGCTCATTGCCTTGGACCAGATATAATCAATATAATAATTCCTTACAAATTTGAAATCCTTAAGAAAAACCTAAATCGTCACTTCTGTGAACATTCCAGTTGGATTCCCATGTATGTCTGCCTGATTGCGTTCGTTCGCACCAGGTCCGAAAAAAACAGACATTTATACGATTAAATAGATATTTGAAATTATATATGATTGTGCTGTTTTGTAAGGTAGGAAACTTCATTGAGCCCGCCTTCGTCAGTATCCTACCCTACCTCGTATCTACCCACCAACCCTTCCCTCCCATGCCCTTCCTGCCCATCCCCTTGTATTCCTCCCCTCCCTGCGCCTATTATACCCCGACATCCTTTCCTATCGCGCTATACCGTCTGATAGCCTTCTTTTCACGAGCGAGAACGAGCGAGATGGATGTGTTACATTCACGTAGCCTACATAGCCGGCAACGTGTGGACTTGATTTTGCTACGTACAATTATGCGTGCATTTGCATTTCGTATTCTAATGGATACGGCGTTGCATATTATAAATCTGATTAGTTTTCTGAAGCGTAGCGAAGAAAACTACGGTTTTCTGCTACACTCGAGGTACGAACGGTTGTGGTTCTGGAGCAGCAGGGAAGGTTTGTAGGGGGCGGTGTGTCATTGGTGTTACTTTTCGAGTTGCGTACGTACGTAGTCATCGGTGTAGGTGCTGGGCCTTTGGCTGGCCATTCTTCGTCGCATCTGCATCGGTGTTCCCATTCGGCTCGACCCATCCCTTTGTTTATTACCCCACTGGGGACAATAGTGTGTAACGAGATTTAGCAGAAAACCTTAACTCCCTGTCATCCTCTGCCATTCTTTGGCGAGCGAGACTCAATAGTAAGCGAGGCTGATATATAATCAACGAACTACTTGTTATGTTTGACCCAAACTGCTGTGAAACGGAAAACTTTGGTACGAATTCGTAAGGCTGTTGTAACCTGCTCGTGTGGGCAAGCGTTGGCAGCTTGGCACGCCCGAATCTAACTAGCTATTGAAATTAGTGTCAATATACATGCGTCACTTTATGTCATCGATGGAAACGGCAGGTCCCCGCCAGGCACGCAACGCGGGTTCCGTGCAACGCCCGCCGCTCCAAACGCTGAAGACCTACGGCGCCTGGTTAGTACAATCTCTCTTAAATTGTTGAAATCGGCTATTATTCACAAAAAATCTTGTTGGGACGCAAACGGTCATTTTCTTATAGTCTCCTTAGTCGTGGCGTTGTGTCTTTTCCCTTCCTTACCGTCATCATCGCAACTACCGATTATTAATACAGCTCTTCCACAATACCCTTGAATTTAAGCGATCGTTGTTACTGCATCACAACATTACGACATTGTTAGATTGACGCTACCTGAAATCCTATCATATAATGAACAAGAAGCTGCTGCTGCTGCTAATAAGAGCTTTTGTCATCGTTTTTGTCACAGCTGCAGAAGGTAAGGAGAATGAGGGACGGCAGCTTAAAGCAAGCCTACCAGGACAATTATTGGTACTTGCCTTCGTTTCTGGCGCTATCTCATCATCAATTATCATTGTTGTTACGTGTATGTACAATTCACTACTAATGCGGCCAACATGAGATCCCCAAGTTTTCATGCATCGGAAACTTGTCTGCTCTTTTGTGTAAACATATATACTTGCGAATATATATTAGGTAATATGCTCATTGTTTGACAAGTCTAAATGTCGGATTCATGTGTGCGACCCAAATAAGGGACGACGTAGATAGCCCCCCTTCCCCCGACCTGCATGTTAATGTCTGCGAGCGCGCATGCATCTGCTGCATACCGGTTAATTAAATTAGTTACATTACATTGCATACCGGTTAGTTATACATTACCTCCTGCCCATATACAGTGGTGCGATGCCAGCAGCAGCCAAGCCGGCAGATTAATGGAAAGCTGCTTTACCTGACGGTGTCTGAGCCTGCTGGACAATGGCTGATCGCCGACAATAATGGGGGGCTGACACCTCTCCGCAGCGGATACACCCCTCCCAACATCGACGTCAACGGCACGCGTGTCCTTCCTGGTTCCGTGGTATCCCTGGTGAGTCTTGTTTGTGCGATTGTCAGTCGATCAGGGTCGATCCTCCTGGATGAGTGCGCATCACTTAAGTGTACGTGGCTGGACCGGGTGAAAGGTGGGAGCTTCGGCAATGATAATGTGGCGCCGACCAGCCAGCTTATCAGGATGCTGGTGCGTGATGACTGACGGCACGTAGTTTACATCGCGGAAATGTATGTGCTTGTGCACAAAAACGCCTCCCTTATTCCCATGCATTTTATCTGCTTAGTTCTTGCGACTTTCCTTACGCGATTCACGGCATACACAAGAGTTTTACGTTCGTACAATGATGCTGCGTGGCATGGGCCATCAGCAGATAGTGCGAGGCAAACCTCTGCTGTGTGTCTCGCCCACGGATGCTGGTATGTACCGTATTTAAAAAGGGGGGGGGGGAAATAATCCCATCGGCCACGCGAGCATGGTTTGGTCGCCGTGGAGGAAAGGGGGGGAAACCATCTCACCTCCCAAAACGGCATCCCTAAATACCCACGTCACCCGCAAGATGTCGGAACCAGCACGTTGTGTAATTCTTACCGTATACTGCTTCATGTATACGTACGGTCCCAACATTTTATATATTTTGGGGTGTTACACTGTGGGCGACTCGCCCTACAAGGGCGAGCACCAAGGGGCCTGACCGGACCGCGCCACAGCGCTCGGTCCGGTCAGGCTCCTTGGTCATTTTATGTATATAGTCATGGCTGATACGCACGGCTTCGTGTATGTTACACGACTGATGACACGGCCGGTTATAGACCTCGCTGGTTGCTGCGCATGCCGACATCCGCGCCGTGTTCAGCAGACATGTGGCCTGTGGATGATGGACCCATATTTAGGCAAGGCAGCAGAAACAACGCAATTTCAGGAGCGGGCCTCTTGGCTGCTCCGAACCAACGAACTGTACTATTTGAGTGCCGAATGAAAAGGCCTCTCAAGCACCTTACATTGTGTTTGTATATGCCGTACTGTGTACGACTACATACTACACCAACAGCGGCCCCTCGCGCTGTTTCGATAAAGTGACGCAGCATCATATATACAGGCTTGCAAAAAAATAATCTTTGTATTTTTCGTACGTAGTGATTGCACTCAGCGATATCGTTGGCAGCGATTTCATCGACCCCAAACTGAGCGATTGTTGATCGTCAGCACCAAATCTAGGGGTGTTACACTTTGGGCGACTCGCCCTGCAAAGACGAGCACCGGTTGCACCAAATCTGCTTGCTTGCTTGTTTCGCCACCATGCGCTATGCATTCATACATGGCCCATCCGTCCGACTCATATTTACTTAACTAGGTTATTAGTTTAAGGGACGGAGTTTAAGGGACGATCTATCACCATCAACGGAAATAAAAAATTACCTGTAAACCTAACACGCACGCCCGTGCATGTCAACGATTCCATGACGGTCGATCCAACAGGAGTGTTTCATTGATGACGCAACTGGCGAGTGCAATCCCAACGGCCTGGCCCCATTATTCGTGACCGCGCGTCCTACAATTCCAGCAGTTGCCCCCGACACCATCATTTCCATGAACCTCCTGGTTCTAGTCCTCGACTACCCCGCGTGTGGATACACTGCCAGCCTTACGGAGAAGGACGTCCGCAGCATTTATCTGGGTCCCAATCAAGACGGCAATGGGGGTGTCGCACAAAAGTACGCACAGTGCTCCTACGGGAAGTTTACGATCAACGCAAAAACGTTCCGGGCTATGCTGCTGCAGCCTAAATGCACAACGCCCATCACGGCTTCCTGCTCCCCTTGGGCAATCGCTGCAACCGCTGACGTTGCAGCTAAAGCTCGCATCGGAATTGCAAGCTTCGCATCCTATAGCCATGTGACGTACGTGCTGCCGCCCGGCTTTTCTAGTCACAGTGAATGCCCATGGGCCGGGCTGGCAACACTAGCCGGCAAGCTGACTTGGCTGCAAACGAGTTCTTACGGTATATATCGATGGGCGACCATCATGCAGGAGAACATACACAATTTTGGTAAGTGTATATATATGTGTGTGTAGCTAACATATAGAATGCCTGGCTGGCATACACGACACCATCTATCTGGCGGGCGCATACTGCTGGTGCGTGCGTCGTCGAGATGGATGGATGGTGAGGATAAGGCAGCCACGATGCACGTAGCACATCAGGCTAGCACAGGCCGGGAGAGATAAAATAAAGCTAGATGCTTCGTATAGCTTGGATTGCGGGTTCGGTAACTAGCAGCTGTTAATGGGGTGTACCCGGCCCCCAGTTACCGTCTGCGGTCCAGGCGGCTATAGGGACTTGGATGCAGCACACATGCTGCACACAGCACACATGCTGCTGATTGTGTGCATGTATCCTTAGGCACCAAGATGACGACGACTGATCGACCGAGGAATACGCATGTACGTCCTCGATCGTCCACGGCGATGAAGTGGCGACGTGCATATATATTCTTACCCCTTACATAAGTCAATACGCCATATGTACATATTATGTTGTTTACGTGGTGACGGACGTTAGGGTTTGTTCGCTGCTGTGGACCGCCGGTGCCTTTTGAATAATGCAGGGTTGTGGCATTCGTGGCGGAACGGTGTTGAGTACGGCGACGAGTCTTCCGCCATGGGCCGTGGCAATGCATGCCCCAATGCTGTCGAAATCTCCCGCATGGGTTGGGCCAGACCCATTATGGTTGGTACGGCAAGCGAGGTGGATGGAAGCGTGATGGACCGAGGGGTCCGCCTATCGATCGATGTGCCAGCCACATATATGAACACAACTGGAAGCAGGAACTACATTAAAATCATCCCCAACTGGCTTATCGATGTCTACAATAATCCCAACATGGCCAAGAACTTGTACATCTCCGTCCGAGTGGCCAAGAACGGAGATGCTGATTTGGGTGCAGAATATGCATCTAAAGTCAATGTACATGAAGTGAACGCAACCGTGGTGAGTGTGCGATAAATCGCAATACAATACAAGTAGTATGCAACGAGGTGTACACACGCACCGCCGTGGTCAGCATGCATGCATGCGTGTCCCAAAATACGCCGTACGTACGTACGGTACGTAAATGCGTGCGCCAAAGCAAAGGCAGCAGACAGCAGCAGACATTCTATCTCCCTGCATGCATGCATGCATGCATGCGCAATCAAACGGTGGTGTGCGGGTTAGTAATGTCAATGTATGTAATGAAGGAATTTAATAAGCGCCGTGCGTTTGGGAACGATGTCCTAGCCAATCTCACGGAATCATGCTGGGTCGCCGTTAATTGTTGGTTGGTTAGTTGGTTAACTTGCGGTTCTAACCGAATAATACTTTAAAAGTTGGCCATCACATGCAAACTAATGAATATCTGCTGCTACTGGTAATAAATGATTGCAGGATAACGGCTATCCGTATTTGCTGCCTAACGCGGAGTGCAAGATCCAGTTCCTGGGGTCAGTCGGAGTCAACTCCCAGCTGGATCTGAACAACTACAAACTGGTGGTCTTCGCTGTCAGCTGGGCCGCGACGGATATCATGAGGGTGAACATCTGCCGCTACCAGACCTCATCCGCAGAATGCCGCCAACAAACACCTCCTCCCAACTCGTCGCCGCCACCCCCAACTACCCTCCGCCCACCACCACCGAAGCCGAATTCCTCGCCGCCCCCAAAGTGGCCGCCGTCTCCAAGGCCGTCGCCGCCGCCATCCAGGCCACCGCCGCCACGCCCACCAAGCCCGCCGCCACCAACCCCCTCGCCAACTCTGAAGCGACCGTCACCGAGGCCGCCACCACCCAGGAGGCCACCGCCACCAACCCTATCAAACCCGCCCCCACCAAGTAAGCTCCCCCAGCCCTTTCCAAATAAAAGTATACAAACCAGCTGGGTGCATCCATCCTTAAGACACCCGTGACGACATGACGTGACTGGATGACCCAGCAGGGGCCAGCAGGATAGGTGATGAGGGCCAGCAGGTGCCCGGGGTGTGTGTGCCCTTCTCCGATGTGTAGTCCTACTGAAGTTGTCGTACATTTACATCTACGGAAGATAGAAAATATATAAATATAAACGGTGCAAAAAGCACCTACTGATGAGCATACATTCTAGGGAGAGAGAGACCGTTATTTTAAGCACTCATCAGCATAGCACACAGCACTATATACATGGGCCCATTCATACCACATCAATTATATATTATATATAACAAATTATTATATTATATAATGTCGGACGTTGCATACCTGGTATATATGTAGGTGTGATTGAGCTCCCTCAACAATGCATATGGCTCATCCCGCAGCATAAACCCCGCGGGTGCATACACACATGCTGGCCTACAATATGTACACATATGAGTTAACACACACACACACACACACACACACATATATATATATATATATTAAGGGGTGTTGCACTGCTCGCTGTGGGCGACTCGCCATGCAAAGACGAGCACCGGGGGCCCTGACCGGACCGAGCCACAGCGCAGGGGAGGGGCACGTGGCTTTGTCTGTCTGTCCTGCCACGTGCTCCCCCTCTCACTCGGACCAGCCAGAGCAAAGACAGACTCAGAGGCTCTAGCCTGGCCACTAACAGAGCACTGAGGGGCACATTATGTATATATACAAGTACATAATCATATATTCACTTAAGTGATTGCGTGCGTGGCTTTCGGAGCTGGGCAGGCAAGCAAGCGATGCCTGTGATCTTCTAATTGGGTATGCATGCATGTGTATTTCTCTCTCTCTCTCTCTCTCTCTCTCTCTCTCTCTCTCTCTCTCTCTCCCTATATATATATATATATGTGTGTGTGTGTGTTCATGTGCATGCAGTTGAGGGTTACCCACTGGGCTGCTTCGTGGACGACGCTTCCAGGAAGATTCCGTATTCCCTTAACTCAGACTACCCGGTAATGACACCCGCCTTGTGTGCATCACTTGCAAAGGGCGCCGGTAAGTCAGTACGGACGCACAATGTGCCTAGCTGGCCTGCGTTCGAGCGATTGATGAGGGCGACGCTTGACGGAAGCGCGCAATAAGATTATCAACTACAGACAGGGATTATTGTTGTACTTAGCATCAAATCCAAGCCACTATTGCTAATTTGGCTGTATGTACGTATCAAGTAAGAACGAACTACCGAGCGACTAATAGGATGCGAAGACTAAGAGTAATGCTATTAGGATTGCAAGATAGATCGTGCCTGTACGATGGATCCAAAATACGCACCGCGTTGATAGCGCCGGGGGCTTTTGATTTAAGTTCGACTTATATTTGTCAATTGATGGATAGTTCATGCATGCGTAGGAGTAATCGATATTCCTTACGTAATGACCCGCCGTGACTTGTCTCACGCACCAGGGCTTTTCAGTTCGTGAAGCCCCGCCTACACACACGCGTAGAACTTAAGTCAGCGGAATATTTTATAGCGTTGTAAAGGGGTACTTATTTATGCAGCTTCACATTTGCGGTGCGTAGAGGTTAGGAGCATATAAATTATGAAGATAGATTATTAAGGCAGGTTTCGGTCCCCGTACGCATTATTATTATTATTATTATTTATATAGGACCGCATCGGACTCGTCAGGCGATGACGCAGGCCAGCTGCAGTCTGATGAACTGCAGATGGATCATAGCTAGACCTCCGATATAGCCTATGCGCTGAACGAGTTCGGATGTCTCTTAATATTATAAGATGATTGCTGTCTCAAGATACTGGGGTCTGTGCTTTAAGGGGGTTAGGGTTCGCACCTTATGCTTGTGTTTGCATGTGCCGTACGTCGGTACTGTATATACCATACAACTACCATATATATATATATATATATATATCCCATTAACCTGTATGCGCGTACGTGTTACTTCTGTACCTGCTGCTGAATGATACATACATGTGATCCTGTAGGTTACACCATATACGGTGTTCAGTATGGTGGTGAGTGTTTCGGCGGGACGGACATTGCACGGGCCACAAGCCTGGGACCAAGCGGCAATTGTAACATGGACTGTACGGGCGACCCCTCCCAGAAGTGTGGAGGCGGCTGGGCAAACAACGTATATATCCTAAGTAAGCTGCTGGAAAATTTGATGTATATTATATCTGAGCTTATGTATGAGCTTATCTTATCTATCTCTGTGCGTACGGTAATATACATTTGTACTGCTTGTTTGTGCTAGTGCTCTCGCCACCAAGACAGCTTTGACTGCTTGTAGTAGTAGTCGTTGTACGGCACGTACGGCACACTATCACGATATAAGGTGCAAGAAGCACCCTGTCAACATCTCGAGAGGCCTTTTCGGCACTCAACTAATACACTGCTTGTATACGTTTTGAGTTAAAGCTCCAACCCTAAGTCGCTAGCGAGATCTTGCTTGCTATTCTGCCTGCTTTTAAGGGGCATCCGTGCCATTCCGTGATCTGCAAAATGCTGTGCACGTACAGCTTGCCCTCCAGTGCCTGGTTATACGGCGGCCGCTGGCGTGAACCATCTGGGTGACGACATCAAATGCGATAATGACACCAAGATGTATGCGGAGACTGCCGCAATCCGCTGTTCGTCCGATCCCAACTGCCAGGCCTTCAACATCTACGATTCGGGCGTCGGCAGCGGGAGCAGCTGCACGAAACGGGTTTCAGTGCCGCAGATCCCAGCGCCCGGAGTTTGCCTGTACACTAAAACACTTCCTGGTATGGAGTTATTATATGTAATTTAATAATATGCATTAATAATTTATAGATTTAAAGAAATGTGTGTATATTTATTATATGAATGTGAAAGGAAGGGAAAATGCATACACACACACTATACATGCATAGTTCATTCATCATTTATTTTATATATGCCTGCATGCGTTCACGCTGCTACTCATTCTGCGTGGCATGCTTGCTTGTTTATTTCATGCCAAGTAAGTGTGTGTCTGTCTAGTTCATTATAAAGGATGTTACATTGTGGGCGACTCGCCCTGCAAAGACAAGCACCGGGGGTCCTGACCGAACCAAGCCACAGCGCAGGGGAGGGGCACGTGGCTTTGTCTGTCTGCTGTCCTGCCACGTGCTCCCCCCCTCACCAGCAAGAGTAAAAGCAAATTTAGAGGCTCTTGCCTGGCTACTAACAGAGCACACAGTTGCACCAAGACAACCCAGAAGGACCCTCAGGGGACATTCATTATGTGCGAAGCGACCTAGCCTGGATTGCGAACGAGTGCGTGTGCATATGTCTTTTGGGGTGTTACACTGTGGGCGACTCACCCTACAAAGACGAGCACCGGTTGGCCTGACCATATGTGTATGTACACACACGCACGTGTGCGCGCTTTATGTGAACTTGTGAAGCTAACCTATTCATACGGAAGCACAAGATATTCCACTCAACCCCCGCGAGCTGACTCTCCCCATCTATTCCTCAATGCACATACACGGATCTGCGGAGACTACTTTCAAGAGACACGCAAGCAAGGTCTTTGGATTTATTTTACGCATCATATGTATTCCGTCGATCTTTAGCTAGGGTAAACAATTAATGGATACTATGTATACACATTTATATGGGCGAGTCGCCCACAGTGTAACACCCCAATACACATTTATAGTATATATATATCGATCACATGTTAGCACGTTGCGAAATAATGCGGTATAGTGCATATAGATAAATAGGTAGACAGACAGACAGATAAGTAGATGGTAGATTTTCATACAGGGTTATTCGTCCCTACGTAATAGTATGTCTACAACGAAACCAGTTTATTTACCTGCATTGACTACATACATACTTGTTTATGTAACTGGGGAATTTGCCCCCCTGCGTAACGCGCTATTTATTTGTACCAGTGCTACGGTACATAGTGCTAACAAATCCCCCCGTTACAGTTTCCCTCCGCACACGAAAGCAACAGTATGATATTCCGACATTAGTCACCAGCCCTTCCTGCTACCAATGCAATGGGTGACCGCAGGTTGCAGTCTTATTGCCGGATACACACTGACACCGGGAGCTGATCACTCGGGTGACAACATTACCTGCAGCACAGTATCGGCCCTCACGAATGCAGCGAAGCTTTGCAGCGCTAGTTCGGCTGCGGGCTGCAAGGCCTTCAACCTATTGAGCAAAAATGGCAACCTAATGTCCTGTCTCAAGAGTGTTGCCGGTCCTCTCAGCAATGCAGCGGATGTTTGCTACTACACCAAGATCAATACAAGTCAGTGATACATCATCATGCATGACTAACAGGTTTTGTGGATAGATAGAGACCGCGCATCATCATCGACCGTGTATAATTAATATATTAATAGCTGGTCATATAACAATAACGAAAATCCTGGGCATCCACATATTATTTTATTAAATTGCATACATATATGTATGCATGTTTTACATGAATTCTTTCAGAAATACGTAATAAGTACTTACAATTACATGCACATACCTGGGGATGTTGCATGCGTTAATCGGTGCACATCTCCTGCCCAGCTGCCTGCTCAGCCTGCTCCCAGTCGGCAATGAGCCAGCCACTCGCTCTGTCCACACGTACGCAACCCAGGGCAACCCCGCACGCGTACGTATGCCATATAATTTAAGGGGTGTTACACTGCGCTGTGGGCGACTCGCCCTGCAAAGACGAGCACGGGGGGTCCTGACCGGACCGAGCCACAGCGCAATATACCAAAACAACTGCTGCTGGTTTATCTGCGTCCCTTTTGGCTCACTGTAGCCTGCCCCCAGGTCCCAGGCTACAATCTGGCCGCGGGCCAGGACCACAATGGAGACAGCCTGTACTGTGATTCACTGAGCCTTACAGACACCATCAGCCGTTGCGCCTCTAACGACAGATGCCTGGGCATCAGCACTTGGTGGAACGTTACAACAGGTGCACTGCAGGCGTGCTTAAAGAGCACGATTAACCCAACGATTACAAAGCAGGGCACGTGTTTCTACGCAAAACTCTAATCCCACCTACCCAGAAGCGGCCAGCAACAGCGTCCGTCACGCACAGTGAGTCGTTGTTGGTGCGAATGCATGCATGCATGATGCGGTATATTTACCACATGTCGCCTGCTGCTCTCATGAATCTATGTCCTCTGCATACTCTGAATGAATTCTCATATAGAAGCATTGTTACGTAATATCGTGCATTTGTCTATTATATATATATATATATGTGTGTGTGTGTGTGTGTGTGTGTGTGTGTGTGTGTGTTACATGCACACACACGCCCCTGCGCACAAAATGCCTGCCACAGCCTCATACTACGTAATAATCAAGGGGAGGCCGACTATGTATAAACATAACATGCAATTCATACATCATATCATAATGTATGGCATATACGATGGATGACTACTGCGATAGATATCTAGATATGCTTTCCGTGCGTACGTAACCCTTTTGTGCACTCGGCAGCTGCCGGCGGCGGACCCAGCTGGATTATTGCCGGATGGACTCTTACCCACGTATGTAGCCTACGTCATCAATAAGCAGCATACATGGGCGACCAGGCCGATGATAGGCCGATGAGACGGCAATGTAGTTGCTTGCTTATGCGCCAAAGCTGATGTAACCCCAGGCAGGACCACTACGTACGTGCATGCGTAACGAAGAGGTGGCTACTTGGAGAAATACGACGGGCATATGTACAATGATTTGTGCGTATCAGTGATGATGTGGGGAATGAACCGGTTTATTGATAACCCAAGCAAAACGATGTGTTCGCATTTGATGAGCGATTATTTGCCGTCACCCTGCGAATGATCACTCCAGCCCTGCTGGCCATCGACAAACACACGTCAGATGTTCCTTACTGCTGCTCCCTATCAGCTTCGCCGCTCAGCGCCGCTGCTGCAGGCGGACGGACATCAGCAAGGACCCTATGGAAAGCCAGCCGGCAAGGGAATATCGCCACAGCGAAGGCTTGTTTAATGCATGCTTGTTTGCCAATGATTGAGTGCTCATCTATATATCTATCTAATTATCAAGCACTTCATTTTTTCACCTGTGACAGGCATGATGATTATGCGTGGGTTCATTCGTGATCATGAATTTCAAATAGTAATCAAGCAGGGTTTTTTATATGTACACGCACGTCGTCGTATACCTTCGTGCGAGATGATGCGCTGCTGTTTACTATCTACTCGACATTGTGGATGCAATAATGTGATGCATGTATGTAGATAGTCTGTATATGCTAGCCTATTTATCATCAACGCAGCGCTGTCTAAGGAGCGAGATAAAACAAAAGCCGATTTCGGTCCACCCCATCTATCTGGTCTAACGTGAGAGCTCATCCATTATTTCTGCCTTGGACGGGCGGATAGATAAATAGGGTAGATAGCCATGCATACATGCATCCGTTCGTTCTAATAAATAAATTCGTCTGTCGGCGGTCGCAGAATGGAGCAGATTTTGCCAAATAGGACTACTCGATGGATAACTAATAACCCAACGGCACAGATAAAAAACATTTATGTATATACACATGTACAAATAGATAGACCTCGGTGCTCGTCTTTGCAGGGCGAGTCGCCCACAGTGTAAGACTCCTTATATAGGCGGCGGCTTCTGGAAGGTAGGGTAAGAAGGTAAGCGGAGCATTACCTTCTTACCCTATCTTCCAGAACGGCCGTGCCGGGTTTTTTAATTTATTTAACTTTTAAAAAAGTCCCAAGCATTCATAGCGTTAGTTTTAAGACAGCCGTCTGCTGTATGTTGGCTGTCCCTGCATTGTTATGTCTCGTGCGCATGCGCCATCTATCTCTATGCGCCTGTAGCTTTCTGCCTGCTTCCTACATAATAATAAGAGAAATGTCCAACCAAATAATCAGCACTGCTGATCCATCAGCCTCTTGTATTATATTGCAGTGCTGAATGAAGGTACTGCTATGAGAGCACGCACGCACACAGATAGGATAATAACGTAAAAAAATAAAGCTTGGCTGGGACATACATGCATCTATCTTATCGTGGTCCGGCAGCGGCTGCTCGCTCTGTACAAATAAAAAATTATAAATACTTTATGCAATGTCTATCTGTTGGCCAAAGCGCACCACCAAGGTGACTCTTACATTGGCTTACCTACCAAGCAAGATGTACTGCAATCTGATTATGGGCATCACGCACGAGATTCTATTACTTGTTGTTAGGTATAATGCTCATAAACAGCATGCATGTATACCTTTTTAGATTGGTCAGCCGGATTTACTAATAAGGTAATGTACGTAGCTTACTACAAATGGTATAGTGTCATTTCGGAATAGTTATACAACTTTAGTTTACATTAACTATGTTTAGGGCTCGCTGCTGGCCAGCGCCCTGCGGGATACATGCATATATAAACATTGGCACACACTACTGGAACATCTGCATTGGCACACACTGGCAGAAATCCACTGGCACACACAAGGGGACACACATATATATACGCACTGGCGCAAGACCCCTTGACACATTTTGACATTACACACCAAGCAAGCTCCTAGAAAGTGAATGAGAAAGCTTTACTTACATATTTTGTCCGAAGGCTTCATATTCATTTGTTCTCTTTCAGATAATATCCTCGCGATATCCTCATGATATATCCTTGAGATTCCAACCGCAGCATTGGTGATTTTGTATCAATCAGGGGGATGTGTTAAGAATGATCAACACACGCATACCTGTGACTGATGAAAAGAGATAGAAGTATTACGGTGACGGCTGCTTTTCATTCTAACACTATGTTGACGTGCCATCGTATGACGTATGACGTATGACGTATGACGTGCCATCGTATCGTCATGCATGCCAGAAGCAAAACATGTGAACATTGACGGGGGATATTTATTTAGAGCCAAATTCCACCAGAAATCGTGAAACATGCAACACCAAGCACTAACCGAGATAGACATCGAACAAACATCATATAATGGCTAACTTGATATGCATAAAAACACTTTTGGACAAGATTGCGGATGCGGCTGAAGAAAGTACAACAAACAGATTCCATCTGGAACAAAGTACCAATCTGTCAGACAATTTAAGACTATGCGGCATGATGCCGCAATCATGCTGCAATCGGCACTTTATTTTGTAAACCACAATATAATTCGGTTATATATATATATATATATATATATTGTTGGGTTCTTCCAGCTCGGCTGTTTGTGTAAGAGTGTGCCTTCCTGCTGGTGTCTCTCCTCTGAGGGATTCTGTGTGTTTTTGTCAGGCTCTTGCGAGGTCAGTTTCGTGTTGGAGGAGAGTGTTTCCCCTCTTTTCAGCAGCTAGATGTCCCCCTTTTCCTGTTGGTTCCCTCTGTGGTTTCTTGGTGCCTCTCTGTGCTCTGTTAGTGGCCACGCTAGCGCCTCTGAGGTTTCCTTTGCTCCCGCTGGTCCGAATGAGAGGGGAAGCACGTGGCAGGACAGACAGTCAAAGCCAAGTTTCCCTCCTTTGCACTGTGGCTCGGTCCGGTCAGGGCCCCCGGTGCTCGTCTTTGTAGGGCGAGTCACCCACAGTGTAACACCCCCCAAAAAACATTATATATTGGATTATATATAATAAATCAATTTAGAACCACGCACATAGCTGTTCAAATGTATTGAGTTCGCACTAAGATCTTAGTGCAGAAGGAGATAATAAGTAAAATAAACGCCTTTGCTGAATGTTAACTTCTAACGTCTGCCTGGAACGTGGGTATGGAACATTCACTCTTCCTTCCTCTGTCATGTAGCACGCCCTACCTTACCCCTACCTCGTATCGGCACGCCAAAATGAATATCAATAAGGGTGCTGCGAAGTTGTTCCTATCGACTACGTGTTAAGGGGTGTTACACTATGGGCGACTCGCCCTGCAAAGACGAGCACGGGGGGTCCTGACCAGACGGAGCCACAGCGCAGTAGAGGGGCACGTGGCTTTTACGTGTTGTATGTCTACAGCAAAGGCTCCATCGAAAGATGACCAGGTGTCATCCCGGATACTACCCGTAGACAACCCAGGATACTACATTACGTGGCTGCATATGGTGTAAAAACTGACGTGGGGGTTAGGATAATGATTTGTCCAGAACCGTTGGACGGGCTGCTAGGTGTTCCTTGGGGTTGCTTACAGGCGATGTTAGTTAGGAAGTCTTATCGTTGCAAACATACGTGTGAGGATTGTAGGATCTTCAGCCCTGCTCTTAGCTACTGAGGGCTATTCTTGGGGCTACTTATTGCACATTTGGCTTTTGCGGTGCGTTAGCTAGTGCGCTGGAACTAGGTTCGTATCAGTCCCTCTTGGAGGATCGGCACCCGAGCAAGACCTACAGATAACATAAGGCTCCAACCCAAGCCAATGAATCTGCCAGTGATTCATGTGAAACAATCTGGCCTTGGCGCAATACCCCTTATTGTGACCTTTTAAATGGTGCAATTATGGCCTCCGCATAGCGTCCACAGTCACACCATTTCCAGAAGCATGCACGAAGCCGCCACATCCCCGTACTTCACATATGCGTCCTGCAGCGCTGCGCGCAGCTGTCTCACCTTAAGGACTACGGCCTGCACGTAATCCTCCCCGTCCAGCTGGCAGGCTGCTTTCCCTTCCCACTCCATCTCTTGAACCTCCCGCCGCCCCCACCACAGCCTTTCTCCATGCTGCTTCTGCATTTGCTGCAGCTGCCTCGGACTAAGTTGGCGCCCCTGCATTCGTAACGTCGCTGAAATGCTCAGGAGCTGCTGCTGCTGCTCCCGCACCCGGAGTAGTATTGAGGATAACCCGTGCAGCACCCGAATCGCCTCTCGTAGCTGCGCCCCCGACTGCAGAGCCCCCAGACACGGCAACCCACTGAAGCCGCCATCCACCCTACTCGCCTCAGTAACAGCTGTTGAAGCTTGCGGGACCCCGTATCTGCCTCCACCTCCGCTGTTACCACCCCGGTTAGCACTGCCATCGATCACATTACAGCCGGTGATGTCATTGGCGGCAGCTCCACCGCTGCTGGTGCTCCTGCTTCTGCTGCTGTCCATCCAAGCAGTCTGCAAGCTAGCATTCAATGAGGCCAGCAGCGCAGGGCAATCCGCCAACAGCTCCAGGGACACCTTAACAGCGACAGGCTGCCGTTGTTCAACCTCCGCCAGCGCATCTGCCGTCAATTGTTGTTGCTGCTGCAACGGTAGCGGTTTTGAAGCCTTGTCACCGGCTGCCACCGCCTTCCTATCTACTGCTGAGCCCATGCGGAGGGAGTCCGAGCGGGAACTGGACAGGCAAAGCCACCTCACCTTGGCG
Source organism: Volvox reticuliferus (assembly GCA_019650235.1). Classification (NCBI taxonomy): domain Eukaryota; kingdom Viridiplantae; phylum Chlorophyta; class Chlorophyceae; order Chlamydomonadales; family Volvocaceae; genus Volvox; species Volvox reticuliferus. Next base: position 248,312 of record BNCP01000049.1, read on the forward strand.
CGCTCCTCGCAGAGTTGTAATGCACCCCGCAGCCCCACCGTTGAAGGACCCTCCGGAAGCAGCAGGGCGCACTTCAGCAACGCCAGCAGCCGCTGCACCACCTGCTCACCCCACGCCGGCTGCTGTTGCTGACGGACCCCGGCATCATCGGTGCTCCTACCAACACAAGCAGCTACCACACTACTGGCCCTATCCATGTGCGCCAGTGGCGGTAGCCGAACCAGTAGCTGCACCTGCCGCAGGTGCAAAAGCGTCAGGGAGCTGAGGCCCCGGCTTGCGACCTGCCCATATACCTGATGCCCAGGGAACCCCGTACAAGCCGCATCTCCTGCCGTCCCACGCAGCGCATACGGTGCAGTCGCGATGCTAGGCCGCAGACCACCCGTGCCAGAATGCAATTGTAGAAGGGCTGCGGACGTAACAGTCTGCTGTCCCAGCAGCACCACAGCGTTAATGGTAGCCGCATTCCGATGAGGGCGGCGGTGGTCAACGCAGTCTCGACGCCAGGGACGCTGATGCAACGGTGTCAACAATCCATTTCGAGACCCGTCCACTAGCCCCTGCCTGGCCTCCTGCTCAAGCACCCTCGCGGTGGCGAACCGCAACAGCATCGCTTGTAGGGTGCCGCCAAACGGCCATAGTTGAGCTTTTGACGGATGCAACGCGAACGGCAGTAGTTCGCTGCCACCGGTGGCCCCAGCGGCTGTAGCGCAGCCCAGTGCTAACACGGGCAAAGGCATCAGCACGCGGTGCCGCACTGGCAAAATGGCCCCGGCAGTCAGGGGGATGCAGGCGCAGGAGGAAGGCAGGAAAGGGTCGTGGGGTAGGAACCGGAGCAGCAGATGGCCTGAAGGCGGGGTACTGATGAGCGATATAGATCCTAACCCAGGTGGCTCCAGTTGCCTCCCCGCCAACAATTCGACCTCGATCAGCAACTCAACAAAATACGTAGAGCCAGGTGTACCAGGGACAATGCTGCTTCCAACGGCGTGGGCTGATAGCACCAGTTGGGGATTGAGGCGACAGCGGAGTGTGGGAGCTGCTGCAGTTAAACTGCGAATGATTGAAAGATCCTGGACGGATCGAGGGCGAAGACTGGATCAGATCGGGTCAGATTGGGACACGAGCGAGGAATTTGGGGGATAAAATGGGAGGAAGACCGTCAGAGCCATAAGCAGAGAATAGAGAACATAAGGGGGCCTTCAGAGAGACGAAGGGAATAAAGCCTCGAACGTAGATTTCGATAATCAGCTTGCAGCGGCTGGATCAGAGACAAGATGCAGTAAGTGGCCGTGTGCCATCTAAGCCAGGTTTCCTCTCGACAGCACATGAGGGAGTGCCTGATGCCGTCCATGTCGCTTTGGGTTGCGCTCATGGCCCCCCTCGCCCCAAGCCCCCAAACTCTCTGGCTTGAACCCCGAGACCCACGATCAGGACACCTGCGATGCTGTCTGAAAGGCAGTCCACTGGACCTCCAGCGTTCTTCGCAGCACTGCCTCGTAGACAGCTAGCCGCGCCAGTGCATCCATCAGATGCCGCAGCTGCTGCTGCAGAGCTTCGCTCTGCCTCATGACCCGTACCCCATTAGGCCTGACGGTTGCCGTAATGCCACCATCCTGCTGCACACCTCCACCCTGGGCCATCGCCGCCAGCAGCCCTGCAGCGCATCCACTGACCACAGAAGTGGCAATGCCGCTGCTACGCGCCGGGGCTCCAGCGACAGGAGGTCCAACTGGCCGTGGCGTTGGTGGCGGAAGGCGCGCCTGCAGCATCACCGCCGTACCGTCGCAGCAAAGCGCCAGCACGAGGTGTTGGGTGCCGAGGCATGGACTGAGTTGCCGCACACTGGCGGGTGCGGACAAGCACAGTGGCCAGATCTCGGGAAGGAACATATCGCGTCCGCATGGGCTTGAACCTGGGACCAGCAGGGCAACATAGCAGGGTCGTGAAGATTGCGATTAAAACCCAAAACCCAAAACCCAAAACATTTACAATTGGTAGAGAATGAAGATAAGGCCTATAATTACAGCGTGCGGCTTGTACCTTACAGACGAGAGGCACGTATCTGCACACAGCCCTGCGGAACCAGCACTCCTCCTGTCATCCCAATCCTACCCCACTCCACCCCATTCAGCAACCAACGAACCCGCCAAGTCCGCGGCCACCAGCTGCGCAGTCAGCACCTTGACTCTGGCCCCATCCTTGGAGCTGTCAAGTTGACTACATGCAGAGCGGGCGGGTGAGGGGGTGGTCCACACCAGTGCGCCCCCGCCCGTCACGACAGCAGATTTCACGGGGCCACCCAGGAACCACTCCCGGGTGCAGAGGAGCTGCAATCGGGCGCCAGCCAACAGACCTGAGGATGCGGGAAATGGGAAATCTTAACAGCGTCTTACAACGCTTGGGGCCTCTTTAAGACACCCAGCCACACAGGAATGCCGTTTTGCTTTGTAGCTATATCCCGGTAGGCCTTATCAAACATACACACCGTTTTTCCAGGTGGCCTCACAGCGGCGCTTCACCACCTGAAACCTGGACAACATACCGCTAGCTCCACTACGTGCAGACCCATGTCCCCTAGATCCGTAATGTTCAGGAGCTCCTCCTTAAAGGCAAAGACTGTACACCGTTCGGCATGCCGAAAATGCCCCCGGACCCTCGGCATACTCAGTGAAGCTCTGATGCACCTCCAGCCCACCAGCACCTGCGGGCGCCCCTACTGCTGCGTCCTCACATCCAGGCCCCCGGCCTCCGCTGCTGCCGCGGGCCCTGCCAACTCGGCCTGGTGGTTCTGCAGCATCATGTGCGATAAGGGAAGCCGCCGCCGGTGCTGGGCTCAGGGCCACCACCCGGCCTCGAGACCCGACCACCAGCAGCGCTGCCGCACACTCCACCGGCAAGAACTCGGCCACTGCGCCTCTGGAACCCGCTGCCGACGCCCTGTCTGACACCGTTGCGCCACCGCCACTGGGGGCTTCAGTCGGCTGTACTGGGTGCATCACTGGGAGCAACGCCGCGAGCGGTTCCTGAAGGTCAAACAATAGCTCCGGCCCATTGCAGCCGCAATTGCGACCTCCCGGTGCCCCCGCCAGCTCTCCCTCACGCCTGCCCTGATGATCCCAAGTGCCTGCCTCCCCATCCCGCAGAGGAGCTTGCTTCCGCTGCCCCTCAAGCGGGTGGACCCACAGCTGACCGCTGTCCGTTCCCACAAGAAAACATCCCGACGGCTGTCTGGCTACAGGAGGGACTGCGGGTGGCGCCGAACCCGGGGCTGCAGGTGGGGGTGGCCGCGATGGTGGCGCGCATGAGGGCAGCGTAAATAACCCTCGATAGAGCTCCGGAACCACAGCCACGTGGTCGCAACCGCACAAGAATGCCAGCTGCTGCAGCGGCGGCAGCCGGGACCAGGTTGCGGCGGAGGCAACGCTAATAGATGGAACGTCAGCACCGCTGGGAACTGAGCCATTCAAACCTGAATCGGTCGGTGCAGCTGGGTGCTCTGCCAGTGTACGACTGACCGGTTCTGTCCAGCATTCCAGGCATAAGGCGCACGTGGTATCCGGATGCCAAAGCGGCGGCAATGGCGGCATGGCCCCAGGTAACCGGGGCTCGTATATACTCCAGGGACAAGCTGTGTTGGTGGCTGTCCCCGCGCGACTTTGTGCAGCAGACGCACCGCCTATGTCAGCGACGCTGGCGCCAGCCCCAACACGGCAGCGGTCCCTTATCTCTGTAATGGCTTCGCCTGGCACTTGGCTGAAGCCGGCGGAGGCGGAGGCAGCCCCCGGGGCCCTCAATCGAGCGCGCTTAACCACTGGCTGGATGGAACCCACACGCTGGTACTGGGATTGGTGCTGCTGCAGCTGTTCGTGTTTTTGATCGTTGGTCGCAGGCTGCAGCAGTGGTTCGGGAACCGAGCTAGCGGGGTCGTCGGCTGCTTCATTGGCCGCCGGTGTCACGGTGCAGGTAGAGTCTGGCGGGGCAGTGAAGCGGGAGGTGCCCGGCGCATGGGTACACGTCGGGTTAACGAGCCAGGAAGTTGAGGCCTGTAAGTATTTTACAGCAGGGGTTATGTGCAGCCTGAGCGCTCGAGGAAGTACATAACATTTGCACATGATCTCCGACGTTGAGAGCTGAGAGCCTTAGGCAGACTCCAAACTCCGCAGACTCCAATCGGCCGCCACTTGACAAAAAGTGAATAATAAAATTGACCACGTTTTGATTCATGGACCCTTTTTATGAGTGCGGGATGCGGTAAGAAATCCCCACGAGCCGAAGCACGAGGCACGTGCCTGCGCCATATATGCAATAACGTAAGGCCCGTTGCAGACCGCCGATGCTCCGTCCAGGCTGTTTCACATAGCCCAACCAGGCTGATACCACTTTGCTCTTTTGCCGTGTTTCCATGCCTCAAGCCAGCCTTTAATGTTTTAGGAAAAATTCAAACACGTCGCACCTCTGGTTCCCCTGTCCATTTGTAGCCGCTCAATGGCAGACTGGGATCGCGTCCCACAATTATGCCGCTGCCGATGTTGGTTAAGGCTTCCATGCTTTTCCTGGCCTGGAATGCGGCGGTCTGGGGAAACGAATGTAAGGATTACCAGGCGTGTGTTGGGAACGGGCGGCCTCGGTCCAGTTGCACAGGCGGCGGTGGCGGCGACTCTGGCTTCAACTCCGACCTCCAGAGCTGGGGAGGTGCAGGTGCTGCTCTGGTATGTGGGGCCGTTTGCAGAGGTGGAGACCAAAATGGCGTCCGGCGCGGCGCTGTAGCATGCGACCAGTGATCGCAAGGCAGGCAGCGGTCGCAAAAACAGCAGCCGCGGGCGCCGTGCTGGATCTATGGCCAGTGGGACTGTGCTTCGCTCGCTGCCGACACCCTCCTGGCATAGGGATGGTGGGACGTGTCGCAGTTGCAATTGCTAGATGCAGACTAGGAAATCGGAAGGTTCGTTTAGTGGGGGTACAGGTTATATGGGTCATGGGGTCGCAAGCGCATGCCATTGCTGGTGACATGCGCAAGGACAGGCTTGCCCCCGGGCCCCTCCTGGACTGTATTTTTGGCTTTTAGACATTTTACCACGGTATCGGTGCAGAGCTGTTCCCAGAGGTTAGCATTTCATGTCATTCGCATCGGACAAGCCAGAGGAAAGCGCGGCACACTACAGCTCTAGCCGTAGCCGTTTGTTGTAATGTGGCGGGGAAGGTAAGCTCGCCTGTGTGGACCACTCAACCGACAAGCCCCGTCGTCCCGCTCCCACAATGCATGACAGGGAGTTCTCCGCTGAGTTCGTCAGCCAGGCAGCCGCACGGACGTGGCAACCTCGGCCCAGCACAACGCTTGTGCCGATTAGAACATCCATGGTGTTTTATGACGCCCCCCAGGAAACCTTATGCCAGCATATGTAATATGTCAGAAATCCTTTGCGAAAAATGCAGAGCTCATCTCTATCGATGGCATGGCATTATGTCGATATGTAGTATAGCAGCACCCAGAGACGCAATCAAGACGCAAAACTTGATATACAAGGGAAAATTAGCAATTTGCTATTGGGAAATCAGTCTGGATTTGTCGTGTGATGGAGGGCATCACGCAGCCCACATCATCGCTATGTACGAAGGAAAAAAGCGCCAAAATATGAATAATGCGCCTTTGATGTCAGTCGTTTTCGTCGTGGTGCATCTTTACGTATTGGTAACGATAAGATAGTTTACCCACGTTTCGCAAAGCAAAGTTGTTGAAACTTTGGCCCTGTCGATCGATAATTTGTACCTCCGGTTCTCCAGGTTTGATCGAGATGTTTTTTTTATCATATCATCACACCCGTATTACGAGGATATTGACCATTTATCATATCGTCTGCGACCATTCCTGAAGCAGGCAGGCCGGCGCCAGAGGTTGGGGCGGCGAGAGCCGCACAAGAAAAGGACTCTGCAGTCCATAACATCGCATGTTATGCCAGCGTAACACTGTGCCTAAACCTTCTGGAACGGCTTACGGCGCGATGCCAGTCTACGGCGACACCCTCGGCGGGTGCTTGCTGCCACGCGTGGTGCTGGGGCTGCTGCAGCAGCCCAATGGCTAACCGCAGTGCGGGATTTGTGCTGATTCAGGTCTCGTGAGGTTGCCAACCGGCGAGGAGGTTTACTTATGGCGCTGCCGTGAGGGCAAGGATGCACAGCTGCGCACCTTGACGCTTCCCAGCCAACTTGCGCAGCCGTGCTTCATCTCTGTCCATGCGGAAGGCCTTCCATTCACCACTCCCGCGGGTGTCGCTGTTTCACCAACTGGTCTCACCGCTTCAGACTGCCCCCTCGTGGTTGCCATATGCGATGCCGACGGCTTTCTCACCACTTGGCGCCCACGGAGCACCTGCTCCTCCATTCGTCCTCCCCTCCGAACCCTCTGTGACTGACATAAATCAGCCACTGGTGGTGAGCTTTGCCGAAGCGCGCCTGAACTGGGGTCCCCTGACCGGCCTCCTCGTTGCACTGTCGGCGGCAGACGGATCTCTGCACCTGGTGAAGGTTTCCTCAAAAGGCATTGTACCAACGCAGCTGGCGGCGGCGGGGCCACAGCAGACGGAGACCCGCAGCGGCTTTGCAGTGACCTGGGACACTGTGCTGGGCTTCAGCCGGGCTTTATCGGAGCCCAATTCGCGCTACGTAAGCAAAGCCCCGGCGGTGTAACTGGCGGTGACGTTACACCTGGCGCCAGCAGCCTGGGCCATTGATATGCATTCCCGGCTTCTGGTGCTGGCAGAGGACTGCCTGGACTGCTAGGCGGTGAGAGTTTGGCGTGTTCTGGGAGGACGATGAAGAGAAGCATCGAGGAAAAGAGAGGGAAGGACGTTGTTGTACTATTCATAGTGTATTACGTGGACAGTATGGGATTGAGGTAGCGCGGGGAGATATGTGAAGGGCCTGCGGAATGTTTGCACTCCTGGGACGCGTGACGCAGGGGACAGTGAAGAGGAGCGAGGTAACAAGTCGAGCGTAAAGTGGTGGAAGGGTGGCACAGAAAGAAACATGCTTGGCCTGATATTCAAATGATGCACATAGACTTGCTTCTCACATGGTGAAGTAACTACAGGGCACAGAGCACAAGTAGAAACCCGTGTTTTGTCGGATTACAATTGCTGCATCACAAATGTTCATACCGCAAGTGCTTGTAAGCTCGCAGACCTGCCATCCTTCCACCCGTTCCCTCTCTGATTCCTTGATTCAGGACTTTCCCCTTTCCGCACATACTTTTTGTTGCCTCCGGCATGTCGGAGGACCGTATGATAACCCGTCTGGAGCTGTCGCCCGATACCCGCATGCAGATCAATGCGGGTGTGCAGCCATCGGAGAGTCTCCAGTGGTCGTTTTCCAACTGCCTTTCTCGGCAGCACGATAACGGCCGTGGGCTATTTAGGGCGCCGGCTGCCTCGCTTACAAACTTGGACCTGGCAGTTGGCGTTGGGGGCTAAGGTGCCGGTCGGTGTGTGGTCGTCTGGATGGCGGAGCCGGCATTTCCCGGAGCTTCCCTGATCAGGGGAGGGCCCGATGGACGGGTCGAGAAGATAAAACAGCATGTTGTGCTTGAGAGGTGAGGTCGAGGGTGTTCGTAACTTCGTATGTGATACGACCTTCGGTGGTGGAATTGTGAGGGAGGCAAGGCGGCATATTGTTTCACGTCGAGCTTCCGGGGGGTTATGGGTTTAGAGCGTTCCGGAACCTCCATGGACAGCGGGCTTTCCTTGGACTGGTGGTGAAGACAGCTTAGGAGCTGATGGCTCGCAGATGTGAAGCAGCATACCGCCGCAGGGACTCCAAGTTGAGGCCATATGGTGGGGATTGGCGAACCCCCCAGTGGCCAGCAGGGCACATTGCATTAGACCAGAGCGCTTGTTGATATGGGCAAGCCCCATGAGCAGATGGACCGTCGGATGGGGATTTGGGCTGGCTCAACGGATCTGCCACCCTACTGTCCGAGGTTTGCCAACTGTTAATTACCATAAAGCTGTGGTGTTTCCGACCTACTTGCTTCGACCTTCGCTATCAAAACTGCTCCCCTCTTTAGACACCTAACATGTTGTTCAGCACCTTGCAGGAAGGCATTTACAGCCAGGTCCCTCAGATGTTATGCTTTTTTGTGATGAGGTGTCAATGCTTTCCAAGGAGGTCATGGTACTCAATATCTTAAAGATTACCCCATCTGCTCCTGTCTGTATTCAGTAAACTATTGCAGGATGAGCTGACCATTATATGTGCTACAGGAAACAAGTTTCTATGATAGCTCCAATGAAGTGCCCTGTCCAAGATCTTGGCCAATGAAACAGTGACTTCTGGTCTGTAGTAACAATCAATCCTAGTATGCAGCTGGCACGGCTAGGCTTCATTTTTTTCGTGCTTTTTAAGTTTTGATACCTTTTCCTTATGAAATATATTCTAAATACTAACTAATAATACTCATTTTCTGTTGTATCCTCAAAGCATTTCAGTCTATGTTTAAGGGATGCATAGTTACTCTAGACTGAACTAACCTACTAGCCACTAGTAACCAGTTCGTAATCCTATTGGGATCAGGATTACAGATTAGGTAACTGTACCAACCCTTGCTTCCAAGGTACCGCACCTGGTGGAAGTCCAGAACCTGTGTGGACTGGGCCATTATTTACCGACTCAATGGTAAATGGTGGAACACCTGGTCCCTGGATCATTGATTTCCTGGTTGTCAAAGTGACCTGACAGTTATGCCCGATTCGAGACTCTATGGCATCAGCCAAATACTGCTTGTATCCTGGCCCGGAGATGCTATGTAATTGGGCTCGGGCACAATGACTGGTATTTTTCGATACCACCCTTAATTGGGTACTACAACATTCTCCTTTCAACTGTCCATGATTATTTTATTCTCCTTCGACCCTCGCAGCATTGGATGCATGTATTTGGGATGGTACATAGTTGAAGAGGTAAGTCGGTATCATTTTGTGAGTCCAGCCCAGTTCTAAGGCTGTATGAATAGATAGGGTTCTTTGATGTGGGGCACCCACAGATTTGGGGCCTCACAGCTTCCAAGTGGTAGCCCTGGTCCGGCAACAAATGTTTCTGATATTGTTTGCCGCGCAGGAAGGGGCTATATATTGCCAAGCCCCGTCTCCAGTTAGCATTTCCCCCTTTTTAACGTGTGTCTAGTTGCCTTCCTTTATCAGTGCTTGTGATGAGCCTGGTGTGGGCGGACTAAAGATTCAGTTTGTAGAGACCGTTACCAAAGCCAGGTTTCCCTACGTGGTAATTAAGATGAGGTAATTTACAAAAAAATTTGGGGACAGGACGGACACCCGGTTTCAAAAGGTTAGAGAATAACCGGATGGACCGTACCCTCTGCTTTCTCTGCTATCCCCTTTCCTAATCATCATGATGCGCTGCGACATGAGTTTCTTTGGTCTTTACAATTTTTGGCTAGACCCGAGATAATGTCGTCAACGCTTTCAGGGTTCAGGCTCGTTACTTATGGGTCGACGATTACTCTTGATGACGAACACCAGATTTTGTCCGCCTTCATGATCTGGCATTCTTCCGGACATCTATCAGTACCTTTTTTGAACTTCTCCCTTTTTCCCTCAAATGCTTAGTTCCTTTTCACTTCTGCAGTCTTTTCGATTCTCGATCATTCGTCACTTTAGCTCGTCCAGCAGCTTTTTTATCGACAACTTCCGCCAAGCACGTGCTAATATGTACATAATAAGTCATAGAAGATTCAATAGCGTGACACACCTTTAACGGGCAAGCCAAATTTGGTGGACAATATGTCTATAACTTGCTGGAATCTCTCAAGTCAATCGTTGCAGCATCAATGTAAAGGCAGGATGCGTGCACAGGAACAATATTATGAAGCAATAATGTTCATTGTAATACCGATTATGCATCCTCTATACTGTGTTAAGGGATCTTCTTTCGCGCACTTCGCGCATCTCCGCGCCCTTCTCCCAGAAGAGTTTATTGATGGATTGATAGATTCTTTCTTTTAATAATTTTTCATATCATTTGTGCCAGATGAAATATGTATATTAGTAATGATGATGATGATTCCTGTAAGCTTCTGTGAACTCTTTAACCACGGTAGGTACGAGCCAGGATGCGCACGGACCGCAAAGCTCTCTAGGCCAAAAGTGAAAAACAGAAAAAAGCTAAAAGTCAATTCAAGTTAGTTCTTGAACAAAACATTCAAATTGATAAGTCTAAGAGCGAGACGTGATACCATTTCGCCTGTCCGAATCCCTCTCACACGCCGATCGATATCATGAAGCGCCGTGGCCATCCTGCGTACACTGATAACCCGAGCTCATGCATGATCGCAGCCGTTCTGCCCTTTAGAATGTTTCCCTCTTGCCTTATCTCTTGACTTATGCTCTTATATGCAGTCATAAGCCGGACATTCCATAAAAACATGATATACTTCTTCTTTAGCGCCGCTCACACATAGGGTCATGATGAACAGCATGCACCCTCCCATTAGCAGGGTTTACCTTAATAGACCAGCATCAAATAGAGCCTAAAACGAACAAGGCCTGTGTGAGGGTGTGTGAGTAATATCTATCATCCAAAGACACATGAAGATGCCTGCTGGTTTATGTCCGTATGACCTGACGCAAAGTCCCGTGGACTCGCAGCGATCCTATCGCTAGATCAATTTACCCCCATCTCACTTCTAGATTCCTCCATAACGCTAGCCCTGTTCAATCTGTAGGCTGCCAAGGCATATACGTCCTCCTCAATCTTTGTAATAGCAAAATGCCCAACCAGGCCACATCCCAGAATTCCCGGGAGGTGTGGCATTTTATCAGCCCAGGCTTCAACCTGACAAGTCACGACCTCAGCTCGTCCCGAAAACTCGATAATCGATGGACCCTCGCGTGCATCAAACAGCATATTCCTAAAAGAAATAACTAATTTTGCCCTAAAGTCCCTGATGCGGTTACTGATCAATTTTTTTGAAGAGTGAGCTGTGATTTTACGTCTGTCGAATAGTAACGGTTCGGTTGATACGTCGATTCCGCAGTACGTAATCGAAAATTTTGGTAACTTCTGACATTTGTTCTGCGCGAAGGACGCCATCGGGTCGATATGCAAAATCGTTCAATTACTTTGATCGCAGCCTTGAGCTGCTAATCCCGCATACACGGGGATGGTATCCGCCTAAAGCCTCCGGCCCCACCTGTCCGGTCTAAAGTTACTTGGGCGCATCTTCTTTATTCCTACCCTTGGACAATTGCTCATAATTGTTATCATACGAATGCAGAACACCGCCGTGGCGTTGACGTTGGCGCTCGCCGTCGCTATCGCTGCGCGCGTCAAGGCTGACCTGTATTTCCCCAACATCCCTCCTGCTACCTCTGAAGCTGAGAAACACTCGGTGCTGTCCGTCCATCACGCTATTGTGGGTCGCGGCGTCGCGCTGAGGCCAAACGCAGCTGCCCGTGCTAACAAAATGGTGGGCGGCTTTCAGCTGCTCACCCGCAGCGGGACCCCAGACGGACCTGGCAAGTTGGTAGATATTGGAGGCGAACCCGTCATGGCCTACGGACCGGGCTATATCAAGGGGGCAACGGTAGGTAGGCCGCATTAGTCCACCAAGCATGCATGTGGCTGTATGTCATTATGCGCACGATCATAGAACACAATGACGCCTGCGTCCCTTTAATTTTAACCCCTACCCATTTTAATATGGATGTATTCATACGTAACGCTAGCTACGCACAATTCCACCTCATGCCACAATTCCTATGCCTAAACTGGCCTGAAACGGATAGAATGCTCGGACATTTTCGATTGGCCGTTTTCCCATGCACAAATAACAGCACAGCCTAGGCTAGGTTGGCTGTGCACATTAGGAACCAGCACCTGGACCCTGGTTCCTGGTTCCTGTGCAGCCTCCCTCGTCCTACGCAGCCCAACATTTCTATTCATATGGCTGAATTCTTCTGTTTCTTAACACACACACATGTAATTATCTATCTCTATTTAGATAGATAAATAGGTATTTAGATAGATAGACACACCTTGAATAGCAAACAACAGCTCTGCCACCAAATCCCTAATCTTCATCACGCAACCGTTTCTCCCGGCAACCTTTTCCCTCCTTCCGGCCCCCTCCCCGCCGTTGATCTCGGATTACAGCAAGAAACGTCGGTCTACCCGGACGCAACAACGCTGCTGCCCCGCGCTGGGGACCCCACAAAGGTAGCTAGTGCCGCCGTAGAGTACGTGTCAGTAGACAATATACACGCACGCCGACGCGGCGTGCCGTCATCAAATAAATTTCTACGGCGGATCCGGCACATTTTACCATGCATGTAGGACTCTTATCAAATTGAATCAGGGTTGTGTCATGTGCGTCCAAATTACATACTAAACGCCTTCGGTCGCAACTGATCGATGCCATCACTGGTACCCACCGGTACACAGGCGGATTTATTCGTTCATTTCGAGTCCCCCCTCCCTTCCTCCATCTACCACTTGGAGCTGAACGTGGACGTAGATGGTCAGTTCACAATGACGAGTCAGAAACCAGTGGACTTCTCCAAATGGGGCGGTGTGTGGGCACCATGCGCCGGTGAGAGGAGGAACCAGCTTGGCGTTGAAGGGGGAGATGTTTAGATAGATACGGTACGAGCAATCCATGTATGTACGATTTCTGGAGTACGGTCAATGCCAGGTGTTTTTTGAGGCCATTCAGCTGGATGTTTTACTGGCAGATATCTGTTACGTAAATATATGGGGGGGGAGTTGAATTGGCGTCTCCACAGTTGTGAACTTCATTAATCCTGGCCCCCTCTCTCTTCACCTTCCGGCTCTCGCGATCACCATTCGTAGGCTCCACGTCCCCCTGGGGCACTCATTTGGGCAGTGAGGAATACGAGCCGGATGCTCGAAGTTTTTTCTCCGCCAGCTCCCCGCTGAGGTAGGTGGGGGGAAGAGGCGAGCTACTAGGGACAGGCGTGTTGGGGTTTTACACTGTGGGCGACTCACCCCGCAAAGACGAGCACCGGGGCGTGTTGTATTACATAGGGAGATGAGCTGCTGAGTAGCTGCGTGTGTGTATTGTAACGACGGAACTCGCACCCCAGCATCACGTGCCATTGCGCCCTGCGTTGCACATACACGTCCATTCTACCTGTGCTAAGCGGTCGGATCTATGTCGTATCCGAACCACTCTCACCCGTACCCACCTCCTTCCTTACCTAAGTCCCACTCCATTCCGCCACGGCCTCCCTTTGCTCACCTGTAGCCGTGTCCGTGACCACGCGCGCTATTTCGGATTGTATCCTGGCGATTTTAGCAACAGCACAGCTTACATGGATAAACTCCGACAAGTCATGAGCCCCTACAGGTATATATTGTTGGGCGTTGAGGATGTGTAATGGGGATGGGTCGTTAGCGTAGGCGACGGTTAGAGATTTTAAGGGTCAGGGTTGTACTGCGCCACCATCTCCATCATTTCTACAGCTATGAGATATCTGTTGGTCGTCAATGGTTCGAAGAACCAATAATCTTCACCCTCTGCCCGCTTTGAATGTATCATTACACATTTCAGGTACGGTTTCGTCACAGAAGTATCGTACGACGTTGCTACGGGTGCCCCCACAGCCCGCAAATGGTACACTCTTGGCCGCGTGTCAGTCGAGATGGGGCTGGTAATGCCCGACAAAAGAACGGTGGGTTGGGTGGGTGTTGAGGCCTTAAGGGGCCTTAGGGACGGAAGGATCTGAATCCCAATCTCTGAATCTAGATCCGTAAATTCCAGATTCTATTTGCAGGTTTGAATGTGCATGTTCATGAAGCTGTGCATGCTTTTTCAGCTCTTTGACAGCGATGTGCGTCATCAGCAGTGGCAGAGTACGGAATCGAGGGCACTTGCAGATCTGGCAAACAGACGATCGGCGGCTCCGTAACCCACTGAATTTGATGTCTGTCGGTGTGACGTGCTCCGTTGCATCTAGGTTTACATCGCAGACGACGGTCGCAACGTTGGCTTCTACAAGTTTGTTGCCGATAAGGCCGGTACGTGTTTGGCGGTCCGATGTTGGAACGGAATCAAAATCCGAAACCATAACGCCGTTTCCTCTACTCCGTGAGGGAATTGCTTACTTGGCAACTGGAAGCTTTAAGTCACAAACGTACTGTCACAACTTATTGCATATTGTGTTACTTCGTATCCTTGAAAAAACAAAAAAGCCATTCTCTTTGAGAGAGAGCTCTTTGCCGCAATTCGTTTGCTTCTTATTTCTCGCTCCTTGTGTCCTATCTTGGTGCATAAATAACTCAGGTGACCTCAGCCGTGGTCGGCTGTACGCGGCAAAATTTACACAACAATCCGCAGCCAATGGCGGCAACTTTACGGTACGGTCGTGCGTACTGCAGGACGGAAATCTAGAAACTTATTCGTGTGTGTGTGTGTGTATCATTATGTGTACGTTATCCGTCTGCCTAAGGCGCACCGAATCGGTCTTCTTATTTGCAGTTCAGTTGCCCAATCGAAATGTTGAAGGATTCCTTCGATCGTGCAAGGTCTGCCCTTGTGTCGCCCATGATTGCGTGCAACCATCTACTGATACAAACCGCACGGCCCGTACAATATTTGTATTCAATCAGGTCACCTGGGTGGCTCTTGGCCGTACCGACCAGGTAGGGACTTTGGGGATGAGGTGATGAGACGTAGGTATTAGAAGACGAAGGAAAGAAGGAAAGGGAGTTAGCAAAGGAAGTTGGCAGGTGGTATGAACGTACATAAATTTAATATGATAGATACATATATGATGTGCATATCGTATGGCGTAACATTGTTGTGTTGTACATTGCCTCTTCAGCACCTTTAACGAGCATCCCCTACTCCTGCCGGGTGCCGGCCGGTGATCCCAGCAGCCTCATCCATGAGATTGTTTCGTGACGCCATCTCCATCCAAAACCGCGTTTCTTGTCACCCTATGTCGCCGTGTCACAATTGCATCATCTCAACCAGGACGTGATTGCGGCCGCAATTCCTGGCCTACGCTTTGCCGACATCTTCGATTACGCCGCTCCAATTGGAGGTTCCTGCGCGGCTGCGGGTGTGGACTTCCGGGCCGTGAAGCAATTCTACGGGGAGGAATGTCTGCGGTTGCGGCCTGGGGCTGAAATGTTGGCAGCAGCCCTTGAGACACGCAGGTAGGGACTCCTGATCGGGCACGGATTTATGGGATTTATCGGATTTAAGTTCAGTTCGGATCTGCGGATCTTTGTTGGATTCAATTTTGCGATTTTGGATTTGCGATTCGTTGCTTTGAGGTTTGCTCCACGGGACAGGTTCTGGAAGTTGGTTAAATTGAAAGATAGACAAACAGACAAGAAGCGGTACCAGTAGTGCACCAACCATAAAAAATAAACTCCCCTCTCTCTCTCTCTCCCTTCGCTCTCAGGTTTGCGGCCTACCTTGGCGCCACCACCGAATGGTCCAAGTGGGAGGGAATCACTTTCGATGCGGGGAGGAGGAGACTGTACACGAGCATCAGTGACATCGGCGATGTGGGTATGGGCGTTCATGCGTATGCATGTGTATGCGTGTATGCTTGATAACGTGTGTGCATGTGTGCATGTGTATATATGTGAGGTATGTGTGATGTGGTCAGAAAGGAAGAGCCGGAGGATCAGTTGGAGAAAGGGGAGGCAAACCAATAGCTAGATGCCAAAAAGCGGACACGTGCTCACCCCCATCGCCGCCCTTATGAACCGTCGTCGATCACAACATGGTAGATCCTACCAGCGAATTTCCCCAGAAGCGCAGACGAACGATGATTTATGCTTTAGAACGGGCGCCGTCTGGATGGGTTCTTAGGAGCCGCCACCAGCCATAGCAAGCAACCCTGCATCCGCACCCACCGGGAATGGGTATTGCCACGTTTGACACGCGTGTACGGACGGACACGCTGCTGAAACACATGCGGAGTCACGGACACGTTGGATCCAGCCAAGCGCTCTGCGCCATAACGTTTCCCATGTTAGCCGCGCTCCCTGCGTTGCCAGTTATGTCATCACAACGCCTTCACAAATCACGCACAACAAAACCGCAGGGCTGCCTGGCGGAGCCTACTCGCTTTGGAGTTCAGGATGATATTCGACTGCCTGCCAACAAGTCAGTACTGCGCAGTACGATTACTTCATGTTGTACAAACAGCGTATGGTTTGATCTCTCTCCGAAGAGAATGAGAAGTTCAATGGCATGCATGGTTGTCAGGTTTATTTGGGACCGGCAAGATAATAATCCTCTGTTTTTCTGTTCGTACCTACCTGAGATGAGGTCGTAGGCTGCAGCAAGTTTTGTGCGATTTTGTGTCCCTGATTCCTCGCTCGTCATCTCCGACATCTCCCGCTGGCCCGCCGCCCACAGTTCCGAAATGCCCTTAAACCTTTCGGAACTCAAGGACCCGCTTACGGTCGCCCTGCTGCACTACTCTATCCTATCCTAAATTTCACCTCATTCAGTCCTGCCTGTTTCCATATCCGCCACGTGACGACTCCACGCATATGCTGCCCCTGCGCTGACCTCCGATCAGGTGTGGCTGCGTGTACATCCTAGATTTGGACTCATGTTACAGCGCCATCAATATGTACTCCCTTACTTGCGGCATTCCCGACGTGGGCATCACGCCGGTAAGAGCCGTACATTCCGTCTGAACATAGGTTGGTCGCTTATCTGTCTGTCAGTGCGAATCAGAGGGTGCGAATGGGGCGAGGGGGCGTTGGGTAAAAAAGGGTCATCACCCCGAATGGGTGTGGTGGGTGCGAGGGGGCAAATGGCGTCAATCCTTTGTGGCACAGTTGTGCCGTGCTGCAAAGCTGGGTGAACAGCGTCTGATTTAAACCGTGTCGCTGTTTCGGGGCTTTAGCTGCAACTCTAACTGAACGAGTTCTCGAACCTATTAATATATACAGCGAACGGAACTCAATCCAAAAACGCCGCATTACCCACCACCAGCCCGCCTCGACCGCCGCTGAGAAGTCCAGAGTTCGATTCTACTATGGAATCTCGTTAATCATTTCCCCTGCCAAATACACACACACGCGCGCGCGCGCGGGCGCACATACAACCAGGGACTGGTCTTCAACTACACGTGCCATGTGGACCGTATTTCATCCCCCGACAACGTGGCTTATCATCAAGGTCTGGACCTGCTCCTCATCGCGGAGGACACTGACAACCATGAAAACAATTTCCTGTGGGCCTATGACGTCGCTTCGGGCGATATGACCCGGGTGCTGTCCGCTCCGATAAATGCGGAGGTGACCGCCACTGCTTTCTTTGAACTGCCTAACGGATTCACGTACATATGGAACAACATCCAGCACCCGTTTGAGGGTTTGCCGGACAGCTTGGCAAATTCGGATGGTGAGTGGAAGGAAGAGCGAAGGAAATGGCGCTAGGGTAAAATACGGGCCCGGGACACGTGACCCAGGGAGGGGAAAAAAATTGGATTAAGGTGACCAAATTGTATGTACAGGTGGTGAGGAGGATGAAAGAGGCCGGGGGTGGATGTGCGTGGGTTCGGTGACGGGAGGAGCGAGCCAAGCAGGAATGGAGATGAGCACAAGACGAACGCCGCGCAGTTCCCGGACGGGTAGCGCGTGGGGTGGGGTCCTAATTAAGATATTGTTGAACCGGCAGCGAATGAATGAACGACGGCGGGAATCGAGCCGCCAACAGGTAGGGATCATGGCGCATCGAATGCAGCAGTGTTGCTTAGTAATTAGAGTCACCCTCCTACCGATATGTGAAGAATATGTGTGGGAGATATATGCAGTATGTGAACGCGTGATCCATAATATGGTGACAGAGACCCATGGGTCTGTCGTGGGCATTTGCCCTTCCCCCCAGCCCCAGTTCCCCGAACATACGGTCCGGATCATCAATCCGTAATGTGACCCTGAGGTGAAGCTACTGCCTCAATCTCCTCCCCCTCTTTACCCCTCTTTACCCCTCTTTCCCGGCCGTGTGTAACTGAACCCCGAAAGGTGCGGCGGGCAAGGGCGGCTATATCGGGTACTTCGGTCCTTTCCGGCTGGGACGAGGGCAAGCTCTGGGGCTGCAGGTGCGCTAATGTGTGGAATGGGTTGGGATTGAGAATCCTATGTAGCCTGATTAGGATATCATCTCAACATGCATATTACGCCACGCACGGGCAATACGTATCTGGGTAAATAAGCGTCCGCATGCAAAGCGTTATTCAATGAACCCTGGTTCAGGGGGGCCGCTGCTGTCATATCGTCAGGGCCTAGTGGATAGAACAGAGGATATGGTACTCGTTTAATACTTTTACTACCGATTCGTTGGGGACGCTTCCCGTGACGAGGGCTATCCCGGCATCCTGCACTAGATCACCCTGGAAGTGGCATGACATACATACACCTCTCTTCGTACACGCCTTCCTGCATATTACAAACCTGTACGGCATGTTACCCCCTGCCGCTACCTGCCCCAATGATCTGTCGTGATTGGAAACCTTGTACTCGTAACTAACACGTGGTCACAATCAGAACACTCAGGTCAGGGGCTGATTGGACGCATGATAGGATTGATGGATGCATCGACATGTGCTCCAAACAATACCTTCGGCGGGAGCCCGCGCTTACCTAACATATATATTTTAATATATGTTTTTTAGCAACGGAGCAACGGACACTTAAAATACGTGCGATGTGTGTACGGCTGCATAACAGGCTATTCCCGCACCTGTGAGCGCGGCATCCAAGTTGGTGATAACGTCTTCAGCGAAGGCTGTCATCGGCAAATATGTGGTGAGTGCATACGTATGTGTGATGTATGTACGCATCGATGTCAACACACATAATGTATGTACGGATGTATGTGCACGTGTTGAAAAGGGATGGCTGTACGGGTATCTGTCTATCTGTCTGTTTATAAAGAAATGTATATTCTTTTTCACCCTAATTTCACCCTATCTTGTGCTGCAAGGCATCCGAACGAAGACATGTAGAGATGTCCAGTAGATAGATCGCGAACCGTTATGCTTACTCACCGTCAAGATTACCGTTTGGCTTTGCTGTTGGAATTCACAGCTGCTGCTCCTAGCGTACACTGGCTCCCATCCGCCCAAAGTTACACCACTCCGGTCTCATGAAGCTTCGAACGTACCTCATAACGCATTTGCCATATAAATATGCCTGTCTCATGTCCAATTGCCGATTTTGCCTACCCCGGACCCCTACCGCCGAACGCCTCCCGCCAAGCACAGCCCGCCTCCTACACCACGCTGGCTCGTTCCGGTTGGCGGTTCGGTGATGCGGTGTGGGGCCAGAACCTGGACGCCCACCTGCACCCAGTGGCAGAGTTTACCTCCTCCGGGCAATTGCTCCGAAATCAGGTACGAACAGTGGGCTGGCTAGCTGAAATCAGGGGAGTGTTCATAATGTTTGGGTGTAGCAGTACAAACAGTACTGCGGTACTCTTTTGGCTGTACATAGGATTGGGTTGGGGCGTTGGCCTGGGCTTGGACTTGAACAAGGCTAAAAAGGCTAGAAACTAACCAAACAAAAAAGATCAAACCAAGCAGATTTATTTGATGTCGCACATCAGGATGAAAATTGATATATTTGGTTAAGTATGATGTCTCGTGATGTCTTAATTTGGATCCCGTCGTCGCTCACGAGATTTGGTGGAAATCCCTGTCCGGCCTTGCCCAATGGGCACTGGCGACCCCTAGCGGCGGCCTAAACATGCGACCTCTTGACTTCTTAGCGATTACCAATCACCCTTTCCTTAAAAAAGAGAATTCCTGCCGTCCACGCAGTCTGAGGTGTCCAAGTACCCTGATTTTTCGGCTCTCACCACCGTATGTGACAAAACCTTCTACACCACGCAGTTTGAGTTGAATGACCCCGGTATGTAAGCACGTAATTACATGTGTTTACGTGTGTACGTTTGTACGTATGTAATTGATAGGCCCTGGGGCCAGGAGTGTACCTGTAGATATACCTGGGGGGCCGGGGTGTGTTGGTTTGAGCCCAACCTCCTTATTGCCTAACCAAACCGCCACACGCACTCCATGCTTGCAAAGCACGCCTCCCAAGAACGACATGTCACATCTTCCTTTGCCCCGTCGGTGTTTTACACATGCATCTGCTGATGCAATGAAATTAAGGTTTTGGGGGGGGGGGGGAAACTATCTCATCAACAATTCTATTCGCGATGCATTGGGAACTGAAATCATAGACCGTCAGAAAGACACACATTAGAAGTACATACACACAGATGCAGGTAAATATCGAAACGCCGTGATTTTCTCCGGCTCACAGTTATACGCACATACATTTATGTGTGAGGGATAGGGGGTTTTTGCTTCACCCGTGGCCACTACCTGGCAGTCCCTACCTTCCCCACTATTTTGGTGCACCCTTATCCTTTCACCCTCATCCGCTGACTTCTCCGAAATCAGTGATTTTCCCGGGTTCAGCATCCACCACCAGCACATGTATGTATGTATGCATCCTTACGCACCCGTCCCTGGCAGCTCCACTTTCTTACGATTCGGTCCTCCGTCGTCCCCCTCCCAGCCGCTATGTATATCCAGGTCTTGTCGCAGGACCTTCGCTCGGGCCGACTGAGCAACACCTCCGAGGCAGCTTTCGTGGACTGGAGTGCCTGGGGTGGCCTCCACAACCCGTGCGCAGGTGGGGAAAAGGGGGGTCGTGCGTGTGAGGCAGGTGTGCCGTGTGTGCCGTGTGTACATGTGTATATATGTGTGTGTATGGCTTGGGTGCCCAACGAGGGAGATTCGTGACCAAGCACATTCGATTGCGGAACGGCGGGAAGGATGACATGGGGCCAGCAGGTGTGTATGCGTGTCACCCTATCACCCTTTAACCCTGTATGGATGTAACTTCCTGAGGCACGGTTATGTAGTTAGGAAGGTAACCCTCCGGGGCCCTGCCGAACGCCCTCCCCCTTTTTCTTTGCCGCTCTACGGCTGGCTGCCACGGCTCCTGCCGTGTCCTGGTCCCCCCCCATAACCCTTGGTCGCCCCTCTACAGGCTCAATCACCCCCTGGGGAACCCGCCTGACTGGTGAGGAGTACGAACCCGACGGCCGAGTTTTCGCCTTCGCACAGCGGTTAGAGGACATCGGAGGGGGACCCACTGCGGCGCAGTTTACGTGAGTACCTGTCATAAGTATCAGCAAGCAAGGAAACACACGAGGGGCAAGCACGAGGCGAAAACACGAGGGGGAAAACACGAGGGGGAAAACAGTTTTAGCAGAAGGGGTTGAACAGAAGCTGCGATATTGATGGATGGACAGGCTCCGGTGTCAAAAAAAAGATGCGTCCGGAGTCCGGAGGTCGTTAGCTATGACACAGCACGTGATGAAGAACGAAGCACGCCGTAGGTGTCTGTTTCCCCCTGTAGGTGCATTTAATGATTTTGGCTCCGGCTACTTGGTCGCCGGAATATGGGCCATGTCAGTCCTCTTTCCTTGCCAATAGTGCCCTATAGCGCTATTCGATGCATGAGAGGCCACCTTTTCTCTCCCCTCTTCCTTCTGCCCCTCCCTTTTCATGTTGGTCAGATACGAGGGCGCGAATTTGCTTAAGATGGGCCGCATGTACGACCTGTACTACGGCGAGATGAACCTCTCGGAATTTAAGGCGGCTGTTAAGCCGTACTTGTACGGATATGTCTCTGAAACCAAGGTACCAAACTCGGGATAGGGACGGAAATGACAGGGATGGGGGGAGTGGCAGGGGCGGGCGTACGGTAAGTTGCTAGGAGCGTATCGATAGAACTGGGCTGTGGGGCCTCCCTTGTCGTCGTCAGAGCCGCGTAGAGGGTTCGAAGAAATGGAGGATGAACGCCCGGGGTCTGCAAAGATGAGGGGGCAAAATTACCTTTCAAATGTTTTTTTAGCATCTGCCATATCTTACTATATTCGAAAACTCAATTGGCGGCAGGCAAGAATGTGAACGTGAAGTTAGGGGTAGGATCAGATCAGGGCATAGGGGCTAATGGTAAAGGTAAAGTTGCTCGCCAGCCAGGATTATTATCCCGTTTTTATTTGGAACCCGCCTGGCATGTGTTTTGCTGTCGTACATTGACCGTACGGCTGCACCCCATTAGCTACCTTGTTCTATACCCCATAGATAATACCAGCGTTCGCCGTGAGCCTGTACTTTCCCTACACCCGCAGGTTCAGTACGACAAGTCAGCAATCGTACAGAAGCACTACACGCTAGGCCGCGTGGCCGCGGAACTGGGCCTGGTCATGCCCGACAAACGAACAGTTTACATCACAGATGACGGAACAAATGTACGTATATCATGATACCTTTTTGCCTTTCTAGCACCATTTATTATGTAAAACCTGCCGTAACTATTTTCTTACAAAATAAGTTAGCAGTACACGTTTTGCATCAGTATGGCAACGGCAGTCTCGCTCCTTATAGCACAGGTCCCATCCGCCCTCGCAATCCCCTGCTTGCTTCTGGACAGCCTGCCGTTACGTTAAGTTAGCAGTGCAGCTTGCGGCACCTTTACATCATAACTGTCCTCCTACTTCACCTTTTGGTAAATACTTGTGTCGCCCTTCCCCTCCCACTCCCCCTCCCCCTCCTCGTCGATTACCACGTCAGGTGGGGTTTTACAAGTTCGTGGCGGATCGTCCTGGTGATCTGAATGCGGGCAATCTGTACGCGGCCAAGGCGATGCAGGTGTGGTGTAGAAATTTATATTACCATTATAGTATTTATTATTATTACTGTTGTTGTTGTTGTTGTTTGAATTAGGATCATGATTCATGAATCCATTGGATAAGGTATTTAATCGTAAACCCGCGGACAAGTTTAATAAATATATAATAAAAAGAAAACCCTCACGTATGTTTGCCTCCCAACCGCCATCCTCCCGCTTGGGGCAAACCAACCGCATTCTGGGTACATTCAAACCAACTCTTGTTTTATCTCCTTCCCCCCGCAACCATACGTCTCCCGTACCTCAGGTCACTGGCACCGGCGGTGGCACCTTCCGGATCACCTGGATCTGGCTGGCGCACGGGAGGCAGGTACGGCACACACTGATCGTTATCATCCGCCGTACAATCGGGGAAAACGGCTCTGTATGTGCCATCGCCGACACTATACAGGGTTCGCAATTCCGGACATTCGCTCGGTTCTTAGCCTCACCCAACGACATCCCATGCCCTTTGTCAACCATTCCTTTCCTACTCCTACCCGTATGCCCATATGTCATTCAGCACAGTGCTGCTCGAGTGGCTTCTTCTCTCCGGTGTAATGCGTTTTGACATCTGCGAAGCGAGGGCTCCGAAACCCGGCAATGTCCAATCATGTTTCTCGTTCCTCCAACTGATACCCCGTCCGTCCCGCAGGAACTGTTAATGGCGGCCGCCAGCGTGTTTCAGTTCACCGACATCTTCGACAGCGAGCTTCCTGCCGCCAACGGCAGCTGCCCAACGCTGGGCTTCCGGACGATTAACGCGGGGGGTAGAGGCTGCGAGTGCCTTCGACTGAGGCCGGGGAGTGAAACGTTCGCGGCGTTCTTTGAAACGCGCCGGTGCGTCCACTCGGAAATACCGGTGTGTCGTATGCCGGTATCAGCCTGGACAGCCCGGGGGTCCAGTGGGTGACGACCGCACTGGGACGGATATACACGTTTTGCATCGTCGTCATTGTCTCGGGGTTAAGGATGTGGAAGCGCATGATTGAAGATCCGAAATATGCGAAATATCCAAAATATCCAAAATATCCAAAATATGTATAATTCTGGAAAATATCTCAGGAAAGGAACTATTACCGGAGCTTGAGAGTTGCGTGTGCCGTACGGGACATATACACCGAGCCGTTGCCCCTTATGGCCCCCTTATCACTTCATGGAGGGATTTATGACCGCCTGTGCTAGCGGGCCCCGTATCGGTTCCCCTGTCGCGTGTTCATCCCCTCGAACTACGTACGACGCATGGTCGTTCCGCCCGCAAGTAGCGGCACCAGTAGTGGTACCCGTAGTGCTGCCAGTTGTTCAGTAGCTCCCCCCCCCCCTCTCTCTCTCTCTCTTTCCCTTCGCTCTCAGGTTTGCGGCCTACCTTGGCGCCACCACCGAATGGGCCAAGTGGGAAGGAATCACCCTCGATGCGGGGAGGATGAAACTGTACACATCTCTGTCCGATGTAAGTATGTACGCAAGCGAAGCTACATCATCCAAACCCCTTTGTAGTATCCT
This sequence comes from Volvox reticuliferus, assembly GCA_019650235.1. NCBI lineage: Eukaryota > Viridiplantae > Chlorophyta > Chlorophyceae > Chlamydomonadales > Volvocaceae > Volvox > Volvox reticuliferus. The sequence goes on from BNCP01000049.1 coordinate 272,570, forward strand.
GACTGGAGCATGTATGTACGTACGGTACGGGTAGTAGTGTCCGGCGGGACTTCCGCTACTGTGTGGACATGCATCTTTCCATGAGGACTTGATTCGCTCAGCTGGCAAGGATGCATGTTAGGGACGAATAACATTGAGATCGAGTTCTCGCTATGATTCTTGATACGCGCCAACGATGGAGTGCTGCCCGAGGGCTGCATGGATTGATGCTACCTGGTTTGCTGCAGACTGCTGGTTCGCGTGGTGTCTTGCGTGCGATCTTTAACAGACCCCTACGTCTTGTCAGTAATGGGCGTGTAGAGCTGCGGTATGTGGCTTGAAAACGTAAGTAGCACTTGTATTAATGAAATCCTATTACACCGTACACGTACATGAACAGGTACGGCAGGGAATGGAGGACTTCAAGGATCGGGGTACCGCCAGTGGCAAGTACGATATGTGCGGCAACAATGACATCCGCCTCGAGGTACGGCGGCCTTTGTCAAGGGTTTCCAAATTGTCCCCCCGACCAACCTTCCTCGTCTCTCCCCTCCATTGTCTGCGGGTGTGGGGACGAGGGTGAGGGGAACTGTTGGATGAGGGGATGGTTTTGGAGCGTCGTGACTTGGTTTGTCATCCTGAGACCTGGTTTTGTCTTTCGTGAACGGTTTCCGCTAATTTCCCACCGCAGGGATCAAGGCGTGTTATTATATATCACTTGAGTCTTTGTTTTTGGGGTCTCGTTGGCTGGCCCGCATTGGGCGCATTAGGTGTCACAAACTGCCTCCGTGAAAATAATGTATGTAGAGTCATGATATTGATGGAAAATATCTGCTGCCTCTTTCATCAATTCTCGAGCCGTTTTGCGTCTCAGGGCATGATACAGCAGAAGACGGCCGTGATAGAGATGGGGGAACGGGAAAATTGGCACATTCCGACATGGCATTCCCGACACCAATACGGAGTGGGGTGGAGGGGTGGAGGAGTGGAGGGGAAAAGGGTGATGGAGGGGCGCCGCAAGCATCAGCTGCGAAGGATAGGGAGTGAGAGGTTAAAGAAGCTGCTTGTAGTGGTGGTCCTGACGTGCTTGAAGCGATTTCTCATTTTCCGCTTCTTTCCCCTTCGCTGCCTGACATCCGGCTAACTCATACACACACATACACACCTCCCTCACAACCGTCCTCCTCTTTCCCCCCCCCAATACACAGTTTAACCGGTGCGGCTGCGTGTACTCTCTGTCCCTCGACTCCTCCTACTCGGCCTATTGGATGGAGGAATTCCTCTGCGGTGTCCCAGCCACCAACCCCGCAGCACCAGGCTTTGTGACTGGTAACAGGTACGTGCGCGCACGTGTATGTGTGATGTTATGTGTGAAAGGGTGTGGGCGACTCGCCCTGCAAAGACGAGCACCGGGGGCCCTGACCGGACCGAGCCTCAGCGCGCATATATATATATATATATATATATATATGCACTGTATACAATTGTGATGTGAGCAAGTTATCAGTCGTTTATGTACAAATCCTTGCTATTTGCTCCAGCAGCTCCCCCGCCTCCCCTTCTCCTAATCTATTCCTCTTATTCGTCCCCTAACCTTCTCCCTCATCAGGTGCTTACTGGATAACATCGCTTCCCCCGATAACATTGCCTACAGCCCGGAGCACGATATGGTCAGTGGGATATATATATATATATATATATGTATATATATACATATTATATAGCAGCAGGATAGATAGGGCCGTTGAGACCAGTCTGCTAACATTTGGTTCCGTCCCTCCGTCCCTTCAAAATATACGGCGGGGTTGGCAGATGGGGTAAGGGGACCGACAGACATCACCAACAGCAACAATATTACTTATATCTCTGTTATGTTCCTTGTTTTTTTATAAGATGTCTCTATCGGAAGGCATCCAGACAGCTGACCATTTCGGATGTTACTTACTCGTACATACACTAATCACTGTTAGTGGCCAGGCTAGAGTCTTTCGTTGCTCTAGCTGGTCCGAGTGAGGGGGGGAGCACGTGGCAGAACAGACAGACAAAGCCACGTGCCCCTCCCCTGCGCTGTGGCTCGGTCCGGTCAGGCCCCCCGGTGCTCGCCCTTGTAGGGCGAGTCGCCCACAGTGTAACACCCAATACTAATATGGTACAACAAACAACAGCCGACGATGAAGGCGGACGTAGCCGGTTTTGGGATCGGTAATTTCAGTAGATGTCCACGGAGTCCTCGGAGTCGGTTGTGTGAACCTAGTCTGCATGCCTTTTCGCTTCGTTGTGACGAACCTGCTGGCCTCAACCTTGCACGTCCCCGAGCCCTGACGTCTTGAAATCTAATGATATCGGGTGACCTCTCGTTTCCACCTTCGATCACAGTCCTCCTCACGTATTGCACTCTCCTCCCCACAACACAGCTGTTCATTGGCGAGGACACTTCGGAGCACGTGAATGACGTCATGTGGGCATACGACATGGAGACTCGCGCGCTAACCCGCATATTCTCCACACCGTACGGCTCCGAGACCACGTCGGTGTACTGGTACGGCAACGTGAACGGCTTCTCATACATTCAAGCCACTGCGCAGCACCCATACGGTAGGGGAGACGACTTGCGGGCGGATGGGAGATGGGGGCGGATAGTAACCAGATAAAAGGTGCGCACGCGGGCTACCGTGCGATTATTTGGGTTACTATGTCAAAATCATAAACAACGTAACCCTCTGTGCACCTCTCGGTCCCCAGCCTTGCTCGGCAGGCAGGAGGTAGTCCCGCCTGATGATGCATTTCGTTCTCAAGCTAGCGTAGATAGTATCTAGACTCTGGACTCTAAAACCCTAACCCCCCTAAAAACCCTAAGTATCTCCATGCGGGCAACATCCTAGATGTCAGCTGCTGTCTGGACATACATCCATCTCTCTGTCTTTTCTGTACTTTTCTGGAGGGAGATGTAAGATTGGGGGGACAACATTCAGTTAGGTCGTTATATACCACCCCTGCCTCGTACACAACTAACCCTGCTGGCTGGTCGCTTATGTATCCTACGAGCCCCTCATCATCATCGATCCTCACCTAACACCGCTTTCCGTGATCCCACGCTGCGCCGCCTCTTTCTCCCCACCTCTCGGAACTTTCTTTGCTGCGCACTCACAGGCGAGTCGGACATGGACAAGGTGACGGACCCCCTGTCGTTCGGGCTAGCGGCTGCTGCCGGTGTAATTGGACCCCTGCCGGCGGTGGGCGCAGCAGCTGGATCCACAAGTGCAGGCTTGAAGTGTGCCTCTCAGAACACGTTCATGGTAGAGGTCCAGGTAGGGAGAACATGTCATCATCAGCTGAAGGGCGGGAGGTGCTGGATGCAGCTCTCCTGGGTCATGCGTGTCCGTGGCAGCAGCTCTTTGGTGATTTATTGTGTTAATAAACAATTTTGCATTCGGTGCGGTGGTGATGGGCTGCTGATCTTATATTGAATGAAATTGAATCGTTCGGCACGGAGTGGTGATGATGGATGGCAATGCATGAATTGGACTGTTGCGGTGTTGGGTGGTTTATTTTCCGATGCTAGCCAGGAAGGATGCATGTAAGGGCTATACCTGTGTATTCGGGTGTATGCGATTCGTGGTGCTAGGACCCGCAGAAAATCACCGTATATAATACGTACCCGCCCGCCCTATACTATTACCTTCGCCCCTCACGCCGACACACAGCTGCGTGCCACAAATGAACAAAGACACGCATCCCGCGAATGAACCTACATACACTCTACTCGGTGACTGTCAATATGTATGTACTGCAGGTCGTATACGAACGCACGGCTTCCTCGGATATTTCGGATGTGGACTCCATTCGACTGGACGCGTACGTTTGTGCGCGAGTGGACAATGCGCTGGTGCTGCTCAGTGGGGGTGGTGAGCGAGAAACATGGGGGATGGGACTATATAAATACCCTTAGGGGGGAGTGGGACTACTATGGGGCCATCTATCGGTATGACCTATAATTAGGAGAGCTGGAGAGGAGGACTTAGAAGATACAGATACATGAAATTATATTGCACGGAATAGTTTTGTATGTTTGCTCGGTAATATAATGAGACGTGAAGTGCGGGTACTACGTGCATAGGGGAGCAGAGAGCTGAGGTCAGGCTTTCCGCGCGCCTCATGTTTAGATGGATCCTATTTCAGATTGTCCAACTGGCTCCAAATCTCAGTGGGTACTTACGCCCGCTACCTCTGCTCGCCCTGCTCCCCTTGCTTCCTTTTTCATCTCTCTCTCTCCCCCCCATTCACCAAGACGATGCGAGCCGTGTGGCTGTTCGTTGTGTCGCTTCTCAAGCGGTCAACAGCTCCAGCGGCGATCCGCTGTGGCGGGGGGCGGTCCTGGCCCGAGTGCAGTTTGGGAGCAGTGCAGCTGTGGCGAAGACGTTCCAAAATGCAGCGGTGCGAGAGGGAATGGCCGGGATGGAGGGGGCGTTGCCCGGCGGGCGGTTGTCTTGGAGATGTTTGACAAATGAGGTATATGATTTATATAGTGACACTTATAATATATGTAATGGGCTTCACATATTATATATATATATATATATGTGTGTGTGTGTGTTATGCCACGGGCCATAAAAGCCACCCACGGGCCTTAGGCCACCCTGTCGCTAGATATTTCTATCTCCGTCGTACCGCTTTCCTCAAACTAACTGCCTAAGACTCGGTTTACTAAGCGACCTCTCAGTGCGCACTAACTGCTGTATGTGTCGATTGATTGTCGTCCTCTCTGATCCAAAACGTGAGCCAGCACCATTTGATCCATATCATCCATCAACAACGGAGTGCGCTGTAGGCTGGTCCGTCTCCCATACAAGTGCCCTTCTCCGGTACGAGGCTCACCTACGTACTCATGATTTTCCCGCTCTACCCCTTCCTACCTCCTCTTGATCCTGCAGTCCGACCCAGATGGCAGTTTCTATTCAGCGTTGTCCTCCCTCTTCACTACGCTGTCCACCTGGCCGTCGGGGGCCAATGGGGATGGAACGACACCTGCAGCTGCCGCCGTCTTCGCGGGCTTCTCAGTGCGAGTAGAACAGCCCAGGAGGGTGGGCCGTCCGGAAGCCTACACGCCGCCAGCTACACCATATTACTGAGAATAATAGTGATACATGATAATGTGTATTAGTGTGTGTGTGTACGCAGATGAAAGTACTTTCTTATAAGTAGATAGGCTGTCATGCCAATCTACGCGCGCATGCGTGTCTTAGGTCGGACGGGTCGTCAAAGATGCAGGTTACATACGACAGGTTGCTGCATTTATACATTTTAGTCTTTAACAGGGAGCAGGCTTTATAGATACTCATCAGTCGCCCAGATACGTAGGTAGAGTCGAAGCCCATGCTGAGCGAGGGCCGAACCAGCCAGCCCGCCGGCTAGCCAGTCCGGGGGTCATAACTTCATTATTATATGCAAAAATTGATATCTATCTGGAAGAAACCTGCGACCTCACAGTTCGGGGCAGATTACACTCACTGGTCACACAACCCGCTGCTGCAGCGCGCACGCAGGATTAATAATATATATAATCCGTTAGTTGGTCCTCCGCCCGTGTATGTTAGTCGCTTGTCCATACCACGCACCAGCTATCCGCCGCTGGTCATCATCACATTTGCAACAGCTAAGTACGTGCGCTCGTACGTAGGCCCTTGCTGGTTTTACGGTTTTACGCACGGGTCGCCGATGTACGAGCATTTCTTACCCGCCGATTCTGCACAACACGCGCCGCAGATTTCGTTTACGTTTGGTGGATATGAACATTATTTGTCATAAGTATTCAGTCTGGTGCGAGACCCGTGCATGCATGGGCAATCAATTTTAATCGATGCATGGCTCGGCTTGATTGTGCGTAACGAACCTCGCTCGCTCGATCCATGAGGCCCATGCATGGATGCATTTATTCCTCTCGCCCATGCCTTAAAACACAAGGAACACTACTTCAAATGCAATAATACAGTTTACGAATAACCATGCAAGAATTAAACAAGGCGACCTGTTTCTTCAGCGAATGAACGGCAGGACATATATCAACCGAACATAAACGGCGGCTCAAGACGGGCAAATTCTCCCCTCCATAGAAAAATAAAGGCAGTAATTTCGTTCATTCAAGACCCAACACGTCCCCAAAGGACGAAGAATCCCGACGAAGGGGCACGAGCGCTATGTAAATGTAGGTTGTTATTAGTATGGCGCTTCATATTATTTGTACGGAACGAAACTCCGTGCAAGCCGATCGACACATGCAAATAACGCGCGCGCCCACAATCATGCAAGTAACAGTATGTACGTACAGTACATATATAGGCAATCCACTAAGCGATTCATTCCCCGGCACCGGGCAATCAATCCTCTAATTCCGAGCAAATTCAAAATTGATGTTTGATCGCTCGCCGAACGGCTGCCGGGCGGCGGATAGTAGGTTTGCAAGGACGACATCCGCGAAATTGCACTACTCCCCTTCGCAAAAGGGGACATTAAAGAGAATATACTTTCCTGAGAGCATCGCGAAATGTCGAATACTAGTATTCGGAACCCGCGCTCGCTCGGAAATATTCAATATATAGTCGGTGCTTCCCAGCTCGCTGCCACCACTTAAAATCATGGATCCGCCAAAGGTAGTTAGCGCAGATCATGAAGATATTAAACTTGCGAGCAGGGGCACTAACCGCTGTTTTCAGGATGACAGGCCTCGTATACACATGCACATGCGGCAGGACCCCAAGAGTTCGTTCTTAGGGTTTTGAACTATTTCGGGTAAGGTGATGAGGTGAATCTAGTGTCAGGAAAAAGGAGGGATGCCTATCAAAGGTATGCGTAGCGTATGTAAAACGTCTCAGCTTTCCTGATGCGCGTACGTTGCGAGCAATGCAACAGAATGCAAGGACGGAATGAAGCTTCATCTATCTTTAATTTCCTTAGCAGCCGCCGTCGCCTAGCTAATAAATATGTTCTTATATGAATGATTAGCAAATTCAAATGTTACAATTGTTTTCCTTGGCTTCCGTGGTATGTCTTGCACCTTTAATATTCATCCGTCCACGCCACGTGCATTTGTATGTGTGGGTGTCCAGAAGGTACCACTTGGACAACACGTACTCCACATCTAAGCCCGTGTATACATATATATCGGCTGCTAGGACAAAAATGATTCGGCAATTCTACGATGCGAGATCGATTAAAAGTAGAAATGTACGAATTACTTCATCATGCCTGTGTCAACCCCTGTTTTATATGGTAGCAAATCGGAGACGTCCCCCTTGTGCCCCTCCCCGGAGTTATGGCAGCCTGTAATCAGCTCTACAATAAATAAACAGTACGTGCCGTGCCCACCTAGTCTCTTACGTAAATTGTCTAGGATACACTTCACGGCATGCTGCAGCAACTTTGAACAATGTTCCATCCCGATTCGCCATGATCATGATATTTGCAACACTGGTGCAATAGCGCGTGATGCTGAGGTGCGAAGTCCCCCGTTACATTCCTCCCCGCCTTGCAGCGAACGTCCTCGGGCGCCCCTGGCACCCCGTAGGACAGCTTGCGTTACAATATCTGATAGAACACAGGAGATAAAGTTGCAATTTATTTTGTGACCACATCCAAATTCCCAGAACGAACCCCCAACCTCCCCCCCCAAAACTTATTGCCGAAATGAACAAACCAATCCACGTCTTATTTCATCCTCTTTATTGCTCAGAACTTTAACTGTCTTAGAAACGGCTATGCCGTGCGGTGCCGTACGAATACGCAAAGCACCCATACACATCACCCTATAACACTGATTACACGGTTATACACACACACACACATGGTCTCACACTCACAGGTAGAGCTTGATGTCCACACCCGCGGCCTTCATTGAGTCGGCCAGCGGCATCACCCGAGTGGCCACCGGGAAGGCGGTATCGTTGGTTCCGAAGTGTGCTTGAACGGGGACGGACTGGGGAATCAGCCTCGGCTGCGGGGAAGGCCCCCGGGGCAGGAGCGAGGCGTGATGGGGCGGAGGATGGTTCAGGATGGGGTGGGCGCGATAATGTGGGTGAGCCTCAATGCGGACGGTTAGTCGCACAGGCGGCCATAGCTGCACGTATCAACTGGGTGGGGGCCAGCCCGCGGCAGAATGGGCCCCACGTTTAGAAGTCTGTGTGTATGTCAGTATGCAGACGGTTGGGGGTTGTTGGGGGAGGCGAAAAGAGAAGGGGTATGTGAACATATCCCGGTGACCGCCCACTGCCCTTTACTGCGACCTCTTTCCCCCAACTCCCCAAGCCCCCAACCCCCCAACCCCGAAATGCCCGCTGACATCTTATTGCGACCTCCAGGCTTCTTCCCCCGGCCCCCTCTTCAGGCCCTCACATTGCAGCCAGTGAAGTTGGAGGGGGTGCCGTAGAAGGGCAGAGCTGCGTCCACGCGGGCGAACTGGGTCCCGCACAGCGCCATTCCGCCGCCTTGGCAGAATCCGATGATGGCCACCTTCTTGGAACCTGCAAGGTTCGCAAGTGGGTAGCAAATGGAGCATTGAGTGTGGGGGGGAGAGGAAGAGGGGGACGGCCGTCCGTTTGTGTGTGTGCGACACACACACGCACACACACACACATATATTGTTTTTTTACATGTATAATATGCCTCACCGAAAGGGGCCATATGCATACAGCCACATCAGGCAACGACCCACCGGTCTTCCGAAGGTACTCCACGGCCTTGACCACATCATCGATACCGCGTGTCCAGTTCAGATCGCTGGATAGCTGGATCCAGATCCGGAATATACGGGTACGGGAAGGGTCCAGGGGAGGGGTAAAGATTCCAACATGGAAAGCTGCACCGCCACCATGGGGGAGGCACGGCAAAAGGTGGGTTGAGAAAGCGGCAACCCTGGGGCTTGTTACGTACTTACGTATGGGCGTGTGGGTATGAGTTTACGAATACTGCACACACGTGCCCAACGCACATGTGGCATGGTGTACGCTGCCGTATAGATCACATCAGATAATAGTTTGGGTACGCTGTACGGAAAGATCTGAGAATGGTTGGTGTGCTTCTTACCCCGATGGCTTCCATTCTCTCCACTGCCACCCGACCGCGGTACAGATCGGGTATGAGGACCCGGTAGCCCTGCTCGGCGATGTGGAGGGCGGTCTGCTTAATCGCCTCGTTGAACCCCCACCTGACATTGAGGGAGGGGACACGATGTATGGGCAAGGGAGGTGCGGGCTTTGGTGTGTGCCTTGGTGTGTGTATGTGCGGGGCAGGATTATTTCCTGGTAAGCAGCAGGCCCGGGGGGCCCTCACAGGCGGGGAGGGGCCGCCGCTAGGGGGTAGGAAAAACACACAGGAACAGGCACCGGAACCCCATCACAGGCGCTTAGCAAGCACCGAAAGTAAGAGGAGGGAAGGAAGGCAGCGCAACAACGCTGGCGTGTGTGTGTATGTGTATTTCGAAGGGTGGGCAATATGAATGTGCACGCTAAGTTGCGGAGTAGGCTTGCGGGTGAGAGCATTCCTCACCGGCTCGTGGTAAGCCACTTCCCCAGCAAGCCTCTGCAGCAAAGCGGAATGCGTAAACAAGGTTTACAGCGGCAGGGTACGGTGCGCGGTGCCGTACGAGGACGATTGTTGGCAGACGAAATGAAAGCGCCAACAATGTGACTGCCGTACATTGACCCGTTACTGCAGCTGACGTGGCCTTTGCGACAAAGAACGTCCGGCCCCGGCCCCGGCACTGGGGTGGGCGGTTCACTTGGCATGCCCGCACTTCCACTACTCACCACTCCTGCGATGGCGAAGAGTGGGAGGAGCGGCGTACACGTGAGAATGTGGACCACCACCGCAGCATCAGCAGCATCAGCAGCAGCAGGAGAGGGGGGTTAGTGAAAGAACACCAACCGGGGTCATCCGCGAAGAGAGGTACAGCATTAAATTCCGCGATGGACACAAGAACCGCTCACGTAGCTGTTTGTTCGTTTGTTTGCTATTTATTTGGTTGGTTGTGTTCACGACAGATGGATGATACAGAATTACAAATAGGACTGGGGCAGGACACACACACACACACACACACACATACACACCTGCATGACCACCACAGCAGGTTTGTATTTCTTGCCGCCCTCGAAGCCCGGGGTCGTGCCGGAGCTGGACGGGTACTCGATCCGCGTTAGGCTGCTGAGGGCTGTGTCGGATACATGTGGGTGGCGGGTGGCGCAGGGGGCACAGAAGAAACCCTACTTATTACAAGTTGTGGGTCGGTCCGGGAGGCCCATCTAAGGGTAAGTGCACAGCACACAGCACACAGTACACATGACTCGGCTGAGTCGAGGGGAGAACGAGCTATGAGTAAGACCCCATGGGACCGGCTTGCTGGACAGTCTGAGAAATGCAGCAATCACAGCGATGTCGAGCCTGACACCTGATACAACCCACCCACGTGGTGAGAATAACTTGAAAAACATAACACAGGATGGAAAGGCGAACCCTGGTGAAACACACATGTGTGTGTGTATGTTGGAATTTGAACCGTCGAGCCTAGGGGCCTAAAACGGGCGGCCTAGGGGCGCAAAGCAACAAGAAGGAAGTCAGATGCCTATCGGTACTGGCACTAACAATGCCACCGGTAGTGGGTGGAACTGTGGCATTACGTAATAGTTAAGATAAATGTCGCTGTGCCGCGGGCTCGTGCCGAAAATTGGTCACAGTACGTCTCGATACGGCGCGCTCCATGCAGTACACCTGCCAGCTAGAAGTTGAATTATATTTATTTAGGATCAGTGCATCAGGTTTTGTCGCTTCTTTTATTATAAATTTAAAATTGGAAATAATTCTTTAGTTATTTATGTTATTTCTTCACGCGCCTGTTGGCTTGGCCAGCCGCGCTCGTATGTCCTGACGAGCCCGTATGGATAAGGCCCAGCACGAAGCAACTGTTGTTGTTGCTCAGCTGCAATTTATGCTATCAATAGTAGTCGATCTTGCCTTCTGTATTTGAGAAGTATATATACCATGCACGTCCTCTGCCTTACTCGACTACGCGAGGTATAAAGCTGGCCTGGCAGTTCAGCCGTGAGCTCTGAAGCAGCCCAAGTATCAGGCACTGATTACTCATGAATATTATGCGCGATATATTTCGAAATAAATCATGGATTGAATTTTATCCTCGATAAGGCGATGTTGTTTCTATTACACGGCTGCGGATGGCGCGTTCTACGGGCCGTGCATCATGCAGTGGTTATATTTTATATTTACCATATTAATAATGTCTCTGGACACGTCTGCTGGTATCCAACCAAACTTTCATGCGCCACGTGCGAGCTACCGTCGGGTGTTAACAACGTTTCTCAGGTGTGATAAAAATGATGGTATTTCCCGTGCTTATTTAGATCATAATGTATGCCCGTCACGCGGAATCGTTTCACGGGAATAGGTTTCGCATGGAGTGAATGCCCATGTTGCCACACCGACCTGCAGGTTCCGACACCTATCTTACAGTTTGCCGCTGGATTGCGTCCATGTCTACCCGCGTACCTCGCCCTGGCTCGCGACCACTCCCGGAGAGCGCTCTTCCCCGGATTAGACGAGCGCTTGAGCGTGGTGCTCCGTTCCGACCCCTGGGCAGCAGCAGTCGTGCCCCCAGATTCTTCTCTAGCCAACACCACAATTTTTCCCCGGATAGATGTTGCATCTGGGACCACCGTTTTATCCCTCAACAGCACCAACTCCGTGCCCCCAACTGCGGCCGCAGCTGCGCAGGCCGGAGCAGCCTCCATCGAAACCTCGGCAGCACCAGCTGTAACGCCAGCAGTTGCAGCTGCGACGGCGGCGGCTGCAGCAGCAGCGGGTATCACGCCTGTACGGGCGGTTGAGACGGCTGCAGTTACTGCTGCGGCAGCAGTTCCGGAAACTGCGCACACCGTTGCGGCCATGCAAGATGTAATGCAATCTGTTCTTTCGGTCATGGGACGCATGGAAACCGCTGCCTTGCCACTGGTACGGCAATAGGACGCCATCAGGACCTGCAAAGACGTTTGGCAGGACCCACTGAACCCTCGTTGATGGCGGATTGCATTACGGGGGAAGCGAAGCCCATGGCATTTATCGCCATGAGGAAAAACGCGCCATGTTACCAGGTGGCTTCGCCCCTATACAGTGTTTCGGATAAGATGCCAATTAAAACGCATACCCTGCGTCCTAGTGCTGCGAGCTTTTCGCTGTCGTCACCTGCACCTGCACTCTTATGCCGCACACGTCCACTTTCTAGTTAACATTTTACGAAGTTTTACATTTCCACCGATCTTTTGCTTTGCCCTATCCTTCTCCCTCTTCTGTGTTAGCTACGCTCCCGTAACGACACTTGGCTGCAGCAGCTGAACACCGCAGCCGCTGCGGGCGACCCGTTACCTGTGCAGCTCCTGCCGGCCCCCATCGGGCGACCGGGGGGCCCACCGGCAGCTCCCCTGCTGCTCCTCTATCGCCGCGATTGGTGGGCGGCGCTGACGGCCCCGCCCACATCAGACAATCGTATGATGAATATCTTACCTGCAGCGGCAGCGCCGGCGGCTGCCACCAGCAATGCTACTAGGTCAGCGGCAACGGTGGCGGCACCGCTACCGCCGACATGGAGCCTTTTCTTGCTGTTGGTTTCGGATCTGGTTAATCGCGATTTGGACGGAGACGGCCTACCCGATCATGTGATGTGTATTGATATGATGCCTGGTATGATCTGAAAAAAGGGCTGTTTGCGGGACAAACGTTTTCGAGAGGTCCTCACCTCCTTACCTGGAGACTTACAGCATGGACAGCAGCCGGTTAAGATCGCGATGGCATTGGAGCTGAGTAGGGCGGGTGGCCACTTTGAAGGAGCCTGATGTGAAACTAGATAATGCACGGTATTCCCTTCAAGCAGCATAAAATTAATGCTTGGAGCTACGAGACGGTGCTTTGGTCCCCTCCCGCTGTCTACGATGGTCGCTAAGCGGAACATATGACACGTAGCCTTTCCGATTCGGAAATGATCTTTTCCGACTAGTCCTAAGCCACGCCTCCTTCCTCCCACTAACACGTGTCCTAAGCCATTTTCCGTTAGAACTCCAATATCCGCGAACATTAGCTTAATACCCTTCTTCTTCTCTTGCATCTGCCTTTGCCCAGGTTGCAAAGGTGGCGCGCTGCTGGCTGCCATCTACGCTGCCCTCGCGCAAGCCAAAGGGACTTCGCAAGGGGTGTGGTTCAACCAGGCAGATCTTAGCCCGCGCCTTGGTGGGTGATAGTTTGAGCTTCGCTGGGATCGGAGGTAGAAGAGGGAACGGGAGGGATGGGATGTTGAGCGGGATGTTTGTGGTGGAGGTGAAGCTCCGGAGAAGCTGGAGAAGGCTGGCGGGATGCAGGGGGCCGCACGCCCGGGCTGCTGAGATGAAGACTGTAGGACTGGAGGCGAGGGTATTGTAAGTTCACAGTTGCGCGCCTGGGCAGGTGATAAGGAAATGGTAGAGGATGTGTACGCTTCCATTTATAATTCCCATGGAGCAAGCTAACAAGCAGCCGTAAGTAGCTCAAGGGCACCAGCATTACCTGATTATTTTGATGCCTTTCCCACCTTGCGTTTTTGTAGCTTTCATAAGTGTGAACGTGTGTAGTAACGCCGTTAATATGATTACGCCCGCCGGTGCTCGATAACGGATTGGGTGTGAGATTTGGGGCGTTGTTCTGATGGGACAAGTCCTATCGCCCGCGGTTCGCCCTTGCACTTGCATGCGTTCCTACAGGTGGACCCGCTTTCGTCGCTGCGATTCAGCTATACGGCGCCTTGGCTGCCGCCAACGCCGGGCCGTTTACTCCGGGGCGTAGGACCCCTGCACATGGTGGCAGCCGTCGTCACAATGGCACCAGCAGCTACAACAACAACTGCAGCATTAAGAACGGCAGCTCGGAGGCAGCCGGCGGCGAGTTCGTATCTGGATCCGCGTTCAGTTCCAGTACTGTGCCTGTTTCTGTTGAGGAACTGCTTGCGGGCGGCGGGGAAGTGGACCCGGCCAGTGGGGCGCCAGTCTGCGGGGCCATCAACCCGCTTTTTGCGGCGGGTCGTTGCTTGTTCACTGTGGATTGGTCCAGCGCAGCCACGTGGCTTGAGCAGGGAAGCAGCGGTAAGAGGCTGGAGGTCGCCGCAGATTGGGTGTGTGTGGATTGTGGGGCCTGTAGGGTCGGGCTGGCGTCCGGGTGAGGTAAGATGAGGTCGGTTGGGATGTGGGTCATTGAGGTTGGGGTCAGGGTCGAGACGGAGTCGGGGGTGTCGTGGGGCCTGATGACAATTACATGCTTTGCTTGATACTGATAGTGTGTTCATTTTGGGGGGGGCTGGGGTGGTGCTGGTAAGCTATACCAATGCGCGCTTGAGGCGCAGGGGCGAGGCATCTGCTGACGTGCATGTCCATGCGAATGACGTCATGTTCCTCATGAATTCCCAGACCATCCGCTAACAGGTGGCCGTTTTCTGTTTGCACCCCAGGGATCCCACCTGGGGCGTTGGGCGTCGCGTTCCTTCCCGGAAGCGAAAGGGTTGAGGCGAACAAAGACGACAATGCGGCGCCGATTACGACAGGCCCGTCCAGCGGCGGTGTTGTTCACAGCGACAGCAATGCTGCCACAGCATCTAACATCACCGCCTCCAATGTATCCGCATCGTCGAATGGGCTCCTTGTGTGTACAGCAGCTCGCTGCCCTTACGCCGACGCCGTCAACCGAACCTTTCTAGAGACTGTGGCAATCGCCCTAAACCGCAACGTCCTTCAACCGACAAACTCAACGAAAAACGATTATGGCCGCGACGTTGCAGCTTCGCCACAACCACTTAAAACGAGTCCATACGACAGCAGTGCGGTGTCCCTGTCATATTTGCGTGAAGTACAGCGGATGCCAGATATTCTGTTAGTCAACCGCGCGCCATTTTTGGGGGAAAATGAGGACGCCTGGTTGTTACTTCCGCCCGCGCCGCCGCCCGGTTCGTCACCGCCTTTGCCCCCAGCGTCCTCCCGCGCCTCCTCACCTCCATTGCTCATGGCGTCACCATTGCTGCAGATGGCACAGCAGACACGGGCAGCGGAGTTTGCCAGGTGTGTATTATTTCACCAGGCGTCGAGGGGAAGTCAACGGTGTCCACATGTATATTCACTAGCAAAGATGGAAAGATTCCGCGTGCTGTTTTGGACAACTGAGCCCAACAAAGGATCCGTAGTGAGACTTCAACCCACACGATATTGCTTAATACAGCCAAAAAGGACAGCTTTTCGGACACTGCAGAGAAGAATTGAAAGCAAGCTGTAAAGCAGCTGCAGTAAAGAAATGTTTTGAGGCAGCTGAGACTCGATGCTCGTGCGCAGCATCGATAGATATCCTTGACTTCCCACTGCCGAATGAGCTACAGGCGGGCCGAAATGTCGTTATCCAAACGATTCTGCCAAACGCTCACTGTGATGATTATGATGCCCAGCGCGCCTTTGATCGACCGGCACCAAATGCAATGCGGATCCGTGTCCCACTGCACTGCGTGCAGGCTGGTGTCGTACCAACTGTACCTTAAGAACGCCCTTATTACGCAGCTGTCAGTGCAGCAAGGTACGGCATAGAGAGGGAGCAGGAGGTAGTTGCCGGGTAAAAATTGAGTGCAGGGATAAAAGGCGATTGGTTGGGGCCATGTGAAGAGGGAGGACGTCAACATATTGAAGGGGCATTTGGGTGCCCCGAAAGCAGCACCCATAGCAGCACCCATAGGCACCCATAACATTACGCGCATGGATGTTACGGGATGGCAAGGCGACATAGGCCCTACAGCTGCTGCTGCTCGGGGCCTGGTCGTACGGGTTGAGGGAACGTCCTTCACACGCAATCCCTGAAGAGGTCATTAGTTCTGGGAGCGCCTGGGAGGGCGCTTGGAGGACGGGGCGCAACAATGCCCCGTTCCCGGAGAGTCTTCTCCCCACCCCAAATCTGCCCGGATGTAGACGCTTGAACCCTATTTCTGTCTTATCAGGTCTTGCTGGTAATCAGCGGGGCATGGCGGACACCACTCCACCCTCCACCAGTATAGACTGGGACGCTACGGCGTACGGGAATGTTACCGTTCTGAGCGGCGTGTCACAAGCAGCGCCGCCTATGGGTGATGTGACGCCGGCGGCTGTGGCAGCCCTGCTGAGTATGGATCCTGAGGACGTCATGCGCGTGGCAAAGGTATGCACGAAATGAAGTAAGTTGGTTGGTTATATTACCACTGGCTAGATGGACAACATCATCACACGAACCCAACCGGCTAGTTCTTGTTAGAGAGAAAGCACCCGGTCCTGACCATCATCAACACCCCCACCACCGCCAACCCCCACCCTCGCCAACCCCACCAGGGACACCGCATAATTAGTTTTCATTCATTCCAAGAGGTATATATCATGTGTTGATCAGTCATCAACACATCTGCCCATGAACTGTATCTCCATTTTGTTGTCCGCCGTGATGATGTTCACGTTTTGTTGGCATATGGGATCCCATTCCGTCTATTTCCGCTAACGAGGCGCTCGTCGTGATGCCCAACAGGTGATCAGCTCGGCCGTGCAGCATCGTAACGCCGCAATGGACATCCAACTGCCGTATAGCTCGCAATACAGGTACGGCCGGGCAAAACAGCTGAGGAGAGGGCTGGTTCGGTTAGTGCACGTGACGCTAAGGGAACCATTATATATTTATTATGCCGCCAGAGCGTTCCTAACCTCTTGTCTCCTTATCTTTCCTAACTGTACCTCCGAACGAAACCCAGGGTCCCAGGGTCCTAGGGTCACGGGTACAAACCTTCTAAACGGGCCGGGGTAAAATTGGTAATGTCGACAGTGTTGCGTATGGTCGTTGCCTTAACTGAAGTGCGTGAAGATACTACCTTGTGCATGATACGGTGTCTTCTGGGCTCATGGTGTAATGGTAGTATAAGGTCCGGTCGTGGGATGCCCTACGGCACTTCCACTGGATTCAGCTTTTCTTTTGATAGTTTGCACCGCCGCAGTGGTCACGAAAGCATCGAACCGATTACGGATCCGCTTTGGCTGAGGAGTGCCTATGGGCGCTGGTGGATGTAGCTTCAGGCCCACGTACTTTTGCTTGCAGGTCGGTTCTCGACAAGTTGGCTGAGGCAGCTGTTGCCGTTTGCAGCAATTTAAGCACCGGCGCAAGCAATGGTAATAGCAGCAGTAGCAGCACCAGCGACAGCAGCATAACCGGCGTGCCGCCCTCCCAAGACACGCGGCGGGAGACCGCGGAGGTGGCGGCAGCAGTATCAGGAACATCAACCACTGCGGAGGAAACCTTACTGGCGCTGCAGACCTGGGCGGTTCAGGAATTCGTTAACATCACGCAGCGTGAGTAGTTGCATCTGAGCGTTGCGGCTATGCGTACGGTAGCACGCCGGGAACACAGCTGCACACAATGCGCTACAGTGATGGTCCGTGTTCATTTGTGTTCTTCCTCAGTGCCAGTACAGTGAAGCTGCTCGACAACATTTCACAAGTTTACGATTAAAGAGTCGTGCTGAAGTTTCGCAATGTTTCTTAGGATGCCTGTTTCTCAGAACGGTCGCTTGAGTCTACGGCCTGATCCATCCGCCTCGATTAAGTTACGGTGTTGTGAAGGGAAAAAGACTGCCCAGACACGTTTCGCGGGAATAAGCACCCTGGCAGTAAGGGTGACAGGCGCGGTGACTCCACCGCCATCCCTCCTCTTACCTTGATTGCGTGTGATCTTCTTATCGATGAAATCTCGCCGCAATCTTTATTTTCCATGGTCCATCTATCCCCAGCCCGAGCAACACTTGGTTCCAGTCCGGACCAGCTTAGTCTGAATTCAGCCGGCCATAACCCACCCCCCGCACAAATGCCCCGCTCCAGAATTTCCTTACCCCGGCGTCCTAATTCGTATCTACGTCCACACCATTGGCGCCATAAGGCCCCGTCGGTCGCCGCCGGCGCTACCCGCGCAGCCGCCGCCCGGCGCCCACCGGCGCCCACTCTCGCCCGGCATGATTGCTGTCATAGTTGTGGTCGTAGTGATGGCGGTTTGCTTAAGCGCAAGCCTTATTTGGCACTTCCTGCGTATCCGGAATAAGGTCCTCCTTCAAGAAAGCGGCCGGATGCCGGGGGCGGACCCCAACACCACGCTCGTAGTCACGGACGTGCAGGTAAGGCAGCAACGGCGACAGTTTTGCGACGGAAGGGCCCCTTCCGGGCGCATGTCTGTAATCTAATTGGACAGCAGTGAGGACTAAATCGGCCCTTGTCCGTTTCAGTGGGCCCTTATATCACAACTATTCCGCTGTATGCTCCGGTCCCTTTCTTCCGTCCCACATGCCATTTACCTTACAGCACATTTGCCGCACCGTTTACATCAATGATCGAAATCCGTGTCCCGTAGGGCTCCACTACGCTGTGGGAAGTGCTGTCAGGTGACTTGATGGATGAGGTGCTGCATATACACCACCGTGTGGTGCGACAGGTGAGTGGGGATGGAAGAACGGGGCAAAACTGAGGACTTGCGGGGATATGTTTCCCGGGGTACAGTTGGGGCCTGCATCAATAACGTTACCCCAGATTCCACTTTGTCTTAAGGATGATTTCCCATGCGCGCAAGGGCCTGACCCCGCCACCAGGCACGATCTCTTTGGCAGTCATGTGACGACAATCAACCTGTGATGGCCCCCACACGCGGGCTTTGGACAGGTCGTCCTCAAATCCGCACTTGGGCCGCTACTTCTGCAACCCATTATAAGTTCTTGACGGATCGCTATTTGCTTGAGAATACCCCTTTGTTGACACATGTTCGCAGGTGCGCAGCGCACCTATCACGATTCCCTTACCGCTCCTTCTCCCTCCTCCTCTTCTCCATGCTTACCTCCACCTTCCCAGTCATGCGCACTCCGTATCCTAACCTAGCAATCTCCATCTCCAACGCCATGCGCTGGTAACAGGTGCCAACCTCGGTTACCGAGACGCATTTATGTCACTGCAACATGTATGACACTGGTGCATTGCCTTCGAATTACCCGAAACGCGCACACAGGCCATTTCGCAATGGAAGGGCTACGAGGTCTTCACAGAAGGTGACGCCTTTGCCGTGGTTTTCCATTTGCCGGAGGACGCACTGGATTTCGCTGTGGGCCTGCAGGTGAGGCGACAGAGCGGGAAGCAGATGGTCGGTAGCAGCCCCATGCTTTGTCCTACCGAATGTGAAGCCGTAGCTGAACACCGGGGAGGAGGGGCTGGGGATCGAGCCGAGGAGGCGAGGGGGCGGAAGTTGTAACCTAATGAAGGTTGTTATGAAGGCTTCGCCACCCTCAAGGCTGGATGTTCGTAGCTCGCACTTGTGATATTTCAGCTTGACATTAGTATATGTGCAAATAATGTGTTAGGACGCGTTTGGTTGTATACGAACTCACGCGGCCCTGTTCTGGGTGTGTTGGGTTTCCCACTTCCTGCGCTCCGATCTGTTACTTGTCGTCTTCTTACTTCTCCTCCATACAGACGCGTCCTTTTGTGCTGGCTTAAAGATGCCCGCATTTACCCCGCAGCAGCCCATTCGGCTGTTCGTATCCCGCCTCCACATCTTCTGCTCTTCGACCGCCCTCCTCCCACCCTCCTGGGGGCCCGTGCTCGGTCCGACCATTCTTTTACCTACCAGATCATCTTAACCCCGTCCACTTTAACCCATTAGCCCCCCTACCCATTCCAGGCGGCCTTGCTTGGCGCCGATTGGCCACCGGAGCTTTTGGAGCAGCCAGACTGCTGTGAGGTGTGGGCTTGCCGTCATTCCGCCCAGCCACCCTCGCCTAACTCCAAGCGCAGCATGCCCGCTGACATGATGGTCACTTCCGGGCCGCCCGGCGGCTGTAGCGGTATGAGCGGTGTGGGCACTGGCCCAGCGCCCCCTAGCGGGCCACTAGCTGTTTCTACCCCGGGAGGAACCCAGACGAGTACCGCCACTGGGGAGCGAGACGAAAGCATGGGCGGCAGGCCGGGGAGGCGTATGTGAGGCGGGCTGGGCCGAGGGCGGCGTGCGTATGTGTATATATAGTCATACGGGCGGGCGCATGGGCGTAATGGGGGTTGTGGGTAGGGAGGTAACCGTGGTGGCAGCAGGGCTCTGTAAGCGTCATCACAAACTTTTCATGCAGAACCCACGGACGGCCGATGAGGAGGAAAGGGGAGGGGGGGACAGGCGCTGAATGTAGAACGAGGGAATCTGATGGATTTTGGGGGGTGATGGATTCTTGGTTTTAATGGAAAAGGGAGATGGTTGCAGTGAATGCTCATCTCTGAGGATTACGATCTCAGACGAGCTGGACGCCGCGATCTGAATGGCGTTCGTAGTGCTGGTCAACGTGATGATTGCTCGCACGGAACCCTTCCACTCCCTTCCACCCGCCTCGACACCCGCAGACTGAACGTTCTGTCCCCGTTCCGGCGGAAAAGCTTCCAGTCATCAAGTAATATGGAACTAGGGTTGCGACCAGGTTGGGGTGCCATGGGCCGCTTCCCCAAACTGCTGACCAGCCCGGGCGGTGGTCCAACGATTCCCTCTGCGCCCAGTTTTCTGAATCGGGGTGCCGGGAGCGCCAGCGTGCCCGTACTCTCGCCCGGTGGAATCGGCGGCGGCACCGGTGCGCAATATGGCACCAGCGTCGGCGGCGCAATTAGCACTGGGACCCATCGGTGGATCTCCACACCGTCAAATAACGTGTCGCCGTTAGCACCGGTTGTTCTCACGCGGACGCAAATGGCGGGAACGGCGAAGGTGAGTGGTGCAAATTCGCGCCTACATTTCAGCCAGGGCACGACGTTGAAGGCGGCACGATCGTCCGTGGCGCCGTGTGATGTGGCGGCGGCTGGGGCGACGATGGTGACTCGACTGACGACGACGCCGTACATGCTGATGCCAACCGCCGATGGCACCACCTCATCTGGGGTGAAAGTTGGCGACGATGGGACGACATTATCGACGGCGGCGACGGCGGCGGCGGTTGCAGCGGCCACGGATGCGGTGATCGGCAGTGGCGGCGGCAGTGCGCGAGCACCGGACAGGACATCCCGGAACCGTACCTCTCGTGTCGTTCCGTACCTCGGCGGCACCGTTTCGGGCGGCAGTGGCGGCCACTGTTATCGCTCTATGGACGGACGCAATGCAGTTACTGAAACAGCTACATCCCCGCACGTCGCCGCCATGGCATACCCAGGTGCTATTGCCACAAACGTCATGACTATCGCGATAGCCGCATCCCCGCTAGGGGTGACCTCAACCAAGGAGGATCGGGCGGCGGTTGCGGGGCCGCTGCCGCGTCTTTCGGCGGGGCACCTGCCATCCACAGAGCTGCAAGTGGTGAGGGGATGGGGAGAGTGGGAGAGGGTACGAAGAGAGGATGCATTCCGAGACGGCAGAGGCCGCTCCGGAAGGTCGAGGGTTTCTGGCGTCTCCACCTTCATTGAAGCAGCCGTTGAAACGGGATCGCAACTACGACGTGCATTTATCCGAACCAACCAACCCGTACGCCGGATGAACTGCCCGACCCGATCCTTGCCATAAATGCAGCAAGGGGGCCGTGCTGCCTACACGGGGCCTCCAAGTCAGGAGCTAAGCAGGAGCTACGGCGCGGCATCGCACACTGAACTGGCGGCTGAAGCGGGAGCGGGAGCTGCTGCGCCGGCTACGATGGCGTGTACGGACTATCCTGGTGAAGAAATGCCCCGGGAAGAAATGCAGGTTTCGGAGCTGCCAGGTCCATGCGTGAACTCCTCAGAACGTCATAATCCCATAGGACTGCTGTGCGATGTTGTCGTAGGAGAGGCGGAGTGTAGGTGAGATCCGGATTTTAACATGGGCGGGGTCGAAATTTACACATGCATCCGCAGCCTTGGGGTCTTTGGAGAGCCGAGGTTGGTCACCATCATCCACCGCTCAACCTAACTAAACTGACCTTTTGTCCCAGCTGGTTCCGCACACGCGCGCCCGCACACACACACACACACACACACACACACACACACACACACACACACACACACACACACACACACACATTATATATAAATATGTACGCGCGCACACACACGGTGACCTCCCAACAATCCACTATGACACAGTAAACTTGCTTCGCCGACAGACACGTACGTATCCCTTGCTTTCCCCTGGTTTTCGGCGCATCAGGATATCCACGCCAGTGCCGACTCAAGGCCCTCCCGCACCGGATGCGCCCTGGCTCCACCAAGAGTCGCCCTCGGGGATACAACCTCGGGGGCTGCCTCCCTGGCAACTGCCAATGCAGCAGCTACAAGAGACACAGAAGAAACAACCGCAATTGCGATCGTCTAAAGGGTCAAATGCAGAGTGTGTCCGATCACAGGAACTCATTAACGTAAGCGTTCCCATCGACCCTTCAGATGTCGCTCATCGGCATCCAAGCAAGTCCATTAAAGGGGATTACATCTGTAGTGCTTTTCCTTGCCTCCGCAACGGACGCATCAGCAACCAGCGTTAGAACAAGCACCACGACATTAAACACTTTCCCAAATTTACTTGTCGTAGTCATGAGTTATCGATAAACACCGGCTTTCTTAGGCGGGATCCTTTTCCATGACACTTTATAGAAAGTCGTGTGGAACGGCAGCTCTGATGCGCCAGGGGAAGGACGGTCCGAGTCTATTCGGTCAGGGTTATAACATCAGCACAAGCGCCACCGCCGGTGGCGGCAAGGCCGCTGAAATCAGTAAGGGTGAAACCTGTACGCAAATCATCCCTGCTTCCCAGGAGTCTGATGACGGATGTTTATCGACGGAGGCTGGTGGCGACGGCCATGGCGACGCAATTATCAACACCACTGATATGGGCATGAGCATGGGCCAACAGGCCCAACAAACCCGTAGCCCTGGCTTCGTTGCAGCGTACAGTTTTGATCCCGAAGAAAGTTTCACTCACGAGAACCGCAAGGCTGCTCCGCCTCCTATAGGTGGTGCTGCTGCCATTGCCGCTGCTACAGCAGCGGTGCCGCCCTTAGCAGCTGCTCGCATTGACGGGCTGTCGGAGCAGCAGCTCGTTCCACCACGTGGCGCGGCGTTTGGGGTGAGGCGCGTTGGAGCTCAAGGTAGCGATATCCGCAGGTTCCCTTACGGGTTACGTGACCTTGGGCGCGGCGGCGATGGAGGCTGCACCGACGGCGAAACTTCTGGACCTCCCGCCACTGCAGCCGTGATGCTGCCCACTGCTTTAGATGAAGGTGGTAGTGGCTATGTAGCAGATTGGCGCAGCTGCGTAGCCTGGGACACGAGCACATCGTACAACACGTTCGAAGGCCCTGACAGGGAGACGCACTGTTCCGGTTCCACGCCGTCTGTAGCAAGGTCATCGCCACCTCCGCCGGTGCAGGCGCCGGCGCCGCTGTCGTCCCCTTTTACAACACGTGCCACTGCCGCCGTTTCCACCGTAGCGGCGACCTTCCACCGCCCGCCACCGTTGAAATTGCTATCAAGCACCCGGTGCAGCAGCTATAAGGTCATTGCCAATAACAGTCAGCAGCCGCAGCAGGAGCACCATCCACTGCCCGATCGCACTTACCATCCGGGAAGTTGCATCTACAGCCCCGGCCGGACCGGCTCGCAGCTACCGCCGGAGCGAAGCTATCAACCGACACGTAGCTACAGCCCACTGTCTTACCTGCTGGGCTCTGATCGCAGCTACGTCACTGGCAAAGCCCGGAGCCCTAACGACGGCCGTCAAAGCCTTTCCCAAATCCCGTCAGGGAGTCCTTCCCAGGCCCCGGCCCACGACGGACGCCGCCTGAGCCGGCCAGGCTCGCCGTTCGTCGTCATGCAGCGTGCTGGCTCCGCTATCGGGGTCGACGGCTGGTTCAGCCGCCGCCGCCGGCTGTTACTACAGCCGACAGAGTCAACATTGCGACGCGCTATCAGTGCTCACCGCTCCCTGGCGGCGGCGGTGCAGCTGGATGCCGATGCGGCGGCGGTGCGGTTGGATGCCGATGCGGCCGCTGTCAACCGAGCTGCCGGCGATGGCACAGATGGCAACCTTCCTATTGGGATAGCTGTAGCCAGCGACGGCACCACTAGCATACAAACGGCTGGCGGCGCAATCTTTGGGTCAGGGTCTCAGAGGCCGTCGCCGCAAGCGGTGATGACACAGCAGCAGCAGCAACAGGTGAGGGGATGCTGCCGGGGTAGATGTCGTGAAAGATGGTGGTGGTGGTGTTAATGAGGATGAGTTTGTTTGTGAAGTAACAGCCTCTATCGTGTATTCGCGTAATGGTTTGGCGTGGTTTGTTGACCAGTTGGTAAGAGTGGGCTCAGGAAAAACTCTTAAGCGTGGCTAGAGAAGTACTATTACCGATGTGGCTTTGCCTCATGTCAGAGTTCAAGTTGAGTGTCTAGTTCAAGCCCCTGCTTCAAGTGTCCGCATCCCGTCCATGCACAGATGCACAATATCTGGTAATGTGGACAATAATAATCTGTATGTCTGTTGCGTAATCTGGAACTTAGTTCATACGTCTCATTTACGGAACATCCCTCCTTTCGTTTAATGCGCGTGGTAATTCTGTCGGCGTCTACTTTCAAGGAGGCTGGTGGCCGTAGCCTGCTGAAACGCTTGAATGCCTCCTTCCATCGTGGAATGCCTACCCTTCCCCGCATCTCCGCCGGCTCCGCCACCCTGTGGGCTACCGTCAGCGGCTTAGCTGCGTCGCCGACGGCTGTGGCGTCGTCAACCGCGGTGACCACGAATGACATTAACGTCCCACTCTCGCCCTCGCAGCCACCGGATTGCACCGCAACTGCTGCTGCTCTGAATGATCACACGGCAGAAGATGCACCGGTCGAATTGCTAGGAGAGCCCGATGGTTTGGAGCTGCGCACTGGCCATGGCGGTGCCGCTGGCACGGCCACTGTCGCGAGGGCCGCCGCCGGTGCCGACGCGGCCGACAACAATGACGTCCCTTCATCGCCTGACGCAGCGACGATGCCGAATCATATTACCGTCACTGTGCTTACGGCCTCCGCTGGCGCCGACAACGGCACACCATGCGCCGTCTACGATGCGGCACCCACCAGCGACATGCCGCCTGCGGACATCAGTGCCAATGGTACTGAAGCCGCCGCGGAAGCAACAGCTTCTATCGTCGCCCATGGCGGCGCCATGGCCACTCCCACGGCCGGTTCTGGTGCACTTTTCCGGTTTATGGACCCGGCCGCGATGGCTTTAGGGCTCAGCACTAGTCGAGTGGCTAACGCCAACTCCAGCACTGCCCCTGCAGCAAATGGGTTATCTACCAGCTTGGCTTTGATAGGGGACCATATGTTGTACCATATGGGCCGCAGCAGCCGCCTGCTGATGCTGGGACAAGCGGCAGCGGCCGCATCATCAGCCCCGCCGGTGGCGACGTCGCTGGCAGCGGGAGCGTCCCGTGGTTCGATCTTCATGGACTTGCTTTGGAGGGACATCAACACGGCAGCAAGTGGTGAGTAATCGGGGCATTGTTATGGTCGGTCGGTCGGTCGGTGGGTGGGTACGTGAGCACTTCGGTAACGTGGGAGGAGGCAGGAGCTGATAGCGTCTGTCGGAAATTCGATGTGATGAGGGAGGCGGGTCAGCGTGGTAGAACTTGGCAGGGGGCTTCTTGATTGCGCGTGTATCGGTGTCGAATGGTGCCGAAAGGAAGGAGCAAGAAATTGAAAGGCGCGAGGATTCTTGAAGTAGGTGGGCAGACACTACGGAATGAATGCTCAAGGATTCTCTCACTGCTCCCAACCCACTTCTACGTCCCGCTAACTTTCAGTTGCACTTGGATCTGCCAACACCGTGGCGATTGCAAACGCGAATGGGGGTGTCATCATCGGCCATGCGTCTGCGGCGGCAGCGCCGGGGCCCATCGGTGCTGATATTACCGATTTTGCGTCAGCGCCACTGCAGCGGTGCCGGCCCGAGGGCTGGTCCATACGCACCGCGGCCGCCGTGGTCACCGGTGGAGCCGTCGGTGCCGCTGCCGGCCTTGCGTACACTGTAGCATCGGCACTGCAGTCCATCTATGAGCAGGTCAACACAGAGGGCGTCCTGGCTCACCTCGGAATGTTTGGTACCTTGGGCGGTGTGCTTGCCTGTGGCGGCAGTGGTGTTGCTAACGTCGCGGGCATGACAGGATCCCTGTCGATGTTTATGGCGGAACCTCAACTGGTGCTACGTGGTCTCCGGCTGCGGGTGGGATTGCATTCTGGACCCTCGGATGCAGAGGTGAGTGTGGGTCTAATTTATGGGAAAACAAAAAGACCCATTCGTGGAGGCGTTGGGGTTGGAAATGGAAGATGCGAGGTGAGAGGCTTTGGTGGGGCAGGGAAATGTGCATCGCGATGCTTGGGGATGTTCGGCCGCACACCTATCCCATGCCGCGCCGACCAGCATCCTTGGCAGCCGACAGGTAGTGATGGCTGCCGCTTTATTCAAAAAGTGTAACTCTGGGAGTGACCATATGAATAACAAAAATTCGCGATGCGGCCGCGTAACACATGTTGACTCTCGACCAACTGACCCCGCCTCTTGTTTCTTCCAACGGCTTTACTGGCGTTGCGAATGCAGGTGGTTTCCCTCGTGCAGGACGGAGTAGCTGGCGCCCGATACTTCGGGCGTTTCTTATCAACCAGCAAAGACGTGTGTGATGCAGCTACGGTGGGTGTGGGGTCAGCGTGCACGCTGGCGCTATAGTGCCGCTCACGGCTGTTGGTCGTGGATCCGAGAGGGTCAACGAGGGTTACCAAGGGTGAAGAGCGTGCTGCGGCAAGGGGCAGGAGCGAGATTATCCTAAGTCCCCAACCCAGATCGTTTTTTGGTATTCTAGAGATGTCTTTCTACCTTGCGTTTCTAAGGCAGTGCATTCAGTCCTTAACCTGCTGGGATCAGAGTGCCTTTTTGCTGATGTGCGTAATAGTATCCAAGCTGTCCCAGCTGTACATTTCCTGGGCGCGGACCGGGCCTGCTTCCTCCCCCTTGCTGACGGCTGTTCGCAAGAAATACATAATATAATTGTTGTCGCCCAAGGAGTGAGGAGTTGCGGCACCATAAATGCACTGCAAAGTTGCCGGCATCCTAGACCGTCGCGTTTGACTTATCTGACCTGCCGTGAAAACATATTTGGGTTCCCTTTTCCTTTTGTTCCAGATGCACACTGCTTGATATGTTATGGCTGTCGGTATCCCGGCGCTTAGCAGTCTCCTTTCCTCTTCCACTCCCAGCAGCTTAAGTTATCTCATTCGTTCAGACTTTGTCCATCCGGGCACCCGCGTCCCTAATGGAAGCTTTTCGCCCGTCCCGCCTTACACGTAAATACATGTACGCAGGGGGGGATGGTGCTGGCCAGCGGGGCCACCTTCCGTGCCTATCAGCAGCGGCTTCGAGAGGCCCGGGAGGCGCGGGGGCAACGGGGTGGCGGAGGCGGCAAGTTTGATCTGATGCTGATACACCTGGGCGAGTACCTGCTGGGCCCTACCCTCGCCGCTGGTAGTGCAGGTATGGAAATCTGCCCGGGCTTGCCGCATGTGGCCGGTATTTAAGGGGGAGGGACAAGGGAAGGCCCAGGTCAGTAGAGGCATGCGTTTTGCGGTATCAGGGCACTGTAAGCGACCGCGGGGTGGAGATGATGGCTAGAATAGTGGGTGGATGTGCCAGGCATAGCGAAGCTTCCACTCCCAACCCACTTCTGCATCGCTGACCTGCGTCGTGCCGTGACTTGACAGAAGTTCAAATCCCGTAAGGAATCCCTTAAACATTTCTTCATCTAAATTAGTTGGGCCATGTAAGCTTTGCCAAGGTAAGGGTAATGCGAAGCAACTCCCACGTACGGTTCTCGTTGCGGAGGTGCGCGACGACGACATTCCGGAGGACAGCAAGGACAACAGAGCGACAATAGCCTTGTTTGGCGAACGAACGCAAAATATTACTTCTATTACAAGTATTTATTTGCTTCAACTAGCATTTTAAGAAAGTGAGAAAGAACAATTATATCCACGTATGCGGTAACGTTATTATTTTCGGGACGGCAATCATGCTGCGGAGTTCAAGCCGACCGACCCGTTGACTAGTTATAAGTCTGCGCCATACTGCCGCATTTCCTTAATTATGCCATTCATGATAAAACGAGTATTAAAATGACTGCTGCTGTCTCTCCCTGTGGGGCAGTGTTTGGTGCGACCCTGTGCGGCCCCTTGACGGAAGCTAAGGTCCTGCTTGCTATTCCGGTTTACTTTCTGGGAGCTTAAAGTTAGCCGGGGCTGGGAATATGAAGGGATTTATCCTGCGATCCCTGTTTCCTCACATTTTATTAATTTCTCAGCTCCAAACGAATCGGCCTTCCACTTTGCGTGTCCCGCAAATGATATAGATCCTCCGGCAACTTTTAAAGAAACAGCTTCTGACCCTCCCGTCCCTCGTTTTGTCACATGCCCGATAACCCGCACTGCCCCAGTAGAGGATATCGAACTCTGTGCCGTCAAGGGTGGCCGACCTCGCAGGCCCGTGTTCGGGGTAAACATGCCGGCGGCGGGCCATACTGCCGCTTCTGCAGGCGCCGAAGACGCCTCAGTGGAGCTGTACGGCGTCGTCTGCCCCTGGCTTGTTCCTCGCCTGGCCGTCCTCCCGTCGCCTGTACGCGGGATCCGTCAGGTCGTACCCGGCTGCCTGTCGGCACCCGCGGGCGTCGTGACACCCGTCTTCTGCAACGTGTTGGGAGTGGAGGCGCTATTGGCGTGGGAACGTGTTGTACAGCAGCGTCAGCTGACAGCGGCAGTGGCAGCTGCTGCTGCGGCAACTGTGGTTGCCGCCACGACACACCGCGCCAGCCCGGAGTCGTCGTCGCACAATCCGCTGGTACGACCGGCCGGTACTTCCGTCGGTGACGCCGGCTGTGGTGCGGTGGTGCAAGAGGCCCTGGAGCTATTTCGCAAGGCGGCGATGGCGGCAGCGGCGTGCCACGGCGGCTATGTGGTGGCGGTGTCAGCAGACGGAGGACATTGGGTGCTCGTTTTCGGCGCCGCCAGCTCAGCAGTGCGCTGGGGTCTCGACATGCTGGATGCAATGCTGGGGATGCCCTGGCCCGATGGGCTTCTGGATCATGAACTCACTGAGGAGGTGTATGAAGGTAAGGCTGGCATATTGCGAAAAGACGGGCGGCCCTGTGGTCTTTGCACCCTACAAATAGCAGCACCTTTTCCTCCTGCTCCGAAACCACCACGCAAGCAATCATGTTGTCTTCATGGGGTTTTCGGGTTTTAAAACCCTTCAAAACCCTAACACTTCTCTCTCTCTCTCTTTCTCTCAAAACGATGAAAACTGTGTACTACTCTGAATTTTTACACATACCCGGGGGGTATAATAACTGCGGAACGTCAATACCTGCCTTTCTGCATTCAGGCGGCGCACTTGTGAAGCGAGGGCTGCGATTGCGTATTGGTGCAGACCGCGGTTGTGCCATGCTGAGGCCCGTGCCCCGCACTGGCAGGCTGGACTACGTCGGCCGTCCCATGAACCGTGCGGCACGAATTGCGGCCAAGGCCAAGGCAGCTACGGTGGGCTACGGCGCAGCAGGATGTACCTTGGCTGTGACAGTTCTGGCTGCGTATGTTAACCTGCATGCCGCATGACGTTACTGCCCGTCTCTCCTTTTGGAATAAGAGGCAATATTATATATATATATATATCCGTATGCCCTACTGCATCACGTGCAACCGATCGGTCCATCAACCGCCATTCTGTGCATATGCCTTTTGTCGAACTGTAATCTCCTCGTTTTTTACATATACACACGCAGCGCGACGCACCCATGGATCGTTTCATCTGAGCATTCATCACGGGGACGTGTGGCAGTTCGCTGTGCATCCCGAGTGAATGTGGGCAAATAAATCGCAACTGTATCCCCCCCAACCTATCATACCCCGTGCAGATGTTTGTCACAGGGGCCGTCTGGGACATGGCGCGTGACTTCCTGGAGCGTCCTGTCTCCGCAAGCTGCCTGGGGCTATCCCAGCTTAAGGGGGTTCGTGAGCAGGTTGAGCTCTGGGCCCTCCGGTCCGTCTCAGCGAGGGCTGCTCCAGCGGCTGCAATCGCCACTGCGGCCGGGGATTCTGCGGAGACAGCGGCAGCGGCTGCTGCTGGTGCCGATGCTGCAGCCGTTGGTCGCGTAGGCGCCTGCTGATGGTTGTAGAGACTCCTGCGGAGGCGGTGGCGTTGTGAGGGGAGGTCAATAGCGCGCATGTGCAAAGAGGTGGTTCCGCTATGACATCATTTTACACCATAACGCAAATCACAAATCGCCACTGTCGCAGCACTGGGCTATACACGCGTGTCGAACTCAAGGATTCAAAGAGTCGCCGTCGCCGTCGCCGTGCCGGCTATCATGCTGATCCAGTCACCATTTTACATGGCGCGAAGTCTCAGGGGCACCCATCCATATGCCGTGGCCGTGACGCGATGCTGACGTGGAAACTTGGACAAACAAGGCTGGTGAGAATCTTAACATCCGAGAGGCGTTGCCGATTGGGAGTGCTGGCCAAAGCCAACAATTGGTTCTTAGTCGAAGCAGCAGTAGGGCCAACGTGCGTAGGATGATTGCGTGACGCGTGAATGAACTGCTTCAAAGCATGCATTGTCTGCGCTGGCGCTGTTGCAATGGTGGACGTCTAATTTCGACACGTACGAATGCTGCAATTCGTTTGTTCCTGCCTGGATGTTCCCCTCGGCCCTGGCAGCAGCTGCAATCCGCTGGAATGGCGGAGATGGTTCGGAGCAATAAATATGTATTATGCCAGTAGGATGTGCCATTTATACATATTTGCATTCTTTCATGGCTCATGTATGTATTGTCACGGCCTTGTAATAGATAGCAAGCTGTGTATAGTCGCTGTAGCGAGCACGCTAATGCGCACTTTCGGATTATTATGGGTGCTGCGTTCCATACGCACGTGTGGATGGGGAGCCTTGCCTCCACACACAAAAGAGCGGATTGGCAGTGGCCGGTGGACTTTTATATTCCGCTTTAAGGCCCTTTATGTATGGATGCACGCGCGTTTATTTATTGCAATATGGCACAAATGCATGCCTCTTGTTTGCATACTATTCCTCGTCTGTGAAATCTTGTTTGGACTGATGCATGTGCATTATTGATGCGTGCACTTCCACATCAATCCTGTTCAGTTGCTTGGTTGGTGTCCGTTCATTTGGCTCGGCTGTCCTTGTCTGCATGAAATTTATATACTACGTACGTATGATACGGTGAGCAGCAAAGTTTGCCTCCGGTTTGGTGTCGTGTCTATCTGTCGTCTGGTGCTGTCGTCCTGCTTGTCTGCTTGATTGATTGCATGCGTGACCCCGAAAAGGGTAACTCGCACCATACACCTCGAGGGGTAATGCCCTACTTGCAGAACAATGCACTTAAACATATCTGGCAAGGAATTTCACAACTCTCACTTGGTTCGATCAGCGCGGATGGCCTAGGATTGATATTGCGCCCGCCTGGGACAGTGCATGTGGCCGCCGAAGTAATAAGCTTGCACTTGAACGAGCGAGGACTAAAGTATGGTTGCTGGACCATCGTCCTGTGTTGGCTGGCTGGACTATACTAGGCAGCACGTTGTACGTGCCGTCCTGGCATCCAGGTATTTCTTGCTTTCAGCATGTGCAGTATTCACTGGAAGTTGTGCTTTCCTCAGCTCGAGGGCGGGTAGAGATCCCTTCCATCTTGGCCCACCCAGCCCCCTCCGGAGCGTACTAGCTAACTAATATGTCTCAGTGACTGTTTAGCAGCCGTGCATCATGTGTTACTGGCGCAACTAGCATCGAAGACGTGGAGGATAGGACTGATGATATGTTGTCCTGGTGCACTCATCCAGGAATGGCTTTTGGATAATTGTTCATTTGCACCATCATGCATCAGAATGCTTCATGGCAGTGGGTGCTGGTCCTACCGACCTTGCTCACTTGGCTGGCGCAAGTTGGAAAGGGGTGTAGCGAGGGTTGCGGATAGAGAGTTGTTTGTTGCCGGTCGGTTCATAAGTCCGCGGTGGAACGGCGGCATCGTTATAGACGACTAGAGTAATATCCATGTAGCGAATAATATGTGCCACTCCAATCTAGCGTGGATCGATTCAAGCTGGCGGTCAATCGACAACAGGTTTTTGTCCATTCTGGCATGCCGAGCTCCACCAGAGAATAAAGGAAAAAAGACTAATTGTTGCAACCGACCGGTAAGTGTATGTGTAGTTGTCTAAGTGGAACAGACAGGCAGGTACATAGGGCCATTTCTTGTCCTCAGCAGTTACAATCAGCATAACACTAGAAAGGCCCCGGCAGCAATGCCACCGGCAGCTAACCTGATAACGCCTAAGAACCGCCCCGCTGCTAAACAAACCTACCAAAGTCGACTGATTTGACCCGTGCCCCATCAAACTGCCCTGCTGCTTAGCCCGGACCCCTGTTTGACTCCGCCACAATGCCCAACCAAACCCCATATTTAAGTTGGATTAGTGGCCGGCCGTGACACTTAGGCTCGTAACCACCGGGCCGATTCAGGCCTGGTGGACGAACAAACGTGAAAACGTGCCCTACCGGGTGGGAAGGGTGGGCACACAAGGTAAACCTAAGGTCACAACACGGCGAATAGCCGGGAATGTTGTGACCTGCGACTAATCTCAAAATCTCAGTACGGCAAGTACGAGCAAGATACATTTAGTTACTTGCTTCGTCCAAGAACCAGCCTTCTCGCCTCGAGAAGCCAGCGCATAACACACTCCTGAGGGCCGTCGAACCCGCCCAAAGCCACTCCACGCACGGCAGGGGCTCCACCCCGAATCCTGCCATATATAGCTATTTACCAGATAGAGTTATCTATACCATACCGGTTTAAGCTGTCATTTGGATTTATGTGAATACGAAGTTGGGACGTGCGCCAGCTGAGTGTGTGCATGTACGAATATCCTCAAGAACAAACGTGGAGGAATGATGTGCTTGCAAATGATCAGGAACATGATCGAATGTCTTTACCTTTATATATGGGTTTAATATTCAAAACGGACGAAGGGTAGGGCTCGCTAAGGGTGGTTTCTCAATTATTAAGAGGGTTGGAGGTGGCTAGCTACGGATCAAGCTTGGGTGGCTATGGGTATGGGTATGCTGCGATGGTGCGAGGCAGTCTTCTGCCTCACTTTCTTCCCCCTGGTTATGGGGGTGAAATGGGTAAGTGTTGCAGGCTTAGCTGTTATTAGCAATGCCTTAGGCGGGTTTCGCTCCCGCAAACCAGGACTCTGTCTACTTAGTAGGTCGTCCTGATTCCTCTCCAAAGACCTTACATCCTTGTTGCCAAGAGAGCTAAAACGAGCTCTGTGTTCTGTTTATCTAGGTTCTGACTTTCGTACGGGGATCTTTCTGTCCGACGAGACTCATGGTTTAAAACAGCTTTATCCTAAAGTGACTACGTGCTGAGTTTCCATTATATCATTAGCCCTATAATTCTAAATACGATAAACATAATAATTACATTTATCATAATTCTTTACTTAGTGCTTCTATATGGCGCTACAACATCTGCTCCCCTTCTCTTAAGCGCTAGCGTCCTCACTGCGCCCAAGCTGGGACCAGTAGGCATCTATGGTTTGGTGATCAGAGAACTCTTTCTCTTCAACCCAAATGTTGTGCTCGTGTCCATAGCCCACCCATTTCACAAGGAAACTGTGCAATGAACGGTTTCTAAGTTTCTTAGCCTCGTGATCCAAGATCTTTTCAACATCCCACGCAGGCAGGTACGAATCATTAAACTGCAGTAGTTGTGGTGGTATTGGGATCGATCTGGGATCCGTCTGATCTGTATGGTCTGAACAGGGAAACGTGAAACACATTATGGAATCTGTACTCAGCAGGGAGTGTGAGTCTGGCAGCAACGGGGTTAACCATAGCCTCGACAGGAAAAGGTCCTATCCATCTAGGCATGATATGAGTTTTCTAGTGCCACGTTTTTTAGCCAAGTTCTTTGTGCTCAAGAGAACATATATAATCTCCAGGCTTAAGTTGGATATCTTTTCTGGACTTATCCAAAGTTTCTTTGGTTCTGTCTTGTGCAGCTTGCAAACAACGTTTTGCCATGTCTAGTCTGTCAGCAAACGTCTCTGCATAATTCTTAGCGGCAGGCACTGCATCTCCAATTTCCAACTGCAACAGGGTTCGAGGGTGAAACCCATAGTTGAGGAAGAAAGGAGTCTGGTTGGTCATTCTGTTCTTTAGGTTATTCATTGCAAATTCTGCAGCACCGAGATATTGATCCCATTCCTTATTAGGGTCATAGTCCTGCATAATGTCTCAGCATGTCACCCAGGATGCGGTTCATCCGTTCTGTCTGTCCGTCACTCTGTGGGTGAAACGCAGTACTGAGATTCTGTTTAGCACCTAGCTATCTACACGCTTAAATAGCGCAGTAAGGAAGTTGCCTGTGAATTTCGAATCTAGATCTGAGATAATATTCTGCGGCATGCCATGGAGGCGTACAATGGCATCAAAAAATAAGTATGCTGTAGCACTACAGCACCTGCAAGCAGCATGCTCCGGAAACAACCAGCGCAGTTTCCTTAGTGCCCAAGTGTGCCCAGCTCGAAGAAGCTTTTCTGCAGCGTGGCTGGAAGTTACTCCGTGACTTTATTTCCTGCAGATGCGTGCATATTCTCCGTGCCTAAGTCAGGAGGTGGCCAATCTAGGTCCCGCACGCACACGTGGGCAGCCCAAGCATGGCTGGACCTGTTGTACCCCTCCTGCCTTTCAAGCATGTTTCTGCACGCGTTGGCGTTAAGTGCTAAGGCACAAGCACAGCAAGCCAAGCGTACTGTGATGAGAGTCAGGGACAGCGGAAGTCTTCAGAGGCCAGGGGTTACAACGTACGATCCAGATTGCAGAGTACCGATGTAGGCTATCAGAGTCGAAGATGGTCCTTCATCATCTAGCCGTTTCTAGCGATACTCAGGCTTAGCTCAGGCCAGATAGAGCGCATCCAGGCTCAGAATATCGATGTTCAGGATAGTCCGATCAAAGGAGATCGAAGGCAAGTTGTATTCGATACAAACAAGGCCGTCATCGCACGTCTTATACTCTCGACGTCGGTCTGCGGTACATATCACACAGATCCCTGATCCTCATGTGTGACATGTTCGTAATTGTGGCGCAGACGATATCTTATCGTACTTAAGCCCTCACAGTATTAAAGCAGTGCATTTGTGGCAATTGACATTGTTCGTTATGCTGCCTAACCGCCATGTGAGTCGACGCAGATATCACTCACTCAGTCGCGTTCCGCACGCGCACGTGTAATGGATATTGCATGATAAATCAGTATATGTTAATGCACGCTCTTAGATAATTATTCTAGTGCGCGGGCGCGGACTTGCTCTGGTCGCATGACTAAAGCTTCCGCGTGGCGTCGCTCGCTCCCGGCCGCATTCTCACACTTATGAGTCACGCATCGAACCATTTGTGCAATAATAACAGGAATATTAATGCTTAACATATTATGCAAATAGAATGCTAAATCCCTCATGTGCTCGCGTCGCACGCACAATGTTGGTTGTCGCATTGTCGGTCACATTGCCAGAACGCATGCATAAGACCGATCTATTGATGCATAAATATAGAACGTGATGCCATCATGACAATGCACTTAATTGCGGGTTGCCAGGCGCCTTACCAGGTCATATGGTCCGGTGCATGGGCGTGAGGCGAACCGTGATACAACAACTATCCCCCCTCCCAACAACCCCCATGCGTACAACAGGGTATGGACCAATCCAACGGGCGGGGTAAAAGCTTACGGGATCCCTCGGCAAAGGAACGGAGGTTCTTAGTGCTCAGCAGAACCATCTGCCCTTCCGAAAAGACCACGTCCCACTTGGACTTGTTGTAGTAATCCGTCGCCTGTTGCTGTGCCACTTCCAAGCATGACTTAGCGTCTGCCACTCGGGATAAAAATGACTTAGCAAAGGTCTTAGCCGCAGGGACATACACCTCCAGCTCACGCCACACAGGTAGCGCCAGGTGAAACCCATAAGTCAGAAAGAAAGGGCTTAGACCTGTTGACCGATTAACAGCATTGTGAATCACAAACTCTGCCGCCGTCAGGTAGGTATCCCAGACAAGAGGCGTGCGACCAGCAAAATTGCGCAACATATCCCCCAAGGTGCGGTTTGTGCGTTCGGTCTGGCCATCAGACTGCTGGTGGTATGCCGTGCTCAGGTTAACCCGCATGCCCACAAGCTTGCAGAGCACTTCCCAAAACTTAGACGTGAACTGACCCCCACGGTCCGAGACCATGTTCTTAGGGATGCGGTGCAACCGAACCACATTGTCGAAAAACAGGCGTGCAGTCTGCTCAGCAGTGCAGGTCGACGTGGTGGGTGCAAGGTGGACCATCTTAGTCAAACGGTCAACCATGATGAGCACCGAGTCGTATCCCCCCTCAGTTTTGGGCAGCGCGACCACAAAGTCCATGGAAACACTCTCCCAAGGCGCGTCAGGGACAGGCAAAGGTTGCAACAACCCGTGGCCCTGACCAGACAAAGCCTTGTTGCGCTGGCACAAACTGCATGTCTGCACGAAGTTCTCGGCATCTCTTGCCAGACGAGACCACCAGAATGAGCGTCGCACCAGCTCAACCAGCCGTGTGCTACCTGGGTGTCCTGCCAATGGATCCTCATGGAAACGGGCAAGGATATCACGACGAAGGGTATCATCATTAGGCACGACAATCTGGGTCGTTGATCCTTCCGTCCGTAGCCAAAGACCGTTCTACTTGCGTAGGTGTCCCACATTGCTAGGCGAAGCGAACCAAGAGTCGCCAGCATAGGCAGCCTTCAAGCGAGCCGCAAGGTCTGAGGACAGAGGCACGTCCATAGTTCGTGGACGTTGGACAGGTGCCGCCAAAATCGCAGCATGTAGCGACGGGTGTTGGCTGAGAGCATCGGCGATGTTAATCCGACCGGCAATGTGCTCCCAGGTGCAGTCAAACCGAGCAAGGTACTCCATCCACCTAGCTTGACGTCGGTTTAACGTAAGGACGCTTTGCAAAAACGTCAGGGGCTTGTGGTCAGTCTTAAGCGTGAATGGCCGTCCCTCTAGGTAACAACGCCACTCCTTAAGTGCATGCAAGACCGCTAACAGCTCCTGTTCCCCAGTCGTGTAACTGGTTTCAGCGCCCGTGAACTTCTTACTCATGAAGGCGATTGGTCGCCCTTCCTGCAACAATACAGCGCCACTCCCATACAACGAAGCATCGGTGAACACTTCGACATGAAATGGCAACGAGTAGTCGGGGAATGCAAAGGTAACATCGTCGGCAACGACATGCTTCAGCTCTTCGAACGCCTGCTGACACTCAGGTGTCCAAGCATCAGGCGAATTAAAAACACCCTTGCGAGTCAAATCCGTGAGCGGGGCCGCGAGGACAGAGTACTGCTTGATGAACTTACGGAAGTAGTTGGTCAAACCAAGGAACTTATGCAGCTCCTGGAGGTTCTGAGGCGTAGGCCAATCACGAACCACAGCTACCTTCCGTGGGTCCATCTTGACACCAGTGGCCGACACAATGTGGCCCAAGTACTCCACCTGAGGCTGTGCCCAGAAGCATTTGGCACGCTTAGCAAACAGTTGCTCCCGCCTCAACACCTCAAGCACAAGCTTAAGATGCTCCAAGTGCTCCTCGCGCATCTTGGAGTAGACCAGGATGTCATCCAAGTAGCAAACGACGAACCTGTCGATATACGGCCTAAATATGCGGTCCATGACTGACTGAAATGTCGCAGGGGTGTTGGTCAACCCAAACGACAAGACCGTGTACTCGAAGTGACCAAAGGGGGTCCGAAACGCAGTCTCGGCACGTCAGAAGCAGCAATGCGAATCTGATTGTACCCCTGTTGCAAGTCAATCGAGCTGAAATAAGCCGAGTCCTTTAGCTTGTCGAGCAGGTCATCCACGCGCGGCAATGGGTAACGGTGTTTAACCGTGGTAGCATTCAAACCCCTGTAGTCAATACACATGTGCAGGCTCCCATCCTTCTTACCGACAAACAAAATCGGCGCAGAGTAAGGGGACGTGCTGGGGCGAATCATACCCTTCGCGAGCAGATCAGTGACCTGGCGCTTCACCTCGTCCAACTCCAGAGGACTTAACCTGTACATAGGTCGTGAAACAGGCTGTGCGCCGGGTACAAGTGGGATGGTATGGTCAATGGGACGCAAAGGAGGAAGCCCAGGTACGTCACGAAAAACGTCTGCATACTCTGTTAGCAAGGCCTCAACCTCAGGATCCAACGAAGTCTGAGCGGTGGCCGCATTCAAATGCAACCTAGGCCTCACAAGCAGTCCGTGGGCACCCTTCCGCATCATCCAGATGGCCTCTTTACGCCCAACTGGCTTGGGTTCAGCACGCTGTCCCATGGCTTTCACAGCGTAGTTAACCACAGGCTCCGCTTCAGTCTTACCCCCCTCTGGCTCAACACTTGCAAACGGCACGAAGGGTATTTTGCACGACAGAGTCCCCTTACGTAGACGAAGGGTTCCAGACTCTAAGTCAATGCCAGCCCCATACTGCCGTAATGTTGAGGACCCCAGTATATATGTTGCAGCGTCGGTGAGCTCACGCAACACAAAAGGATGGGTCATGATACACAGAGGACCTATAAGCAGGCGAAGGGTGACCCTGCCCAATATGGGTTGCTTACCCCCATCCGCGAGGGTAACCTGTGACCGCTTTTACTTGGCCTGAGCGAAGCCCGAGCATTAAGGGAGCGGCAAAGTGATGATAGCGTGCTTCCAGTTCTGATAGCCTTCCCTGGATTCAGAAGGGATTCTGGATCGTACGACCAGCAAGATCGACCTGAATCAAGGGAACCCGATTGTCTGCCGGTACCGACTCTGCGGACGAAAGCAAGACGCTCAGGGCGGGTTCAGAACATTCGGCAGAACCCTCAGGATGGGGTGCAGGAGATTCGTACCAAACGTCAACGGCGTAGGCCTGAACCGGCAACGGAACAGGTGCACCTGCTACATCCACACCGTTAAACAGGACGGTGTCCGGCTCGAACCGGAAGACAGGCCGCATACCCGCTAGCAACGCCATAGCTTTACGCCAGCAATAAGCAGGTAGAAGGACACATGCGGCCATGTCTGGACGTTGACGCCTACATCTCCTATAGAAGGCCAGCTGTGCAGAGATGAGGGGAGGAACAAAACGGTGTGGCCTGACAGATCAATAGACGCCAGGGGCTTTCTCGGTGCAAACAAATTACACAGCGAGTCAAAACCCACACGTCCTGAGCGACCGTCGAGTGATAATCGACGTCCAATCGCACACAGGCAATGCAAATGCAATACTTGGCAATGTTCGTTATGTAGCTCAACCGCCATGTGAGTCGATGCGAATATCACTCACTCAGTCGCATTCCGCTCACGCACGTGAAGTGGATATTGCATGATAAATCAGTATGAGACAATGCGCGCTCTCAGATAATTATTCCCGTGCACGTACGCGGACTTGCTCCAGTCGCATGACTAAGGCTTCCACGCGGCGTCGCGCGCTCCCGGCCGCATTCTCACACTTGTGAGTCACGCATCGAACCATTTGTGCAATAATAACAGGAATATTAATGCTTAATATATTATGCAAATAGAATGGACAGTACGACAGGTCGGGAAGTTATCCCAAAACCTGTCGCATTGCAAGCGCTACACCGAGGGCATGGTGTCTGTATGCCAATGCGCCTAATCACCAGTTGCCGGGCGCCTTACCGGGTCCTATAGTCCGGTGCATGGGCGTGAGGCGAACCGTGGTACAACACAACACACAGGTATCAGTCGAGCACAGATCAGACGGTTTCAATCCTACCAACGGATAGTGCTCCCTGCAGATACAGCAACTATCCGTCCAAGAAGTCTCGCACTTCAAGCGTACGTGCAACAAGCACCCGCAACTGATCCGGACCCAGGTTCGAAC
Organism: Volvox reticuliferus; assembly: GCA_019650235.1. Taxonomy (NCBI): domain Eukaryota; kingdom Viridiplantae; phylum Chlorophyta; class Chlorophyceae; order Chlamydomonadales; family Volvocaceae; genus Volvox; species Volvox reticuliferus. The sequence goes on from BNCP01000049.1 coordinate 312,647, forward strand.
CAGCTGATGCTGTAGCAAGCGAGAGACTATTCGATTCACCTGCAGCTCAGAAGCACAAACTTCGAACAGGCAAAACGAACAGCAATGCAAGAGCAGCAAGGCAATTACAGACTGGAAGCAGCAGCCGCCAAAACAGCTCGACCTAGATCTTCCGCAAATGTATCCAAAGGACTAAGATTGCCTTCATTAGCTCCAGCCATGTAAGTAACCTACTTACACAAAGATCAGGGTGAGACAGCAGGCCGTGAACGAACCTTACGTCTCGATGCCAAACTTGTTGTACCCCTCCTGCCTTTCAAGCATGTTTCTGCACGCGTTGGCGTTAAGTGCTAAGGCACAAGCACAGCAAGCCAAGCGTACTGTGATGAGAGTCAGGGACAGCGGAAGTCTTCAGAGGCCAGGGGCTACAACGTACGATCCAGATTGCAGAGTACCGATGTAGGCTATCAGAGTCGAAGATGGTCCTTCATCATCTAGCCGCTCCTAGCAATACTCAGGCTTAGCTCAGGCCAGATAGAGCGCATCCAGGCTCAGAATATCGATGTTCAGGATAGTCCGATCAAAGGAGATCGAAGGCAAGTTGTATTCGATACAAACAAGGCCGTCATCGCACGTCTTATACTCGCGACGTCGGTCTGCGGTGTTGTATCCCTCCTTCCAATCGCCCATTGATTCTGCGGAGAACCAGGCTTAGTGCATCATGCTCGATTATATCAGAACGTACGAATCGAGGCAGCGGAAGTCTTTGATGCAAGGAGTTACAACGTATATTCCAAGACAGGCGTAGATGACGTGATAGGCTATCAGTGCCTAGCCGAGGCAATCATCATCTAACTGATGCAAATCGGTGCTCGGGCTTATCCAAGAAATACGACCAGAAGCGATATATAAGGCGTAAGCTCAACCAAAGCGCGGTTAGCTTGTCTTAGCGTCGATCGCTCATATTTCACACTTAGGCCGTCAATGAGCATAGCAGATATACTCGCAGCGACGGCTTGTGGTACAAGAGATCTGCAAGTAGTAAGTGTACTACCGTGATCCCGCGTGCGGATATTGCTATATAAGCCGTCATAGCAATAGTGCAATGTTCTTTACTTGCGTAAAGGTGCCGACTACGCCATCGCGCGTAGTGTTGCATTCGACGCGCCGCATCGCTTGAGCCATTGCCTCGCGACCTCAAGATACGCTTGCATTTATCGTGCTCCAGCGCGCGCGTATGCATAGTGCACGCGTTATCGTTAGTGCGCATTGATATGCGATGCCTCATGCATTCTAGATCGTCCGCGACCAAGTTGCCGGACCATGCGCACTATTCGCGATACCGATCACGCGATGTATGCTTGCAGCTTTGTGCACGATGCATTAGGCGTTATGCTGTTCGCGGGTTGCTTGTGCCCTTAGCCAGTGCGCCTAACGCGTGCGGTGCGACATGCTGCGTGGCATGCGTGTCGTGTCGCGTCGCGCCCGCTGCCGTACTGCTCCAAGCGTCCACATACGACAGGGGTGACGTCATCGGTGTCGTACCGCTCCGCGCATCCACGTACGACAGGTGACGTCATCAGTGCCGTACCACTCCATCCGCGCATCCACGCACGACAGGTGACGTCATCAGTGCCGTATCACTCCGCGCGTCCACGTACGACAGGTGACGTCATCAGTGCCGTATCGCTCCGTGCATCCATGTACGACAGGTGACGTCATCAGTGCCGTACCACTCCGCGCATCCACGTACGACAGGTACGTCATCAGTGCCGTATCGCTCCGCGCATCCACGTACGACAGGTGACGTGGTGCCGTGCGCTATGTAGCGATGGTGGGTGCAACCCTAGCAGAGCTTCGGCAAAGTGACGCGTGGTACAACATGCGGTACATATCACACAGATCCCTGATCCTCATGTGTGACATGTTCGTAATTGTGGCGCAGACGATATCTTATCGTACTTAAGCCCTCACAGTATTAAAGCAGTGCATTTGTGGCAATTGACATTGTTCGTTATGCTGCCTAACCGCCATGTGAGTCGACGCAGATATCACTCACTCAGTCGCGTTCCGCACGCGCACGTGTAATGGATATTGCATGATAAATCAGTATATGTTAATGCACGCTCTTAGATAAATATTCTAGTGCGCGGGCGCGGACTTGCTCTGGTCACATGACTAAAGCTTCCGCGCGGCGTCGCGCGCTCCCGGCCGCATTCTCACACTTGTGAGTCGCGCATCGAACCATTTGTGCAATAATAACAGGAATATTAATGCTTAATATATTATGCAAATAGAATGCTAAATCCCTCATGTGCTCGCGTCGCACGCACAATGTTGGTTGTCGCATTGTCGGTCACATTGCCAGAACACATGCATAAGACCAATCTATTGATGCATAAATATAGAACGTGATGCCATCATGACAATGCACTTAATTGCGGGTTGCCAGGCGCCTTACCGGGTCATATGGTCCGGTGCATGGGCGTGAGGCGAACCGTGATACAACAGGACCCGTGTAAAGAAGCTGCTAAGTGCTCAGCTCTCCAGCCCCTTGCTGACGGTACACCAGTCCTGCTTGAATGCAGCCTGGCCAATACCAAAGTTGTTTCCTTGGTTGATTCGGGCACTTCCCATGTGCTCATCGCCAACTCCTTAATCCAAAAACTTGGACTATCCATGCAGCCTAGCCATGTTTCCACATGCATGCTGGGTGACGGCGCCAACCATGTCAACCTCTGGGGAGAAGTTTCCATACCTTTGCGCATCCAAGGGTTCCGCTGCAACATTGTAGCACAAGTCATGCCAAAGCTTATGCAAGGCATTCACCTCATCCTTGGCAGTCGCTGGCTCAAAGAGCACGATGCACTGCTGGATTTCAACCTTGGAATCTGCATGGTCTCATGACACGTGTGCACATACCAGTTGCAAAGCCTCAACCCCCCGCAGTCAAATGGTGTCACAGTCATGAACTATGCCACCGCAGTCCGGCAACACGCGGCCACAACACCCCTCGCGTCCCTCGTGTCCTTGAAGCAATTCAAAAAGCTCCATCAGCAAGGTGTGTTGTATCTCTCCTGCAAATCGCCCATTGATTCTGCGGAGAATCAGGCTTAGTGCATCATGCTCGATTATATCAGAACGTACCAATCGAGGCAGCGGAAGTCTTTGATGCAAGGAGTTACAACGTATATTCCAAGACAGGCGTAGATGACGTGATAGGCTATCAGTGCCTAGCCGAGGCAATCATCATCTAACCGATGCAAATCGTTGCTCGGGCTTATCCAAGAAATACGACCAGAAGCGATATATAAGGCGTAAGCTCAACCAAAGCGCGGTTAGCTTGCCTTAGCGCCAATCGTTATGATTGCGTATCAATTCATGCTTAGGCCGTCAATGAGCATAGCAGATATACTCGCAGCGACGGCTCACGGTACAAGAGATCTGCAAGTAGTAAGTGTACTACCGTGATCCCGCGTGCGGATATTGCTATATAAGCCGTCATAGCAATAATGCAATGTTCTTTACTTGCGTAAAGGTGCCGACTACACCATCGCGCGTAGTGTTGCATTCGACGTGCCGCATCGCTTGAGCCATTGCCTCGCAACCTCAAGATACCCTTGCATTTATCGTGCTCGAGCGCGCGCGTATGCATAGTGCATGTATTATCATTAGTGCGCATTGATATGCGATGCATTATGCATTATAGATCGTCCGCGACCAAGTCGCCGGACCATGCGCACTTATCGCGATACCGATCACGCGATGTATGCTTGCAGCGTTGTGCACAATGCATTAGGTGATATGCTGTTCGCGGGTTGCTTGTTCCCTTAGCCGATGCGCCTAACGCGTGCGATGCGACATGCTGCGTGGCGTGCGTGCGGTCGCGTCGCGCCCGCTGCCGTACTACTCCAAGTGTCCACGTACGACAGGGGTGACGTCATCAGTGTCGTACCACTCCATCCGCGCCCACGTACGACATGGGTGACGTCATCAGTGCCGTACTGCTCCACGCGCCCACGTATGACAAGTGACGTCATCAGTGTCGTACCGCTCCGCGCGCCCATGTACGACAGGTGACGTCATCAGTGCCGTACCGCTCCGCGCGCCCACGTATGACAGGTGACGTCATCAGTGCCGTACCGCTCCACTCGCCCATGTACGACAGGTGACGTGGTGCCATGCGCGATATAGCGATGGTGGGTGCAACTCTAGCAGAGCTTCGGCAAAGTGACGCGTGGTACAACAATTATTCCCCCCCCCTAGGCAGCGTCCTTGCTGCTGCACTAGCGACAAAGGCTACTGAGATTGCGTGGCATGCAACCTAGCCTCTTCGAGGATGGGCGCCATCTCCGGGGAGAAATTACGCGCAGGTTCCCATGAGTTGTGCTCACTTGAGTAGTCCGTCCACTTGACCAAGTACTCGTGCACGGTGTGCTTGCATCGATGTCTACCCACACGTCGGGTGCGGTAGTCCAAGATACGCTCCACATCGTATACCTTCTGCTTTCCTGCGACCCAAGTCTCAGGACCTGGTTCGACTGCTGCAGGGGCATCAGTGGTAACAGGCGCGGGCTCCGTGCCACGATACGGACGAACAAGTGACACATGGAACGTTGGGTGGATGTTCATGTTAGAGGGCAACGCAAGCTCGACAGCGACGTTCCCTACCATGCGCACAACGGGGTACGGGCCAATCCAACGGGGCAAGAGCTTACGGGATCCTTCGGCAAAGGAACGTAGGTTCTTAGTGCTCAGCAGAACCATCTGTCCTTCCAAAAAGACCACGTCCCGCTTGGACTTGTTGTAGTACTCCGTTGCTCGTTGCTGCGCCGCGTCCAAACACGACTTCGCGTCTGTCATTCAGGATAAGAACGTCTTGGCAAAGGTCTTAGCCGCAGGGACATACACCTCCAGCTCACGCCACACAGGTAGCGCCGGGTGAAACCCATAAGTCAGGAAGAACGGGCTTTGACCTGTCGACCGATTAACAGCATTGTTAATCGCAAACTCTGCCGCAGTCAGGTAAGTATCCCAAACGAGAGGCGTGCGACCAGCAAAGTTGCGCAACATATCCCCCAGTGTGCGATTCGTGCGTTCGGTCTGGCCGTCAGAATGCGGGTGGTACGCCGTACTCAGGTTAACCCGCATGCCCACAAGCTTGCAGAGCGCTTCCCAAAACTTAGACGTGAACTGACCCCCACGGTCCGAGACCACGTTCTTAGGGACGCCGTGCAACCGAACCACATTATCGAAAAACAGGCGTGCAGTCAGGTCGACATGGTAGGTGCAAGGTGAACCATCTTAGTCAAACGGTCAACCATGACGAGCAATGCAAATGCAATACTTGGCAATGTTCGTTATGTAGCTCAACTGCCATGTGAGTCGATGCGAATATCACTCACTCAGTCGCATTCCGCTCACGCACGTGAAGTGGATATTGCATGATAAATCAGTATGAGACAATGCGCGCTCTCAGATAATTATCAATTCATGCTTAGGCCGTCAATGAGCATAGCAGATATACTCGCAGCGACGGCTCACGGTACAAGAGATCTGCAAGTAGTAAGTGTACTACCGTGATCCCGCGTGCGGATATTGCTATATAAGCCGTCATAGCAATAATGCACTTGCGTAAAGGTGCCGACTACACCATCGCGCGTAGTGTTGCATTCGACGTGCCGCATCGCTTGAGCCATTGCCTCGCAACCTCAAGATACATTTATCGTGCTTATCGTGCTCCAGCGCGCGCGTATGCATAGTGCACGCGTTATCGTTAGTGCGCATTGATATGCGATGCCTCATGCATTCTAGATCGTCCGCGACCAAGTTGCCGGACCATGCGCACTATTCGCGATACCGATCACGCGATGTATGCTTGCAGCTTTGTGCACGATGCATTAGGCGTTATGCTGTTCGCGGGTTGCTTGTGCCCTTAGCCAGTGCGCCTAACGCGTGCGGTGCGACATGCTGCGTGGCATGCGTGTCGTGTCGCGTCGCGCCCGCTGCCGTACTGCTCCAAGCGTCCACATACGACAGGGGTGACGTCATCGGTGTCGTACCGCTCCGCGCATCCACGTACGACAGGTGACGTCATCAGTGCCGTACCACTCCATCCGCGCATCCACGTACGACAGGTGACGTCATCAGTGCCGTATCACTCCGCGCGTCCACGTACGACAGGTGACGTCATCAGTGCCGTATCGCTCCGTGCATCCATGTACGACAGGTGACGTCATCAGTGCCGTACCACTCCGCGCATCCACGTACGACAGGTACGTCATCAGTGCCGTATCGCTCCGCGCATCCACGTACGACAGGTGACGTGGTGCCGTGCGCTATGTAGCGATGGTGGGTGCAACCCTAGCAGAGCTTCGGCAAAGTGACGCGTGGTACAACATGCGGTACATATCACACAGATCCCTGATCCTCATGTGTGACATGTTCGTAATTGTGGCGCAGACGATATCTTATCGTACTTAAGCCCTCACAGTATTAAAGCAGTGCATTTGTGGCAATTGACATTGTTCGTTATGCTGCCTAACCGCCATGTGAGTCGACGCAGATATCACTCACTCAGTCGCGTTCCGCACGCGCACGTGTAATGGATATTGCATGATAAATCAGTATATGTTAATGCACGCTCTTAGATAAATATTCTAGTGCGCGGGCGCGGACTTGCTCTGGTCACATGACTAAAGCTTCCGTGCGGCGTCGCGCGCTCCCGGCCGCATTCTCACACTTGTGAGTCGCGCATCGAACCATTTGTGCAATAATAACAGGAATATTAATGCTTAATATATTATGCAAATAGAATGCTAAATCCCTCATGTGCTCGCGTCGCACGCACAATGATGGTTGTCGCATTGTCGGTCACATTGCCAGAACACATGCATAAGACCAATCTATTGATGCATAAATATAGAACGTGATGCCATCATGACAATGCACTTAATTGCGGGTTGCCAGGCGCCTTACCGGGTCATATGGTCCGGTGCATGGGCGTGAGGCGAACCGTGATACAACAGGACCCGTGTAAAGAAGCTGCTAAGTGCTCAGCTCTCCAGCCCCTTGCTGACGGTACACCAGTCCTGCTTGAATGCAGCCTGGCCAATACCAAAGTTGTTTCCTTGGTTGATTCGGGCACTTCCCATGTGCTCATCGCCAACTCCTTAATCCAAAAACTTGGACTATCACTATGACAACAGGTAATCGCGTTACCTCGCGTTAACCTCGCGTTACAGAAAGTTAACGCGAGGCTAACGCGAGGTAACGCGATGCCTTACGCGCACTATCGCTTACATTAGCAAGTGCCTTCGCAAGGACACCGTGCGAATGCCGTTCACAAGTGCGCCCAAAATAGACCCGGCGCGAAAGTTTGGCTGGGCGTGCGAATGCATTCGCGTCGTAACGCACTTTGTAACGCGTGCGAATAACACTTAACGCGCGCGTTACAAGATTCGCATGCTTTTCGCATTTAAATAGTTTTGTGCGTTAATGAAAATAGCATGCAATCGCACGGGGGTATCGCAAAGCGTTAAGGTAAGATAGCGAGCGAACGTTAAAACGCAATTTAAAAGTACAGCTTTCGCAAGGTTTTTCGCGTGCATACGTATCTGCGATTAAATGCGGATAACGTAAAACGCAATAGCTAATTAAATTCGCATGCCTATCGCATGAAATCGCACTTGTTGGTACCGTATTTCGCCTGCGTAGAAATGGTTTTAGCACTGCGAAGGAAGCACGATTTTGAATTGCGAGCTATAACGCAAACAATTTTCTGATGTTCTGCGCACATGCATCGCGTTGGTCATCTTTTCGCTGTATTTGTAATTGTTTTGTGCCACTAGCTCATAATGCAGTTAATTCATGCATGATTCGCAGTCCATTATGCAAGCAAGTTCGTTACATATGCACACAATAGCACCCCTTAATAGCACATGAGTTTGCATGCTTGAGCACTTGTACTTACAGGAAGCACCAGCCATCAAACGAATAACATCAAGTACCGTAATGCATCACTGACGTGCACACATCATCTCAAACAACATTATACGCAAGTGAGACCCTTGCAAGTGCACGTGTGTACACACACGAAAATGCACATTTGGCAACATGTAAAAACCCCTTAACAACCACCAGGGGACCTTCTAGTATCTGTGTGTTCTTCTGGTTCCAAACGGCAGGACAACAACCCTTGGCGGTCTAGTACCCCTTCAGCGTTCTGACATGGAGCACAAGCACTGCCCCAATGCCCCCCGCATGTCCCCAGAATAAATGGCATCTTGGTCATTGCTTCAATGTCCACTATACTGGAGACATACTGCTCCCGTCATTCCTTGACCTGCACGTGATTTTCCAGAGACTGGGAAGGGTGAAGGGCAGGGAGGGCAGCACTTGGATGCAGCAGAGGGACTGGAAGGCAGGGAGGAAGGGGCAGAATTGTGATGACGGTTGGAGGATAAAATATGGGGAGGGTTTAGGCATGAGAAGGGAGGAGTTGTAATATGCAGGAGGTGAGAGGCAGGGGAAGGAGGGAAAGTAAAAAAGTGGGGAGTATGAAAGTAGGGAGGAAGACTGGAGGAGATAGCAGTGAAGGCACATTCGTATCCCAAGCACTAAAGAGCTAGTGAAACACGCGACGGTGTTAACATCACAGCCGGATAATAATATTTATTTAGTTGGAACTGGATACAAGGTGAAAGAGCGGAAGAACTCAAGATATGATAGCAATCGAAGACTGAACGAAATCGTACAACCATTCCGGCCCCAAGGTAGGATCTGCAGCCCTGACGGTGTCGACGGAGGCTCGCTCTAGTCAGAACGAATACAGGCCGGCTCGGATAACCCACGAAAACCTTGTCCTCGCTGGCAACGGTGGCGCCAACAATGACTATAGCACACGGGCCTCTGCTGGACGCCAGCTTTCAACAGCTGCTGCAGCGGCGGACGCGGAGGCCATTTCCTTGTGCGTGGCGGCAGCGGTCGACGTACCACCGTTGCCGCCCCTGCCAGACCGTGCGTTCGCCCGTGCAGCGGCCGGTAGCATGACCCGGCGCCACGGGGGCTTGGCTCCAGCTCAAGGGCGATGGTTTAAGATGCGCCTGACACAATACAGCCGTGCATGGTCAATTACATGGGTCATTTTGAAGGTAGGAGAAGTTGGGAAGCTGTGGTGTCCGTTATGCGGCAGCCTGTTTTTACCTTTTCCCGTATTGTCAAGTGGCTCCGCTGCTGCTCCGCAACCTAGCTCAATGTCCCGTACCGCCGCTGTTTCCGATGCAGAATCCGCTGCTCTGGTCCCTCCTGGTGGCTCTGGTCATCAATCTGTCAGGCCTGAGGTCTATTCTGTGGCCCGAAAGCTCCCATTACAGGCCGGAAGTGGGCTGGGTGGCGGGGGCGCTGTCCTGGACCTCCGGCATCACCGTGCCAGTCAGCCTCTTTAGCAACGGAGTGTGGCTTTATGGCAAGAAGTTTGGGAAGGCTACTCTGCTGCAGGTTTGTGAGATCCTATTGAGGCTGCGGCGGTCAGTCCGTGGATCCGAAGGTGCAGCCGCCGGCCGTGAGGGATGATGGGAGCGGTAGTGCGGGCAGGAAATTGTACTGGATGTATTTGCATCACACCAGTCCTTCGATTGTCGGTTTGTCCGTCCGTCCGTAATATTTTGTTCTATGAAATTCCCCGCATCTATATTTTTACGATCTAAACAAAATAACTATATTTTACAAACAAACAACATTATAAACTCATAAACAATTCTCGCTGCACACAAGCCGTTACCCGCAAGCCGGCCCTCTACCCGCAGGCCGGCTTGATACTCCTGATCAAATTGGTCTTCCTAGGTCCGCTGCAGCTGGCATGCGCTGCGGCATGTGGCATGGAGGCAACTGCAGCCATGAGTCTGCTGCTGCTGGCCCTGTGCCCCGTGGTAAGCGGGACCACGCGGTTGGGAGGCTACCCTCAGTGGAGGCGAGGGTAGCCGCACCCCATAGCGGTATTTCGTTTTCCTGGGCAACGCACGGTCGCGCTCATACCCGTCTTCTCGTGCTCCTTTTCTGTTTCACTATCCACTGATGTTGGTTGGGTTTTACGCGCACAGCGTTTCTACGTTAGCTGCTCGGCTGCCTCGATGCCCACCCCGGGGATTGCTGGTTCCCTATCTCACCTCTCCCTCCCCATATCTCCTGCATCCCATCGCTCCTCCATAGGCGAGCACGTCCTTCGTCATCGCCTCCCAATATGGTCACGGCGCGGACATAGTCACTGCCATCACGATGTTGGGGATTGTGTTGCTGGTCCCCGTGGAGCTGGTGGGGCTGGCTCTGCCGTGGAGCTGGCTCCCCGGGAGCTGGCTCCCCGTGGAGCTGGCTCTGTCCAGGGCTTTTGGATTGTATCACTACCAGGTCAACCCTGCCACGGGCTGAGCGCAGTGGTCACGAGGAGGTGATTCAGGCTACGGAAGGAAGAGGCCTGAGGATAGTGAGTTCCTCTTCAGCAACGAAGGTTTGACAAGCTTCAGCTTTAACAGTCACCATTCTATTTCGGAAGCATGGCGAAGGAAAAAGCGGAAGCGCTGGGAATGGTGTGGGTGAGTGTGTTTCTTTATGTGACCTCCGAGTGCTTCTATTCTTTTTCTTCCCTGTTGCCCTGCGCGTGGTGTGTGCGGTTTTAGATGTTCACTTGTTGCCCTCGTTCTGTTAACAGCGAGCATCTTGAATTTTGCGGGGAGGAAGCGGGCAGCGAGGAAACTGGAACGGGGTGGCTAGACCCGAGAGAGGAAAAGGAAAACATTACATAGTAGCTGGCCCGGTCCTACACCCTGGCTGGACACGATCAACTACCCCTGCCGGCGCGGGAGGGGAACCTGAACAGGGTGCACAAATGCTCCTGGGAGCTGCGTTGTACCTATCTCGAACGGGATTACATGCTCCGACATGTACGAGCTGAACGGTTTGGCCAGTGATGGCTGGGACACGCTGAGAACATCATCCTCAGCAGGTGACGCTCAACATTTTGATAGGGCTGCTCGCGAGGGCTGCATGCGATGCCTCAGGCGCGTGAGTGCAAAAATGTGAAATTGCGGGTGCGGGTGTGTGTCTTGGTACTGTTGCTGTACTTCAATTTCTTACGTGGTGCCATGACGATGATGACATAAATGTTATGGCATGATATGACGGCACTGCTGCTATTCCTAGGGACGCGTTGAACCGTTGTGTCGTTCCTGTGTCCCTTACCTGGTGTGGTTCTGCGTGCACTATTGGGCATGTGCTCTCGTCTGCCCTGCTAAGCTCAGCCGCGCGGACAAACCTTGAGACTTTGACGTGCGAGTTGGACCCCTCATCGTATGGTCAATGCTTCGTGCGTTGTGTATCTGGATGTGTCATGGCCCGTTGTTTTGGACGTAATTCTACCAAGCCAGTATTATGTTACACAAAGCACTTAGGGTTAGGAGAAAGGGACGGCAGTGTGGATATCTAGGAGAAGGAGAAGGGACGGCAGTGTGGATATTTTTAGCGCTATGCCATTCCATGTTTTCTTTCCCATGCCAGTGCCTGTCTATAGGGCAGATAAAGATGCCAACACTAGCAGTAGGACATGATGTGTCTTGTTTTCTATGGCTGGGAACCAACATATGCATTGCAGTTTGCGACCAGAGCAAACCTGACCCTCACTGACCACCTGCGTGTGCAGTCTGGGACCAGCTGCCACCCGAGCGGGTTCTGCAGTAATGGCGTGCAATAGTCCCTCCTACGCAGGGGCAGATTGGATCACACACTGAGGCGCCGACGTGAGGGAAGGGGTGGCTCACTCTTATCGGGGTGGCCATTCATGATGGTATGGAGCCGTACGAGTGGCCTATATTGGCAATCCCAGAGCATATGTCGATGGAGGAGGTTTCGAATGTAGAGAACTTTACGGAGTGACAAACTCTTCTCTTTCGTAATGTGTTGATTTCATTTAAAATATTAAAGGGGTGTTACACTGTGGGCGACTCGCCCTGCAATGTTAATTGGTTACGATTGGTTTGCCTCTCAATGGCTGTCGTCGTTCCGAATTGGTTTAGTTTTGGTTCATGAAACGAATTAGTTCAAAGTTGAAAGCAGATACCAAACATGAGCACCATAAGTGGCGCTTACCTATCCTTAAAAGTATAACGTGGATGGGTTGGCGATGGGTTGACGGGGGCGAGCGGGGGAGATGGGGACGACTGGGGGCGGCTGGGGGCAAGGGGGGCCGACTGGTTCCGATGGGGCGACGAGGGATGGCTGGTTGCGATGGGGTGACGGGGGCGACTGGGGGCGAGTGGGGGCGACGAGGGATGGCTGGTTGTGATGGGGTGACGGGGGCGACTGGGGGCGGCTGGATGTGCCAGTTGGTTGCTGGTTGTTCCGTTGGCCCCAGTTGCCCCCCTCACCCTGTAGCAACCAGCCAACCCCGGCCGCACCCAGTCGCCCCAGTCACCCCATTCACCCTGTCACCCCCTCGCAACCAGCTGGCCCCAGCCGCCCCCCGTCACCCCAGTCGCCCCCCTCACCCCCAGTCACTAATATCGCTCATGCGACTTAAGTAAAAACGTAATAAAAGACGATAAAAACTAGCAAAGAGGTGCAAAAGAAGAGACAGGAAGCACTTATGTAATAGGCAGGGTTACTGATGGGTGTCATCTATCTATCTATCAACTGATGACCCACTCATTACCCTCCCAACCAATGCCATAGGGCAACGTTGTTACATGAGGCCTTTATAAAATCTCCAAACGCAATGAACCCATTATTTGATCGACAATTATCAAGTTTATATAAATTGTCCCTAGGTGTCCGCAGATTTTACCTCGTGTTAACAGTTCTGCATGTTTAACGCAAATCGCTTAAGCGAGCGAACTTAGTGAAATAATTGTGTGCGTTCCGATGCGATCGCCTATTCGCTTCTCAGGATTTTTGTACTATTATAAAACTGCTTTTTAAATTTATTTTTGTGCCTAAATCTTAAAGAATATCCTAGCTGAATCAATTTTTTTAGCAGAAGCAAGCTTTAGCATATAGTTTTCCGTCCGCTGCGTTACGGGTGTGCGTTACATTCGCACGGATTCGCACCGGGGTTCGCGTGCTTACGCTCCTTACGCAGCCAAAAGCCATGTAACGCGCCCAATACGCAGTTTTCTGTAGCCATAGTGTATCCATGCAGCCTAGCCATGTTTCCACATGCATGCTGGGTGACGGCGCCAACCATGTCAACCTCTGGGGAGAAGTTTCCATACCTTTGCGCATCCAAGGGTTCCGCTGCAACATTGTAGCACAAGTCATGCCAAAGCTTATGCAAGGCATTCACCTCATCCTTGGCAGTCGCTGGCTCAAAGAGCACGATGCACTGCTGGATTTCAACCTTGGAATCTGCATGGTCTCATGACACGTGTGCACATACCAGTTGCAAAGCCTCAACCCCCCGCAGTCAAATGGTGTCACAGTCATGAACTATGCCACCGCAGTCCGGCAACACGCGGCCACAACACCCCTCGCGTCCCTCGTGTCCTTGAAGCAATTCAAAAAGCTCCATCAGCAAGGTGTGTTGTATCTCTCCTGCAAATCGCCCATTGATTCTGCGGAGAATCAGGCTTAGTGCATCATGCTCGATTATATCAGAACGTACCAATCGAGGCAGCGGAAGTCTTTGATGCAAGGAGTTACAACGTATATTCCAAGACAGGCGTAGATGACGTGATAGGCTATCAGTGCCTAGCCGAGGCAATCATCATCTAACCGATGCAAATCGGTGCTCGGGCTTATCCAAGAAATACGACCAGAAGCGATATATAAGGCGTAAGCTCAACCAAAGCGCGGTTAGCTTGCCTTAGCGTCAATCATTATGATTGCGTATCAATTCATGCTTAGGCCGTCAATGAGCATAGCAGATATACTCGCAGCGACGGCTCGCGGTACAAGAGATCTGCAAGTAGTAAGTGTACTACCGTGATCCCGCGTGCGGATATTGCTATATAAGCCGTCATAGCAATAATGCAATGTTCTTTACTTGCGTAAAGGTGCCGACTACACCATCGCGCGTAGTGTTGCATTCGACGTGCCGCATCGCTTGAGCCATTGCCTCGCAACCTCAAGATACGCTTGCATTTATCGTGCTCGAGCGCGCGCGTATGCATAGTGCATGTATTATCATTAGTGCGCATTGATATGCGATGCATTATGCATTATAGATCGTCCGCGACCAAGTCGCCGGACCATGCGCACTTATCGCGATACCGATCACGCGATGTATGCTTGCAGCGTTGTGCACAATGCATTAGGTGATATGCTGTTCGCGGGTTGCTTGTTCCCTTAGCCGATGCGCCTAACGCGTGCGATGCGACATGCTGCGTGGCGTGCGTGCGGTCGCGTCGCGCCCGCTGCCGTACTACTCCAAGTGTCCACGTACGACAGGGGTGACGTCATCAGTGTCGTACCACTCCATCCGCGCCCACGTACGACATGGGTGACGTCATCAGTGCCGTACTGCTCCACGCGCCCACGTATGACAAGTGACGTCATCAGTGTCATACCACTCCGCGCGCCCATGTACGACAGGTGACGTCATCAGTGCCGTACCGCTCCACGCGCCCACGTTCGACAGGTGACGTCATCAGTGCCGTATCGCTCCACGCGCCCACGTATGACAGGTGACGTCATCAGTGCCGTACCGCTCCGCTCGCCCATGTACGACAGGTGACGTGGTGCCGTGCGCGATATAGCAATGGTGGGTGCAACTCTAGCAGAGCTTCGGCAAAGTGACGCGTGGTACAACAATTATTCCCCCCCCCAAGGCAGCGTCCTTGCTGCTGCACTAGCGACAAAGGCTACTGAGATTGCGTGGCATGCAACCTAGCCTCTTCGAGGATGGGTGCCATCTCCGGGGAGAAATTACGCGCAGGTTCCCATGAGTTGTGCTCACTTGAGTAGTCCGTCCACTTGACCAAGTACTCGTGCACGGTGTGCTTGCATCGATGTCTACCCACACGTCGGGTGCGGTAGTCCAAGATACGCTCCACATCGTATACCTTCTGCTTTCCTGCGACCCAAGTCTCAGGACCTGGTTCGACTGCTGCAGGGGCATCAGTGGTAACAGGCGCGGGCTCCGTGCCACGATACGGACGAACAAGTGACACATGGAACGTTGGGTGGATGTTCATGTTAGAGGGCAACGCAAGCTCGACAGCGACGTTCCCTACCATGCGCACAACGGGGTACGGGCCAATCCAACGGGGCAAGAGCTTACGGGATCCTTCGGCAAAGGAACGTAGGTTCTTAGTGCTCAGCAGAACCATCTGTCCTTCCAAAAAGACCACGTCCCGCTTGGACTTGTTGTAGTACTCCGTTGCTCGTTGCTGCGCCGCGTCCAAACACGACTTCGCGTCTGTCATTCAGGATAAGAACGTCTTGGCAAAGGTCTTAGCCGCAGGGACATACACCTCCAGCTCACGCCACACAGGTAGCACCGGGTGAAACCCATAAGTCAGGAAGAACGGGCTTTGACCTGTCGACCGATTAACAGCATTGTTAATCGCAAACTCTGCCGCAGTCAGGTAAGTATCCCAAACGAGAGGCGTGCGACCAGCAAAGTTGCGCAACATATCCCCCAGTGTGCGATTCGTGCATTCGGTCTGGCCGTCAGAATGCGGGTGGTACGCCGTACTCAGGTTAACCCGCATGCCCACAAGCTTGCAGAGCGCTTCCCAAAACTTAGACGTGAACTGACCCCCACGGTCCGAGACCACGTTCTTAGGGACGCCGTGCAACCGAACCACATTATCGAAAAACAGGCGTGCAGTCAGGTCGACATGGTAGGTGCAAGGTGAACCATCTTAGTCAAACGGTCAACCATGACGAGCAATGCAAATGCAATACTTGGCAATGTTCGTTATGTAGCTCAACTGCCATGTGAGTCGATGCGAATATCACTCACTCAGTCGCATTCCGCTCACGCACGTGAAGTGGATATTGCATGATAAATCAGTATGAGACAATGCGCGCTCTCAGATAATTATCAATTCATGCTTAGGCCGTCAATGAGCATAGCAGATATACTCGCAGCGACGGCTCACGGTACAAGAGATCTGCAAGTAGTAAGTGTACTACCGTGATCCCGCGTGCGGATATTGCTATATAAGCCGTCATAGCAATAATGCACTTGCGTAAAGGTGCCGACTACACCATCGCGCGTAGTGTTGCATTCGACGTGCCGCATCGCTTGAGCCATTGCCTCGCAACCTCAAGATACGCTTGCATTTATCGTGCTTATCGTGCTCCAGCGCGCGCGTATGCATAGTGCACGCGTTATCGTTAGTGCGCATTGATATGCGATGCCTCATGCATTCTAGATCGTCCGCGACCAAGTTGCCGGACCATGCGCACTATTCGCGATACCGATCACGCGATGTATGCTTGCAGCTTTGTGCACGATGCATTAGGCGTTATGCTGTTTGCGGGTTGCTTGTGCCCTTAGCCAGTGCGCCTAACGCGTGCGGTGCGACATGCTGCGTGGCATGCGTGTCGTGTCGCGTCGCGCCCACTGCCGTACTGCTCCAAGCGTCCACATACGACAGGGGTGACGTCATCGGTGTCGTACCGCTCCGCGCATCCACGTACGACAGGTGACGTCATCAGTGCCGTATCACTCCGCGCGTCCACGTACGACAGGTGACGTCATCAGTGCCGTATCGCTCCGTGCATCCATGTACGACAGGTGACGTCATCAGTGCCGTACCACTCCGCGCATCCACGTACGACAGGTACGTCATCAGTGCCGTATCGCTCCGCGCATCCACGTACGACAGGTGACGTGGTGCCGTGCGCTATGTAGCGATGGTGGGTGCAACCCTAGCAGAGCTTCGGCAAAGTGACGCGTGGTACAACATGCGGTACATATCACACAGATCCCTGATCCTCATGTGTGACATGTTCGTAATTGTGGCGCAGACGATATCTTATCGTACTTAAGCCCTCACAGTATTAAAGCAGTGCATTTGTGGCAATTGACATTGTTCGTTATGCTGCCTAACCGCCATGTGAGTCGACGCAGATATCACTCACTCAGTCGCGTTCCGCACGCGCACGTGTAATGGATATTGCATGATAAATCAGTATATGTTAATGCACGCTCTTAGATAAATATTCTAGTGCGCGGGCGCGGACTTGCTCTGGTCACATGACTAAAGCTTCCGTGCGGCGTCGCGCGCTCCCGGCCGCATTCTCACACTTGTGAGTCGCGCATCGAACCATTTGTGCAATAATAACAGGAATATTAATGCTTAATATATTATGCAAATAGAATGCTAAATCCCTCATGTGCTCGCGTCGCACGCACAATGTTGGTTGTCGCATTGTCGGTCACATTGCCAGAACACATGCATAAGACCAATCTATTGATGCATAAATATAGAACGTGATGCCATCATGACAATGCACTTAATTGCGGGTTGCCAGGCGCCTTACCGGGTCATATGGTCCGGTGCATGGGCGTGAGGCGAACCGTGATACAACAGGACCCGTGTAAAGAAGCTGCTAAGTGCTCAGCTCTCCAGCCCCTTGCTGACGGTACACCAGTCCTGCTTGAATGCAGCCTGGCCAATACCAAAGTTGTTTCCTTGGTTGATTCGGGCACTTCCCATGTGCTCATCGCCAACTCCTTAATCCAAAAACTTGGACTATCCATGCAGCCTAGCTGTTGTACCACGCGTCACTTTTCCTAAGCTCTGCTAGAGTTGCACCCACCATCGCTCTGTCGCGCACGACACCACGTCAGCTGTCGTACGTGGACACTGTGGAGCGATACGGCACTATCGTACGGTACGACGGTACGGCACGGTACGACGGTACGGCACGGTACGACGGTACGGCACGGTACGACGGTACGGCACGGTACGACGGTACGGCACGGTACGACACTGATGACGTCACTGTCGTACGTGGACGCGGTGGAGCGATACGGCAATAACGACGTCACTGTCGTACGTGGACGCGGTGGAGCGATACGGCAATGATGACGTCACTGTCGTACGTGGACACGCGCGGAGTAGTACGGCAGCGGGCGCGGCGCGATCGCACGCATGTCACGCTAGGCGCACTGGCTAAGGGCACAAGCAACCCGCAATGAGCATATCGCCTAAGGCACTGTGCACAACGCTGCAAACATGCATTGTGTGATCGGCATCGCGATAAGTGCGCATGGTCCGGCGACTTGGTCGCGGACAACCTAGAATGCATGAGGCATCGCATAACAACGCGCACTAACGATAACACGTGCGTTATGCATACGCGCGCGCACGAGCATGATAAAGCGAGCGCACCTTGAGGTCGCGAGGCAATGGCTCGAGCGATGCGGTGCGTCGAACGCAACACTACGCGCGATGGCGTAGTCGGCACCTTTACGCGAGTAAAGAACATTGCATTATTGCTATGACGGCTTATATAGCAATATCCGCACGCGGGATCACGGTAGTACACTTACTACTTACAGATCTCTTGTACCGCGAGCCGTCGCTGCGAATATATCTGCTATGCGCATTGACGGCCTAAGCATGAATATATGGGAGAATCACCACGCGAACATTGTGATTGACATTTATACAAGCTAACCGCGCTTTGGTTGAGCTTACGCCTTCTATATCACTTATGGCCGTATTTCTTGGATAAGCCCGAGCACCGATTCGCATCGGTTAGATGATGATTGCCTCGGCTAGGCACTGATAGCCTATCACGTCATCTTCGCCTGTCTTGGATTATACGTTGTAACTCCTTGCATCGAAGACCTCCGCTGCCTCGATTGGTACGTTCTGATATAATCGAGCATGATGCACTGAGCCTGGTTCTCCGCAGAATCAATGGGCGTTTATGAGGAGTGATACAACAAATTTGGTATCGAGACGCAAGGTTCGTTCACGGCCTGCTGTCTCACCCTGATCTCTTTCGTAAGTAGGTCACTTTTATGGCTGGAGTCGGCGATGGCAATCTTAGTCCTTTGGATACATTCGCGGAGGAGCTTGGCCGAGCTGTGATGGCCGCGGCCGCCTCTGGTCTGTAATTGCCTTGCTGCTCTTGCATTACCATTCGTTTTGCCTGTTCGAAGTACGTGCTTCTGAGCCGCAGGTGAATCGAATCGAGTCTCACTCGCCGTTGCATCGACTGATTCGAACCCGAGTCCGGATCAGTTGCGGGCGCTTATCGCGCGCACGCGCGAAGTGCGAGATTCGTTGGACGGATACTTGCTGTATCTGCAGGGAGCGCTTTCCGTCGGTAGGCTTAAAAACCGTCTGATTGTCGCTCGACCGATACCTGTGTGAGAGTGCCTTTATCGCACGAGGTTGCGGCCGGTCAGTCGCCGATTTACCATGGCATCTGGTAGCGGTGATGTAGGGCTAGTAGTGGGGGACGGTCGTGCCGACACGTCCGTCGTCCCTGAGACATCTCGGAGGGGCCCTTACACGCATGTTGTTGACGGTGTCCGAGATCCCCCTACGCTACTAGACCCACGGACTCCCATCCATCCGACTGTTCCTGTCACGGCAGCCGAAGCAGGCCCCGTTGGACGCGAGGAGCAGAGGGGTCCGTCTGCACCCCTTCGTCAAGGTCGATCTGACGACGAAGAAGAGGTGATGAAACTGTCGCTTCCTGTCCCGAAATTAGACATCCCGCATGATGCGAAACAAAAGATTGCGGGGCGAAGCATTGCCGATACAACTCGTGCATACCTGCGTGATGTCCGCTTGTACTTGCGACTGGTCCGTGGTGGTGATCGTGACCCTGTGAAATGCTATCTCGTCGGGAACACCCTCGCGGGTGAGGCGAAGGCATGGTACGATCAATGGACGATGGCAAGGCAGACATACACGTTTGAGGAGTTGGCCCGTGCTTTGCTTGCGCGCTTTGCTCCCGAGGTTCAATCGTTAAGTGCTAAGGCTCGCAGTACGTTAGCATCTGGCACATATCGCATGCGCCCTGATGAAACAGTACCTGCGTACCAGTCGCGCTATGAGGCCCTGATCACGCCCATCGGTAACCTGACGGAGGAGGACCGCATCTTTTGGTTTCAGCGTGGATTGTCTGAGGTCCTGGCGCAGCAATGTGCCACGGACTTGGCGGGAAAGGACTTTGGGTCCTATGAGGATTTGGTGCACTTTGCGCAAGGGGTCGAGAAGCGTCTCTTAGCTGGCCAGCGTGCTATTAAACCTGTCCCTCGTGCTAATGCCATGCGAGTGCAGGATCCGGCGTCTGACGCTGCGGCCATGGACCAGGGGGCCGAAACGGAGCGTCGAACGCCAACGGCAGCAGTGACCACCGTTCGTACGGATCGCGGTCACGGCGTTCGCGGCGCTTCCGGATCGGGTAACCGCAAAGGGTCGACCGGCGCAGGTCAACGCGCGGATCCAGCCAAGGGCAAGAGGAAAGGGGGTTCGCCGTCTGCAGCGGCTGCGCACGAAGCTAAGAACGAGACCAAGCGGCAACGCACCAGCGACGGTTGGTTGGATAAATGGGGTTGCACGCACTCCGAGCTAGCGCGTCGGAAGAGCAAGAAGGTTTGCCTGAGATGCGCGTCGGCGGAACATCCTACGAGGGAGTGTCCGCACCTACCGCCTTTGGCTCAGCGGCCGAAGTAGGGGATTGCCCAGGATGGCTCGGAGGGGACTCCACCTGGGAAGTCGGAACTAGGGGGTGGGCGGTTGTCGTCCGTGCGGCAAGCCGTGAGGGCACCGTTGCCTTCGGTCCTTGAACAAATCGAACGCGCGATTGGACGTCGATTGTCGCTCGACGGTCGCTCAGGACGTGTAGGTTTTGACTCGTTGTGTAATCTGTATGCACCGAGTAAACCGCTGGCGTCTATCGATTTGGTAGGCCACACCGTTCTGTTCCTCCCCTCATCTCTGCGCGAGCTGTCAGTGCAGCTGACCTTCTATAGGAGAAGTAGGCGTCAACGTCCAGACACTGCCGCTTGCGTCCTTCTACCCGCTTATAGTCGGCGAAAAGCCTCGACTTTGCTAACGGGTATGCGGAAAGTCTGCCGGTTCGAGCCGGGCACCGTTTTGTATAACGGTGTTGATTTAGCAGGTGCACCTGTTCCGTTGTCGGTCCAGGCCTACGCCGTTGACGCTTGGTACGATGCTCCTGCACCTCATTCTGAGGGTTCTGCCGAACGTTTCGAACCCGCCCTGAGCGTCTTGCTTTCGTCCGCAGAGTCGGTACCGGCAGACAATCGGGTTCCTTTGATTCAGGTCGATCTTGCTGGTCGCACCCTGAAGGCGCTTGTCGATACCGGCGCCAGTGACGACTTCATCTCATCGGCAGAGGTGAATGCATTGGGTCTGTGCCCACAGTCGTCGGAATGGTCGCAGGTTACCCTCGCGGATGGGGGTAAGCAACCCATATTGGGCAGGGTCACCCTTCGCCTGTGTATAGGTCCTCTGCGTATTACGACCCAACCTTATGTGTTGCGTGAGCTGACTGATGCTGCGACATATATACTGGGGTCCTCAACATTACGGCAGTATGGGGCCGGCATTGACCTAGAGTCTGGAACCCTTCGCCTTCGTAAGGGGACTCTGTCGTGCAAAGTACCCTTCGTGCCGTTTGTAAGTGTTGAGCCAGAGGGGGGTAAGTCTGAGGCGGAGCCTGTGGTTAACTACGCTGTGAAAGCCATGGGGCAGCGTGCTGAACCCAAGCCAGTCGGGCGTAAAGAGGCCATCCGGATGATCCGGAAGGGTGCCCACGGACTGCTTGTGAGGCCTAGGTTGCATCTGAATGCGACGACCGCTCAGTCTTCTGTGGATCCTGAGGTTGAAGCCTTGCTCACAGGGTACGCAGACGTTTTTCGTGACGTGCCTGGGCTTCCTCCTTTGCGTCCCGTGGACCATACCATCCCACTCGTACCCGGCGCTCAGCCTGTGTCAAGACCTATGTACAGATTAAGTCCTCTGGAGTTGGACGAGGTGAAGCGCCAGGTAACCGATCTGCTCGCAAAGGGTATGATTCGCCCCAGCACATCTCCGTATTCTGCGCCGATTCTGTTTGTCGGTAAGAAGGATGGGAGCTTGCGCATGTGCATCGATTACCGGGGGTTGAATGCGACGACGGTTGCCGCGCGTGGACGACCTGCTCGATAAGCTAAAGGGCTCGGCCTACTTCAGCTCGATCGACTTGCAACAGGGATACAATCAGATCCGCATCGCTGCGTCTGATGTGCCGAAAACCGCTTTTCGGACGCCCTTTGGTCATTTCGAGTACACGGTCTTGTCGTTCGGGTTG
Organism: Volvox reticuliferus; assembly: GCA_019650235.1. NCBI lineage: Eukaryota > Viridiplantae > Chlorophyta > Chlorophyceae > Chlamydomonadales > Volvocaceae > Volvox > Volvox reticuliferus. Next base: position 334,910 of record BNCP01000049.1, read on the forward strand.
ACTAATGCCCCTGCGACGTTTCAGGCGGTCATGGACCGCATGTTTAGACCGTATATCGACAGGTTCGTCGTTTGCTACTTGGACGACATTCTGGTCTACTCCAAGACGCGCGAGGAGCACCTGGAGCATCTTAAGCTTGTGCTTGAGGTGTTGAGGCGGGAGCAATTGTTTGCGAAGCGCGCCAAGTGCTTTTGGGCGCAGCCTCAGGTGGAGTACTTGGGCCACATTGTGTCGGCCACCGGCGTCAAGATGGACCCGCGGAAGGTAGCCGTGGTTCGCGATTGGCCAGCGCCTCGGAACCTTCAGGAGCTTCGTAGCTTCCTCGGCTTGACCAATTATTTCCATAAGTTCATCAAGCAGTACTCTGTCCTTTCGGCCCCGCTCACTGATTTGACGCGTAAGGGAGCTTTCGATTCGCCTGGCGCATGGACGCCCGAGTGTCAGCTGGCGTTCGAAGAGCTAAAGCGTGTCGTTGCCGACGACGTTACCCTTGCGTTCCCCGACTACTCGTTGCCATTTCGTGTCGAAGTGTTTTCGGATGCTTCGTTGTATGGGAGCGGCGCTGTACTGTTGCAGGAAGGGCGACCGATCGCCTTCACGAGTAAGAAGTTTACGGGCGCAGAAACCCGTTACACTACAGGGGAGCAGGAGCTTCTAGCGGTCTTGCATGCGCTTAAGGAGTGGCGTTGCTACCTAGAAGGACGACCGTTCACCCTTAAGACTGACCACAAGCCCCTGACGTTCTTACAAAGCGTCCCCACGTTGAACCGACGACAAGCGAGGTGGATGGAGTACCTCGCGCGGTTCGACTGCATCTGGGAGCACGTTGCCGGTCACATCAACATCGCCGACGCTCTCAGTCGACATCCGTCGCTACACGCTGCGATTTTGGCGTCGCCTGTCCAACGTCCACCGACCCCGGACGTGCCTCTGTCCTCAGACCTCGCGGCTCGCCTGAAGGTTGCCTATGCGGGCGACTCCTGGTTCGCTTCGCCCGGCAACGTTGAGCACCTACGCAAGCAGAATGGTCTTTGGCTACGGACGGAAGGACCGACGACTCAGATCGTCGTGCCTAACGACGATTCCCTTCGTCGCGATATCCTTTCCCGTTTCCATGAGGATCCGTTGGCAGGACACCCAGGTAGCACACGGCTGGTCGAGTTGGTGCGACGCTCGTTCTGGTGGTCTCGTCTGGCGAGAGATGCCGAGAACTTCGTGCAGACATGCAGTTTGTGCCAGCGCAACAAGGCTTTGTCCGGTAGGGGCCAGGGGTTGCTGCAACCATTGCCTGTTCCTGACGCGCCTTGGGAAAGCGTTTCCATGGACTTCGTAGTCGCGCTGCCCAAGACTGAGGGAGGGTACGACTCGGTGCTTGTCATGGTCGACCGTTTGACTAAGATGGTCCACCTTGCACCTACCACGTCGACCTGCACTGCTGAACAGACTGCACGCCTGTTTTTCGATAACGTGGTTCGGTTGCATGGCGTCCCTAAGAACGTGGTCTCGGACCGTGGCGGTCAGTTCACGTCTAAGTTTTGGGAAGCGCTCTGCAAGCTGGTGGGCATGCGGGTTAACCTGAGCACGGCATACCACCCGCAGTCTGACGGCCAGACCGAACGCACGAACCGCACCCTGGGGGATATGTTGCGCAACTTTGCTGGTCGCACGCCTCTCGTTTGGGATACTTACCTGACTGCGGCAGAGTTCGCGATTAACAATGCTGTTAATCGGTCGACAGGTCAAAGCCCGTTCTTCCTGACGTATGGGTTTCACCCGGCGCTACCTGTGTGGCGTGAGCTGGAGGTGTATGTCCCTGCGGCTAAGACCTTTGCCAAGACGTTTTTATCCCGAATCACAGACGCGAAGTCGTGTTTGGACGCGGCGCAGCAACGAGCAACGGAGTACTACAACAAGTCCAAGCGGGACGTGGTCTTTTCGGAAGGACAAATGGTTCTGCTGAGCACTAAGAACCTGCGTTCCTTTGCCGAGGGGTCCCGTAAGCTTTTGCCCCGCTGGATTGGTCCGTACTCCGTTGTGCGCATGGTCGGGAACGCGGCTGTCGAGCTCGCGTTGCCCTCGGACATGAACATCCACCCTACGTTCCATGTGTCACTTGTTCGTCCGTATCGTGGCACGGAGCCCGCGCCTGCCACCACTGATACCCCTGCAGCAGTCGAACCGGGTCCTGAGACTTGGGCCGCAGGCAAGCAGAAGGTATACGACGTGGAGCGCATCTTGGACTACCGCACTCGGCGTGTAGGTAGACACCGGCGCAAGCGCACCGTGCACGAGTACCTGGTCAAGTGGACGGACTACTCAAGTGAGCACAACTCGTGGGAACCTGCGCGCAATTTCTCCCCGGAAATGGCGCCCATCCTCGAGGAGGCTAGGTTGCGTGCCACGCAATCTCAGTAGCTCTTGTCGCCTGAGCGGCAGCGAGGACGCTGCCTATGGGGGGGGGAATAATTGTTGTACCACGCGTCACTTTTCCTAAGCTCTGCTAGAGTTGCACCCACCATCGCTCTGTCGCGCACGACACCACGTCAGCTGTCGTACGTGGACACTGTGGAGCGATACGGCACTATCGTACGGTACGACGGTACGGCACGGTACGACGGTACGGCACGGTACGACGGTACGGCACGGTACGACGGTACGGCACGGTACGACGGTACGGCACGGTACGACACTGATGACGTCACTGTCGTACGTGGACGCGGTGGAGCGATATGGCAATAACGACGTCACTGTCGTACGTGGACGCGGTGGAGCGATACGGCAATGATGACGTCACTGTCGTACGTGGACACGCGCGGAGTAGTACGGCAGCGGGCGCGGCGCGATCGCACGCATGTCACGCAGCACGTCGCACCGCACACGCTAGGCGCACTGGCTAAGGGCACAAGCAACCCGCAATGAGCATATCGCCTAAGGCACTGTGCACAACGCTGCAAACATGCATTGTGTGATCGGCATCGCGATAAGTGCGCATGGTCCGGCGACTTGGTCGCGGACAACCTAGAATGCATGAGGCATCGCATAACAACGCGCACTAACGATAACACGTGCGTTATGCATACGCGCGCGCACGAGCATGATAATACGAGCGCACCTTGAGGTCGCGAGGCAATGGCTCGAGCGATGCGGTGCGTCGAACGCAACACTACGCGCGATGGCGTAGTCGGCACCTTTACGCGAGTAAAGAACATTGCATTATTGCTATGACGGCTTATATAGCAATATCCGCACGCGGGATCACGGTAGTACACTTACTACTTACAGATCTCTTGTACCGTGAGCCGTCGCTGCGAATATATCTGCTATGCGCATTGACGGCCTAAGCATGAATATATGGGAGAATCACCACGCGAACATTGTGATTGACATTTATACAAGCTAACCGCGCTTTGGTTGAGCTTACGCCTTCTATATCACTTATGGCCGTATTTCTTGGATAAGCCCGAGCACCGATTCGCATCGGTTAGATGATGATTGCCTCGGCTAGGCACTGATAGCCTATCACGTCATCTTCGCCTGTCTTGGATTATACGTTGTAACTCCTTGCATCGAAGACCTCCGCTGCCTCGATTGGTACGTTCTGATATAATCGAGCATGATGCACTGAGCCTGGTTCTCCGCAGAATCAATGGGCGTTTATGAGGAGTGATACAACACTAGCCATGTTTCCACATGCATGCTGGGTGACGGCGCCAACCATGTCAACCTCTGGGGAGAAGTTTCCATACCTTTGCGCATCCAAGGGTTCCGCTGCAACATTGTAGCACAAGTCATGCCAAAGCTTATGCAAGGCATTCACCTCATCCTTGGCAGTCGCTGGCTCAAAGAGCACGATGCACTGCTGGATTTCAACCTTGGAATCTGCATGGTCTCATGACACGTGTGCACATACCAGTTGCAAAGCCTCAACCCCCCGCAGTCAAATGGTGTCACAGTCATGAACTATGCCACCGCAGTCCGGCAACACGCGGCCACAACACCCTTCGCGTCCCTCGTGTCCTTGAAGCAATTCAAAAAGCTCCATCAGCAAGGTGTGTTGTATCTCTCCTGCAAATCGCCCATTGATTCTGCGGAGAATCAGGCTTAGTGCATCATGCTCAATTATATCAGAACGTACCAATCGAGGCAGCGGAAGTCTTTGATGCAAGGAGTTACAACGTATATTCCAAGACAGGCGTAGATGACGTGATAGGCTATCAGTGCCTAGCCGAGGCAATCATCATCTAACCGATGCAAATCGGTGCTCGGGCTTATCCAAGAAATACGACCAGAAGCGATATATAAGGCGTAAGCTCAACCAAAGCGCGGTTAGCTTGCCTTAGCGTCAATCGTTATGATTGCGTATCAATTCATGCTTAGGCCGTCAATGAGCATAGCAGATATACTCGCAGCGACGGCTCACGGTACAAGAGATCTGCAAGTAGTAAGTGTACTACCGTGATCCCGCGTGCGGATATTGCTATATAAGCCGTCATAGCAATAATGCACTTGCGTAAAGGTGCCGACTACACCATCGCGCGTAGTGTTGCATTCGACGTGCCGCATCGCTTGAGCCATTGCCTCGCAACCTCAAGATACATTTATCGTGCTTATCGTGCTCCAGCGCGCGCGTATGCATAGTGCACGCGTTATCGTTAGTGCGCATTGATATGCGATGCCTCATGCATTCTAGATCGTCCGCGACCAAGTTGCCGGACCATGCGCACTATTCGCGATACCGATCACGCGATGTATGCTTGCAGCTTTGTGCACGATGCATTAGGCGTTATGCTGTTCGCGGGTTGCTTGTGCCCTTAGCCAGTGCGCCTAACGCGTGCGGTGCGACATGCTGCGTGGCATGCGTGTCGTGTCGCGTCGCGCCCACTGCCGTACTGCTCCAAGCGTCCACATACGACAGGGGTGACGTCATCGGTGTCGTACCGCTCCGCGCATCCACGTACGACAGGTGACGTCATCAGTGCTGTACCACTCCATCCGCGCATCCACGCACGACAGGTGACGTCATCAGTGCCGTATCACTCCGCGCGTCCACGTACGACAGGTGACGTCATCAGTGCCGTATCGCTCCGTGCATCCATGTACGACAGGTGACGTCATCAGTGCCGTACCACTCCGCGCATCCACGTACGACAGGTACGTCATCAGTGCCGTATCGCTCCGCGCATCCACGTACGACAGGTGACGTGGTGCCGTGCGCTTTGTAGCGATGGTGGGTGCAACCCTAGCAGAGCTTCGGCAAAGTGACGCGTGGTACAACATGCGGTACATATCACACAGATCCCTGATCCTCATGTGTGACATGTTCGTAATTGTGGCGCAGACGATATCTTATCGTACTTAAGCCCTCACAGTATTAAAGCAGTGCATTTGTGGCAATTGACATTGTTCGTTATGCTGCCTAACCGCCATGTGAGTCGACGCAGATATCACTCACTCAGTCGCGTTCCGCACGCGCACGTGTAATGGATATTGCATGATAAATCAGTATATGTTAATGCACGCTCTTAGATAAATATTCTAGTGCGCGGGCGCGGACTTGCTCTGGTCACATGACTAAAGCTTCCGCGCGGCGTCGCGCGCTCCCGGCCGCATTCTCACACTTGTGAGTCGCGCATCGAACCATTTGTGCAATAATAACAGGAATATTAATGCTTAATATATTATGCAAATAGAATGCTAAATCCCTCATGTGCTCGCGTCGCACGCACAATGTTGGTTGTCGCATTGTCGGTCACATTGCCAGAACACATGCATAAGACCAATCTATTGATGCATAAATATAGAACGTGATGCCATCATGACAATGCACTTAATTGCGGGTTGCCAGGCGCCTTACCGGGTCATATGGTCCGGTGCATGGGCGTGAGGCGAACCGTGATACAACAGGACCCGTGTAAAGAAGCTGCTAAGTGCTCAGCTCTCCAGCCCCTTGCTGACGGTACACCAGTCCTGCTTGAATGCAGCCTGGCCAATACCAAAGTTGTTTCCTTGGTTGATTCGGGCACTTCCCATGTGCTCATCGCCAACTCCTTAATCCAAAAACTTGGACTATCCATGCAGCCTAGCCATGTTTCCACATGCATGCTGGGTGACGGCGCCAACCATGTCAACCTCTGGGGAGAAGTTTCCATACCTTTGCGCATCCAAGGGTTCCGCTGCAACATTGTAGCACAAGTCATGCCAAAGCTTATGCAAGGCATTCACCTCATCCTTGGCAGTCGCTGGCTCAAAGAGCACGATGCACTGCTGGATTTCAACCTTGGAATCTGCATGGTCTCATGACACGTGTGCACATACCAGTTGCAAAGCCTCAACCCCCCGCAGTCAAATGGTGTCACAGTCATGAACTATGCCACCGCAGTCCGGCAACACGCGGCCACAACACCCCTCGCGTCCCTCGTGTCCTTGAAGCAATTCAAAAAGCTCCATCAGCAAGGTGTGTTGTATCTCTCCTGCAAATCGCCCATTGATTCTGCGGAGAATCAGGCTTAGTGCATCATGCTCGATTATATCAGAACGTACCAATCGAGGCAGCGGAAGTCTTTGATGCAAGGAGTTACAACGTATATTCCAAGACAGGCGTAGATGACGTGATAGGCTATCAGTGCCTAGCCGAGGCAATCATCATCTAACCGATGCAAATCGGTGCTCGGGCTTATCCAAGAAATACGACCAGAAGCGATATATAAGGCGTAAGCTCAACCAAAGCGCGGTTAGCTTGCCTTAGCGTCAATCGTTATGATTGCGTATCAATTCATGCTTAGGCCGTCAATGAGCATAGCAGATATACTCGCAGCGACGGCTCACGGTACAAGAGATCTGCAAGTAGTAAGTGTACTACCGTGATCCCGCGTGCGGATATTGCTATATAAGCCGTCATAGCAATAATGCAATGTTCTTTACTTGCGTAAAGGTGCCGACTACACCATCGCGCGTAGTGTTGCATTCGACGTGCCGCATCGCTTGAGCCATTGCCTCGCAACCTCAAGATACGCTTGCATTTATCGTGCTCGAGCGCGCGCGTATGCATAGTGCATGTATTATCATTAGTGCGCATTGATATGCGATGCATTATGCATTATAGATCGTCCGCGACCAAGTCGCCGGACCATGCGCACTTATCGCGATACCGATCACGCGATGTATGCTTGCAGCGTTGTGCACAATGCATTAGGTGATATGCTGTTCGCGGGTTGCTTGTTCCCTTAGCCGATGCGCCTAACGCGTGCGATGCGACATGCTGCGTGGCGTGCGTGCGGTCGCGTCGCGCCCGCTGCCGTACTACTCCAAGTGTCCACGTACGACAGGGGTGACGTCATCAGTGTCGTACCACTCCATCCGCGCCCACGTACGACATGGGTGACGTCATCAGTGCCGTACTGCTCCACGCGCCCACGTATGACAAGTGACGTCATCAGTGTCGTACCGCTCCGCGCGCCCATGTACGACAGGTGACGTCATCAGTGCCGTACCGCTCCGCGCGCCCACGTATGACAGGTGACGTCATCAGTGCCGTACCGCTCCACTCGCCCATGTACGACAGGTGACGTGGTGCCATGCGCGATATAGCGATGGTGGGTGCAACTCTAGCAGAGCTTCGGCAAAGTGACGCGTGGTACAACAATTATTCCCCCCCCCTAGGCAGCGTCCTTGCTGCTGCACTAGCGACAAAGGCTACTGAGATTGCGTGGCATGCAACCTAGCCTCTTTGAGGATGGGCGCCATCTCCGGGGAGAAATTACGCGCAGGTTCCCATGAGTTGTGCTCACTTGAGTAGTCCGTCCACTTGACCAAGTACTCGTGCACGGTGTGCTTGCATCGATGTCTACCCACACGTCGTATGGGTAGATACACTCCACATCGTATACCTTCTGCTTTCCTGCGACCCAAGTCTCAGGACCTGGTTCGACTGCTGCAGGGGCATCAGTGGTAACAGGCGCGGGCTCCGTGTCACGATACGGACGAACAAGTGACACATGGAACGTTGGGTGGATGTTCATGTTAGAGGGCAACGCAAGCTCGACAGCGACGTTCCCTACCATGCGCACAACGGGGTACGGGCCAATCCAACGGGGCAAGAGCTTACGGGATCCTTCGGCAAAGGAACGTAGGTTCTTAGTGCTCAGCAGAACCATCTGTCCTTCCAAAAAGACCACGTCCCGCTTGGACTTGTTGTAGTACTCCGTTGCTCGTTGCTGCGCCGCGTCCAAACACGACTTCGCGTCTGTCATTCAGGATAAGAACGTCTTGGCAAAGGTCTTAGCCGCAGGGACATACACCTCCAGCTCACGCCACACAGGTAGCGCCGGGTGAAACCCATAAGTCAGGAAGAACGGGCTTTGACCTGTCGACCGATTAACAGCATTGTTAATCGCAAACTCTGCCGCAGTCAGGTAAGTATCCCAAACGAGAGGCGTGCGACCAGCAAAGTTGCGCAACATATCCCCCAGTGTGCGATTCGTGCGTTCGGTCTGGCCGTCAGAATGCGGGTGGTACGCCGTACTCAGGTTAACCCGCATGCCCACAAGCTTGCAGAGCGCTTCCCAAAACTTAGACGTGAACTGACCCCCACGGTCCGAGACCACGTTCTTAGGGACGCCGTGCAACCGAACCACATTATCGAAAAACAGGCGTGCAGTCAGGTCGACATGGTAGGTGCAAGGTGAACCATCTTAGTCAAACGGTCAACCATGACGAGCAATGCAAATGCAATACTTGGCAATGTTCGTTATGTAGCTCAACTGCCATGTGAGTCGATGCGAATATCACTCACTCAGTCGCATTCCGCTCACGCACGTGAAGTGGATATTGCATGATAAATCAGTATGAGACAATGCGCGCTCTCAGATAATTATTCCCGTGCACGTACGCGGACTTGCTCCAGTCGCATGACTAAGGCTTCCACGCGGCGTCGCGCGCTCCCGGCCGCATTCTCACACTTGTGAGTCACGCATCGAACCATTTGTGCAATAATAACAGGAATATTAATGCTTAATATATTATGCAAATAGAATGGACAGTACGACAGGTCGGGAAGTTATCCCAAAACCTGTCGCATTGCAAGCGCTACACCGAGGGCATGGTGTCTGTATGCCAATGCGCCTAATCACCAGTTGCCGGGCGCCTTACCGGGTCCTATAGTCCGGTGCATGGGCGTGAGGCGAACCGTGGTACAACACAACACACAGGTATCAGTCGAGCACAGATCAGACGGTTTCAATCCTACCAACGGATAGTGCTCCCTGCAGATACAGCAACTATCCGTCCAAGAAGTCTCGCACTTCAAGCGTACGAAACCTACACGTCCTGAGCGACCGTCGAGCGATAATCGACGTCGAATCACGCGCTCGATTTGTTCAAGGACCGAAGGCAACAATGCCCTCACGGCTTGCCGCACTGACGACAACCGCCCACCCTCTAGTTCCGGCTTCCCAGGTGGAGTCCCCTCCGAACCATCCTGGGCAATCCCCTACTTCGGCCGCTGAGCCAAAGGCGGTAGCATCGGGCAATCCTTCGTAGGATGTTCCGCAGACGCACATCTCAGGCAAACCTTCATGCTCTTCCGACGCTTAAGCTCGGAATGCGTGCAACCCCATTTATTCAGCCAACCGTCGTTGGTGCGTTGTCGCTTCGTCTCGTTCTTAGCTTCGTGCACAGCCACAGCAGATGGAGAACCTCCCTTCCTCTTGGCCTTGGCCGGATCCGCGCGTTGACCTGCGCCGGTTAACCCTTTGCGGTTACCCGATCCGGAAGCGCCGCGAACGCCGTGACCGCGATCCGTGCGAACGGTGGTCACTGCTACCGTTGGCGTTCGACGCTCCGTTTCGGCCCCCTGGTCCATGGCAGCAGCGTCGAACGTCGGATCCTGCACTCGCATGGCATTAACATGAGGAACAGGTTTAACAGCACGCTGCCCAGCCAAGAGACGTTTCTCGACCCCGCGCGCAAAGCGCACCAAATCCCCATAGGACTCAAAGTCCTTCCCCGCCAAGTCCGTGGCACATTGCGTCGCCAGGACCTCAGACAATCCACGCTGAAACCAAAAGATGCGATCGTCCTCCGTCAGGTTACCGATAGGCGTGATCAGGGCCTCAAAGCGCGACTGGTACGCTGGTACCGTCTCATCGTGGCGCATTCGATACGAGCCAGAGGCCAACGTATTACGGGCCTCCGCACTAAGCGGTTGAACCTCAGGAGCAAAGCGTGCAAGCAGAGCATCAGTCAACTCATCAAACGTGTATGTCCGCCTTGCCATTGTCCACTGATCGTACCATGTCTTCGCCACACCCACGAGGGTGTTCCCGACGAACAGACATTTCACAGGGTCACGATCACCACCACGGACCAGTTGTAGTATCCTGGGGTATCTCATGGCTAATATCCAGGTTGGCCAGTTGTCTGGCATCCTTCGATCGAGCCTTTGCTTTAGGCGGATATGACAGAGATACAACACCAGTTGCAAGTACATGCGAACATCACGCAGGTATGCACGAGTTGTATCAGCAATGCTAAGCTCAGCATTCTTATGTTTCGCGTCATGCGGGATGTCTAATTTCGGGACAGGAATCAACAGTTTCATCACCTCTCCATCGTCGTCGAATCGACCTTGACGAGGCGGTGCAGCAGACGGACCCCTCTGCTCCTCGCGTCCAACGGGGCCTGCTTCGGCTGCCGTGACAGGAACAGTTGGATGGATAGGTGTAGCAGTCGTCGTTCTAAAGATGCTAAGTTTGTTATTCGGAAGCGTTTTCTTATATGGGTTCGCAAGAGCGCGTAAGTATGTCAGATTGCAAACTTGGTACATCGAATGGGATCAGGTGGCAGCAGAGTCTTGAACTCTGAATACTTCGTATTATAATACTTCAGTATCTGGCCAAAACACTCCACTAGGGTGACTTTATTGGTTCACCTACTGGGATGTACTACAGTCTGCTTTTACGACTTGTTAGTTTTTGGTTCGGCATCATGCTTAGCGCATGGTTGCCTACCCATTTATCTAGGCCGATTTTACTAAGGTAAATGTAGTTGCCTACATTCCCCCCCCTCTGAAGCGAACCGTCCCGGGAGCGTCACCGTCTCCTCTTGGATGAGGTTTCTTTTTCAGTAGGTTTCGGCCTTGCTTTGGCTTTGAGTCTTCGCTCATATTCCTCAATGGCTTCTACCAGAGGATCTGAGTCTTTCAGGGCCGCCTCGGTTTCATATGTATTGTGAGTGGAATCATATCCTTCCCACTTGATAAGGTACTCTCGACGAGTTTTACCTCTGCCCCCACGGATAGAGACGTCCCGATGATCTACAATGGCTTCAACCATGTAGAATGGCTCACCCTCAATAACAAGTGGTGGGGGTGGTTGTCGCTGTGCGTCCTCCTTGAATGGTTTCAGGAGTGACACGTGAAAGACCGGGTGTAGGCGAGATGCAGCTGGTAATTCCAGTTTTACCGCTGCTTCACCAATGTTAGCGACAACCGTATATGGGCCGATGAATTTTGGCATCAGCTTCTTTGTTCCAGGTTTTTTGAGATTTATATTCTTCGTACTTAACAGCACTTTTTGCCCAACCTCATAACGCACTGGGCGCCGAGACGAGTCAGCATCCTGTTTTTGTCTAGATTGCGCAGCCTGGAGACAAGTTTTAGCGAGTTGCAATCGCTTGCGCATGATGGTGGAGTACTCATCAGCAGCCGGCACTTTAGAGGGTACATGGAGGTCAACCGGCACACGCGGTTGGTGGACACCATTAAGAGAAAATGGTGTCATACCCGTCGAGCGTTGTTTTGAGTTATTGATAGCAAACTCAATCAACGGTAAGTGATCATCCCAATCATCCTGATTAGGGGAGATATAGTGCCGTAATGTCTCTTCCAGTAAGCGATTCATCCGCTCTGTTTGTCCATCGGTTTGGGGATGGAAGGCTGTGCTCATATGGAGGTTGGTGCCCAATAGGCGAAATATTTCCTTCCAGAAATTGCTTGTAAAGCGTGGGTCCCGGTCAGAGATAATATTCTTTGGAAGGCCGTGCTGCCGGAATACAGTGGCTACAAAAAGGCGAGCCAACTCTTCCGCTCCTGCGGTTGTGAGTGTGGGAGCAAAGTGTGTCATTTTGCTCAGCCGGTCCACAAACACTACGATCGCATCATGCCCATTGCGAGTTGTTGGTAGCTGGGTTATCAAATCCATTGATATGCTCTCCCACACAGAGGAAGGTATGGGGAGTGGCTGCAGCAAACCACCCGGCTTGGTGTTGGTTGGTTTGTTATGCTGACATTGAGGACAAGACTTGACGTAAGCCTTCACGTCAGTATCTAGTCCAGGCCACCAATAAGTTTGTGCGATCGCTTGTTTGGTGCGGTCGATGCCGCGGTGGCCGGCACATGGGGTATCATGATACTCTTTTATGATGACCCGTCGTAAGTCAGCTTGGTTAGGGATGTATATCTGGGACCCATGGTACCAGAAGTTACCCTTCTTTTTTAGCCGCAGTTTTGCTACCTTACTTTTCGTGAGATTGGGATCACCGTCATACCCGCGGATGATTCGGTGTCCTAAGTCGCTGTCAATCAGCGCAGCAGAAAGCAGGTTAAGCACCACATCGTGAACCCGACTGATGGGGTCAGCCACATTCACCCGCCCAGGGCGATACTCCCATTTAAATGTGAAACGTGATAATCGTTCCATCCAACGAGCTTGGCGGCGGGACAGTTTATCCGCGCTTTGTTGATCCTGTAGGTATACCAGTGGTTGATGATCAGTAATCAACGTTACATCACTGGCTCCTTCAAGGTAGCAACGCCACTCTTCCAGGGCTAAAACAGTGCCTAGGCACTCTTGGTCTGTTGTTGTGTAGTTATATTCTGCCCTATTGAATTTAGAGCTTGTATAAGCTACAGGGTGGTCATCCTGCAAGAGGACGGCTCCCGTGCCATGTATAGAGGCATCAGACCATACCGTGAAAGGTTTATCAAGCTCAGGGAGTTTAAGAACTGGTGCATTGGTCAAGGCATGCTTCACACCCTGGAAGGCTGCCTCGCAGGCTTCGGTCCAGCGGAAGGGCACTTTCTCGCTGGTAAGGGTTGTGAGGGGGGCCACAAGGGAGGAATAACCCTGAATAAACCTCCGGAAGTAATTGGCTAAGCCAAGGAACGCCCGCAGTTTCTTAATATCCGTGGGGACAGGCCAGTCCTTAATGACTGTTACTTTGCGGTCGTCTACTTTCAAGCCTTCTTGGCTTACTTTGTGACCCAGGAAATGCAGTTCGAACCGGTTGAACTGACACTTCGACAATTTTGCCTTGAATTGGTGCTTTCGGAGCAAAGACAGTACCAAACGGAGGTGCTGTTCATGCTCGGCCGGGGTCTTACTAAAGACCAGGATATCGTCCAAGTACACTAGCACAAATTTGCCAATGTAGTCAGTGAAGACACGATTCATCACTGCTTGGAACGTTGCAGGGGCATTGGTGAGTCCAAAGCAAAGTACTTTGAACTGGAACTGGCCCATGCCTGGAGCTATAAAGGCCGTTTTCTCCACATCCTCGGGAGAAATCAAGATTTGGTGATACCCCTGTTGTAAATCCAGGGAGCTGAAAATGGTTGCTCCTTGGAGTTGGTCGAAAAGGTCTGTGATATTGGGCATGGGATACCGCCGTTTTATGGTCAGTTTATTAAGTGCACGGTAGTCTAAGACCATGCGTAGTCCTTGCCCATTTGCCTTTTCGACAAAGAGGACTGGAGCCCCATAGGGTGAGGTGGAGGGTTCAATGTACCCCTTATTAAGCAATTCAGTAACTTGCTTTTTAACCTCTTGTTGCTCCAGTTGGGTGAGCCTATAGGCTCGTTTAGCTGGTGGTACGGCACCATCCACTAATGGAATAGTGTGACCAATATTCCGGTCGGGGGGAAGGCCTTGAAGGTCTTCGAATACATCCTTGTATTCCTCTAGTAATTCGGATAACTTTGAATCAGCCAGGAGATTTTTTCCACCGGAACTGGGTTCAGGAGCAGTAATTTGTTCCTCTGCTTGTACGAGCAGGAGATAACTTCGTGCTCCTTTAGCAATTCGTTTGCCTGCTGCTTTAGCAGATACCGTTTCGACAGTGGTTGCTGCATAGAGTGTTGCAGTGACATAGTTCATGAGGGTAATCGCATCAAGATTATCGTCGATACCCGGGGAAGCCCAAAGAGATGGCGTGAACGTGTACGCCGCATTTGGCTTCTTATACACTGTCAGGGTATTGGTTGTCCAGCATATTGTGGCTTTTCGTTTTCCCAACCAGTCATTAGCCAGGATAATGTCAACACCTGGGACATCTTGTTTGAGAACAAGGAGTTTGACTGTGTCGTGGAACTTGTCAATTTGAAGATTGGCGACAACTGAGCCCTCAATCAGTTCTGTGTTGCCATTAGCCACTTTAACTGAGCTGGTAAGTGTTGGTTTGAGAGCAAGGGCCATTTTCTTAACGGCTGTTAGGGATATAAACCCATCTGCGGTACCTTTACAATCGGCACCGGAATCGGCCAAGACTTTGCAGGCCGTTTGGCACAGGCGAGCATCAAAGACCATAGACGGTGTAGAACCAACTATGGAGTTTAAGTGCACGGTAGTGGACGGTCGGTCATACCATAGCTGGATAGGCCATGAAACACCTGGCATCAGCTCCCGTACTCCTGTGCTACTTTTCTGCAGGAATAATCTTTTTCCTGGTGTGTATGTTTTAATCAGGCGAAAGCCTGCTGCTCGCATACTGTGCTCCACTGAGCTCCACTTTGGGACTACAAAGACTGCAGAGGTATTTTCTGGATCTTTGTGTTTGCAGGAGATGTAGTGCTTTTGCCACTGGGCAATTTGGTTATAAGGAGGATTTATCCATGCAAACTCACCCGCAATATTATGGTGCACGAATGAGTTGGATGGAGAGGCAAAACGTGGACAGAGACTATTATTGCCCGAATTGTTACATGCGGCGTCAAAGGTAAATTGACGGCCGAGTTGAGCCTCAACCTGACGGAATTCATCAGGTCGGAACATCCGATCACCTCGCAGGGGATCGGTCATGGGCAAGACAAACTCTCCATCTGGCGTCACCGACTTGGTCGGTTGACACTCCTCCACACGGTTGCCAACCTCCTACTCCTGCATTTGGGACTCGAGTTTGGTTGCGAGCGCCATCTTCCGCTCTGCGTCTGCCTTGATAGCCTTAGCACAGTCCACGGCATGGTCTGCCCAAGACTGGCCGGGCTTCTTGAAACCACGGCAGTTACGGCAACGCGGGCCCCCATGAGGAGACTTGTCGGAAGGGTGCTCGGCCCGCGGCTTCTTGCTCACGGACTGCCAGCCCTGTTGGGATCGGGGGTGGGGGCGTTTATTGAAGTGGGGTTTAGATTTAGCAGGAGTCACAGTAGCAGCCTTAAGTTCAACCATTGTGGTTTTATCCTTGCCTGCTTTCCATCGGACTTCCTGGCCCACGGCATACAGGATGCATTTATCTAAATCCTGCCAGTCTTTGCCCTCATCGTCGGTAGCGCATCGACCCCGAAGTGCTGGAACTAAGCCTTTGATGAACCAGCTAATCTGGTCGGCTTTGTCCATGTCCTTGGCGTCACGTAGGACATCGTGGAAGCGCTGGGTGTACTCAGCAACAGTTTCGGCAGTTTTCATGTCATATTCATGAGAGTGCAAGCGATCCCGTGCTGCCATGGCAGTGTTGCGTTGCGTGTCTCCATATTGCAAGAGAAACGCAGCCCTTAAGGTTTCGCGTGTGAGGGGCTTCTTGCCCGACTTGTGCATCTCTAGGACATCGGCTGCCCAGACCTGTGCTTTGCCCGTTAAGAAGTACACGATGTGTTCGAACGGATCCATGCCCATCAGGTCAAAGTATTGCATGAGCACATCAAACCAGGACCGAGTGCAAGTGATGGCGCTATCCTTCTTCCCAGAAAATTTGGGGGGATGCGGAACCCGTTTACTAGGGCTTACCTCACTTGGCCGGCTGGTTTTAGGCGCCGTAGTCTGGGAGCCACTGCCCCCAGGCTGTGCACCCATGGTCGCTGACTCCCAGAGGGATTTTACCTCCTCGAGAGTTGGTGTGGGTGTCAGCTGCTTCTCCAGGATGGCCTGCAGCGCTGTCTGCTGCAAGGAGTCCTGGGAGAGGAGGCCAATTAGGCTGGAAGAGGCCACGGTTGTAATAACGTCCACCATGGTCTTCTTTCGAAGGTCCGCAGCTTCGGTGGTCTGGGACCTTTCCAACATGCGCTCGGAGAGTTGCTCAAACATAGCGAAGAGCCTGTGGTTCGTCTCGTCTATGGATCCGAGGCGATCGTGCAGAAGCTCCCGGAGCTTGGTCATCTCGCCCTCTAGGGCGACCACACGATTATGCGTAGCATTACGCATAGTTTCGGCGACATGTTGGGTGGCGCGCGCTTGTTCGGGCGTTCGATGGGGAAGCGCGGCATTAGAAAGAATTTCGCCATCTTCACCCATTCGTTCCTGTGGCGCACGAGCATTGCCATTGATTGTATTTGATAAAAGGATATGACTAGGCAAACGTTGGCGAACTAAGGATTCGGTTTCTGGTTCGTCAATGTTTGGTGGCTCAATGGCGGCGACGGCGGCTAAGCGCTCAAGTCGCAATAAATTATTATCATTTTTACGTTGTAAACGTAATTTAGCCTTCCGCGCTAATAGCGTCAGAGGATTTTGATTTGGCGTTCATCACATATCGCGAGGTTTCGCACCTTGTGAGGATCGAGACCGAGATTCTCGCTACCAGATGTAGCAGTCGTCGTTCTAACGATACTAAGTTTGTTATTTGGAAGCGTTTTCTTATATGGGTTTGCAAGAGCGCGTAAGTATGTCAGATTGCAAACTTGGTACATCGAATGGGATCAGGTGGCAGCAGAGTCTTGAACTCTGAATACTTCGTATTATAATACTTCAGTATCTGGCCAAAACACTCCACTAGGGTGACTTTATTGGTTCACCTACCGGGATGTACTACAGTCTGCTTTTACGACTTGTTAGTTTTTGGTTCGGCATCATGCTTAGCGCATGGTTGCCTACCCATTTATCTAGGCCGATTTTACTAAGGTAAATGTAGTTGCCTACAATAGGAGTCCGTGGGTCTAGTAGCGCAGGGGGATCTCGGACACCGTCAACGATATGCGTATATGGGCCCCTCCGAGATGTCTCAGGAACGACGGACGTGTCGGCACAACCGTCCCCCACTACTAGCCCTACATCACCGCTACCAGATGCCATGGTAAATCGGCGACTGACCAGTCACAACCTCGTGCGATAAAGGCACTCTCACACAGGTATCGGTCGAGCGAATCAGACGGTTTTTAAGCCTACCGACGGATAGCGCTCCCTGCAGATACAGCAAGTATCCGTCCCAGAAGTCTCGCACTTCGTGCGTACGCGCGACAAGCGCTCGCAACTGATCCGGACTCAAGTTCGAATCAGTCGATGCCGCAGCAAGCGAGACTCGATTCGATTTACCTGCAGGCTCAGAAGCACGTACTTCGAACAGGCAAAACGAATGGCAATGCAAGAGCAGCAAGGCAATTACAGACCAGAGGCGGCTGCGGCCATCACAGCTCGGCCAAGCTCCTCCGCGAATGTATCCAAAGGACTAGGACTGCCATCGCTGACTCCAGCCATGTAAGTAACCTACTTACGCAAAAGATCAGGGTGAGACAACAGGCCGTGAACGAACCTTACGTCTCGATACC
The DNA here is from genome assembly GCA_019650235.1 of Volvox reticuliferus. Lineage (NCBI taxonomy): Eukaryota > Viridiplantae > Chlorophyta > Chlorophyceae > Chlamydomonadales > Volvocaceae > Volvox > Volvox reticuliferus. The sequence continues at coordinate 352,656 of BNCP01000049.1, forward strand.
AAATTTGTTGTATCTCTCCTGCCAATCGCCCATTGATTCTGCGGAGAATCAGGCTTAGTGCATCATGCTCGATTATATCAGAATGTACCAATCGAGGCAGCGGAAGTCTTTGATGCAAGGAGTTACAACGTATATTCCAAGACAGGCGTAGATGACGTGATAGGCTATCAGTGCCTGGTCGAGGAATCATCATCTAACCGATGCAAATCGGTGCTCGGGCTTATCCAAGAAATACGACCAGAAGCGATATATAAGGCGTAAGCTCAACCAAAGCGCGGTTAGCTTGCCTTAGCGTCAATCGTTATGATTGCGTATCAATTCATGCTTAGGCCGTCAATGAGCATAGCAGATATACTCACAGCGACGGCTCGCGGTACAAGAGATCTGCAAGTAGTAAGTGTACTACCATGATCCCGCGTGCGGATATTGCTATATAAGCCGTCATAGCAATAATGCAATGTTCTTTACTTGCGTAAAGGTGCCGACTACACCATCGCGGGTAGTGTTGCATTCGACGCGCCGCATCGCTTGAGCCATTGCCTCGCGACCTCAAGATACGCTTGCATTTATCGTGCTCGAGCGCGCGCGTATGCATAGTGCATGTATTATCATTAGTGCGCATTGATATGCGATGCATTATGCATTATAGATCGTCCGCGACCAAGTCGCCGGACCATGCGCACTTATCGCGATACCGATCACGCGATGTATGCTTGCAGCGTTGTGCACAATGCATTAGGCGATATGCTGTTCGCGGGTTGCTTGTTCCCTTAGCCGATGCACCTAACGCGTGCGATGCGACGTGCTGCGTGGCGTGCGTGCGGTCGCGTCGCGCCTGCTGCCGTACTACTCCAAGTGTCCACGTACGACATGGGTGACGTCATCAGTGTCGTACCGCTCCGCGCGCCCACGTACGACATGGGTGACATCATCAGTGCCGTACCGCTCCGCGCGCCCACGTACGATAGGTGACGTCATCAGTGTCGTACCGCTCCACGCGCCCACGTACGGCAGGTGACGTCATCAGTGTCGTATCGCTCCACGCGCCCACGTACGACAGGTGACGTCATCAGTGTCGTACCGCTCCACGCGCCCATGTACGACAGGTGACGTCATCAGTGCCGTACCGCTCCACGCGCCCACATACGACAGGTGACGTCATCAGTGTCGTACCGCTCCACGCGCCCACGTATGACAGGTGACGTCATCAGTGCGGTACTGCTCCACGCGCCCACGTACGACAGGTGACGTGGTGCCGTGCGCGATATAGCGATGGTGGGTGCAACTCTAGCAGAGCTTCGGCAAAGTGACGCGTGGTACAACAAGGTGCACACTGTTATGCTGCCTGTTTTACCCTTCCTGCCTTTCAAGCATATTTCTGCACGCGTTGGCGTTAAGTGCTAAGGTGCAAGCACAGCAAGCCAAGCTTACCGTAATGAGAGTCAGGCTCTGCGGAAGTCTTCAGAGGCCAGGGGTTACAATGTACGATCCAGAGTGCAGAGTATCAAATATAGGCTACCAGAGCCAGAAACACGCTATATGTTGTCTTATGGTGATATGCGGATGCGATAGATACTTATAGAAAAACGGAAAATATGGAAATACTTATAGAGGATAGGGAAATTAGTTAGAAACTTAAGATAGGTGGTAGTAAGAACTACCGGTTGGTTTATGAGCGTGTTAATAAGCCCAGAGCAGCACTTGATCGTACTCAAGGGAGGGTAGGACCTGCGGGAATCTTGTCCACGGGCCCGCCTCGCTAGCCGCCACGGTTCATGACCCCATTTACCAACCGTTAGCCTGGCTTCTGACCGAAGCCCTTGCGGCTCCGCCAGTCAAGACAAGTATTGCCACTCGTCCCAACTCGCAGCCCGCAACCACTACCAGTGACCAGAGTCACGACCAATCCACCGCCGAGTGGAATGGCCCCCGCTATACTCAGTCATGAGTACAGCGAAATGCAGCGCCGCGTCACGACCGTCCTGTCGTCCACGCCGCGCACACCATCCGCTAGACCGTTGGGGATCCCAACGAAGGTTGTTGGGACAGTTGACCGGTGGCGGTCAAACCTTGACCCGTCCTGGTCAACCCCAGGAACTAGCAAGATACAACACTATATATTATCATTTAGCCGTTCCTTTAATGCTCAGGCTTCGGGCCAAATAAATGCATATCCAGGCTCAGGACGTCAATATGCAAGGGCATACGATCGAGGGAGATTGATAGCATATAATATTCATAACAAACAAGGCAGTCATCGCTTGTCTTATACCCGTCCACGGTACATATCACACCAGATTGCTGATCCACATGTGTGAAGACATGTTTGTGATCATGTCGCAGACGATTCTATTGTCCTTTAGCCTTCACAGCATTAAGGCAATGCAAATGCAACACTTTGCAATGTTCGTTATGGAGCTCAACCGCCATGTGAGTCGATGCCAATATCACTCACTCAGTCGCATTCCGCACGGGCACATGTGGTGGATATTGCATGATAATTCAGTGTAAGAGAATGCGCGCTCTCAGACAATTATTCCAATGCGCATACGCGGAGTTGCTCGAGTGGCATGACTAAAGCTTCTGCGCGGCGTCACGCAATCCGAGCCGCACTTCTCACACTTGTGCGTTATGCAGTCGAACCATTTGCATAACAATGAACAGTATATTATTGCATATAGTATTATGCCAATAGTTTGCAAAAATCTCCATGTGCTCACATTACTCACACAATGTATGTTGGTTATTCCAATACCAGTCACATTGCCAGAACACAAGCATTTGACCAATCTATTGATGCAGAAGTATGGAACTCGATACCAATGCATGTTATCACTGGTTGCCGGGCGCCTTACCGGGTCACATGGTCCGGTGCATGGGTGTGAGGCCAACCGTGATACAACATTGCCTACATTAGCAGCAACGACACCACACAGCTAAATGCTGCACAGGCGGGTAGTGATATGTTGTATTATAAACCAATTGATGGTGGCATCGAAAGATACCGGTTGTTGGGACAGAGCCCGATTATATAGCATCACAGAGCCGGAGATCCAAGTCGTACTTGGGTGATGTCGTAGAGTCTCGAATCAGGCGTGACTGCTGTTGTACCACGGTTCACCTCACGCCCATGCACCGGACCATATGACCCGGTAAGGCGCCCGGCAACCGGTGATTAGGCGTATTGGCATACAGGCACCATGCCCTCGGTGTAGCGCTTGCAATGTGGCAGGTTTTGGGATAACTTCCCGACCTGTCGTACTGTCCATGTGGACAGTACGGCATTCACAAAAACGTAGATTTTCGTAAATCTATTTGCATAATATCTTATAAGCAATAATATTCTGTTTGTTATCATGTGAATGGTTCGACCAATGTGACGCACAAGTGTGAGAAGTGCGGCTCGGATTGCGAGACGCCACGCAGAAGCTTTAGTCATGCGAGCAAGTCCGCGTACGCGCACGGGAATAATTATCTGAGAGCGCGCATTGTCTCATACTGATTTATCATGCAATATCCACTTCACGTGCGCGAGCGGAATGCGACTGAGTGAGTGATATTAGCATCGACTCACATGGCGGTTGAGCTACATAACGAACATTGCCAAGTATTGCATTTGCATTGCCTTAATGCTGTGAAGGCTAAAGGACGATAGGATATCGTCCGCGACATGATTACGAACATGTCACACATGCAGATCAGCGATCTGGTGTGATATGTACTACGGACGACGTCGCGAGTATAAGTCGAGCGATGACGGCCTTGTTTAGATATTGAATATTATATGCTATCGATCTCCCTCGATTGTGTGCTCTTCCATATTGATGTCCTGAGTCTGGATACGCTTTTACTTGGCCTGAGCATTAAAGGATCGGCTAAGTGATGATAGCGTGCTTCCGGTTCTGATAGCCTTCACTGGATACTCTGCACCCTGGATCGTACGTTGTAACCCCTGGCCTCTGAAGACTTCCGCTGTGCCTGACTCTCATTACGGTGCGCTTGGCCTGCTGTGCTTGCACCTTAGCACTTAATGCCGAAGCATGCAGAAATATGCTTGAAAGGCAGGAGGGGTACAACAACTGCCAGAGGTCACTCCAACAACCGGAAAATCAGTGAACCAGGAACCAGGCGTTCCACTATTTACCATTCAGTCGGTAAATAGCCCAATCCAGACAGGTTCTGGACTTCTGTCAAGTACGGACACTTGGAAGGGTTGGTTAGTAAATGGCGGGCGGCGGTTAACTAATCCATAATCCTGGTTACGAATTGGTTACTGCTAGTTAGTATGTTAGTTAGTTAAACAGGTATTAACAACGATTAACAGAGTGCTAAATATCTCTTAAGCATGCACGCACGGAAATTCTTAAGGATACAACATGATATACCACCAGACCCTACCCTTGTCCAACATGACAAGCTGCAGGCTCTCCTTGACAAGTACAAGGAGGTCTTCGAGCCACTCATCAACGGCCTGGGCTTACATAGACCTCAGTGTTGGGCACACAATTGAGCTCAAACCCGGCAAGCCGCCACCTTACTCTCACCCGTACCGGCTCTCCCAGCTGGAGTAGGGGGAGCTCAAAAAGCAGCTTGTGGACCTCTTAGCCAAAGGCTTTATCGAGGAGTCTAAGTCGCCATTTGGTGCTCCAGTCCTCTTTGCCCAGAAGAAGGACGGTTCTCTTCACATGTGCCTCAATTTTCGGGCACTCAGCTCAACAAGATCACTGTTAAAAATAGATACCCCTTACCAAACATCACGGACCTCCTGAACAAGCTTCAGGGCGTGACACTCTTCTCGTCACTGGACCTGCAAAGTGGGTACCACCAAATCCGTATCTCCCAAGAGGATAAATCCCAAAACCAGTTTCGTAACACCATTCAGCACCTTTCAATACAAAGTGCTGTGCTTTGGGCACAAACAACCTTCAAATTGGTCACCGACCATCATCCAAACATTTGGTTTGATACCAAAAAGGACCTCTCTCGGCACCAAGCTCGCTGGCAAGAATTCCTCAGCCGTTTCCATTATACATGGGAGTACCGGCCCGGCCGAAAGAATGTTGCTGACCCCCTGTCGTGCATTCATGTGCCAGAGACAGCCACCGCAGCCATGATGTACCTTGGCATGCCAGTGTCTGACCAGCCAAGCGAACCTACCTTGGCCGACCGCCTGAGAGCAGCCATGCCTGCCCAACTGGACCCCGACTGGGGCACGGTTTCCTTCGCCGAGGGCATCACATGTGGTTCAAAGGCAACAAGATCATTGTACCTAATGATCCCCAGCTACGTACTGAAATCCTGCATGGATACCACGACTCGCTCCTAGCTGGCCATCGTGGTGTTGCACGCACGCTGTGCACCATTAACGAACGTTTCTGGTGGCCTGGCATGTCTGGCGCGGTCCAGTGTTACGTGCAGGAGTGCCCCGCATGCCAGCGCAACAAGTCTGTCACCCAAAAACCTGCGGGTGAAAGCCAACCCCTCCCAATCCCTACGCGGCCCTGGGAAGTGGTTTCTTGTGACTTCATCATGTCACTATCCCAGACCAAAGACAGTCACACCGTCATTTGTGTCTTCGTGGACAAATTGACCAAGTTCGTCACATTTGTGCCCACACGTGACCAGATCACCACCATTGACTTCGTGAAACTGCTCGTCAAGCACGTAATCTGCAAACACGGCGCCATTGACGCCCTCCTCACGGATCATGACCCACGATTCACGGCAGAAGCCATGCACAATGCCGCCAAACGACTCGGCTTCAAACATCTGCTCACGTCCGCTTTCCACCCTCAAACGGATGGGCAAACAGAACGCGTCAACCGCGTGCTGCAAGAGGTTCTCCGCAACTATGTGGGACCTGACCTGACGGACTGGGATGAGTACATCGATATGGCGGAATTCACCATCAACAACAGCAAAAGCGAGGCCACCGGCCACACGCCCTTCTACCTGTTATATGGTACCAATCCGCGCATGCCGCTGGATTTCGGCCCCCCGCTCACGACCAAGCATCCCGCAGTCGATGAGCTTGCTGATGCGCTCAAAGAGCGCATAGAAAAAGCCAGAAAGTGCTTGCACGCGGCAAACCAACGCCAGGCTCGGTATACCGACAGACAACGACGCCCCGCACACTTTCAGGTTGGGCAGCAAGTTCTGCTCAATTCCAAGAACTTCTCGTTAATGCGAAAGGACGTGGAGAGTTTATGCCCAGATTTATTGGCCCATTTCCCATCCTAACTCTGGTGGCTGAAGCTGCGGTAAGACTGCAGCTCCCGGCTAACTTGCGAATGCACAATGTATTCCACGTTTCAATGCTGCGCTTCTACACGCCAAGCAGTAACGCACCACCTCCCCCGGTCATACCTGCGGAGGAAGGTGAACCATTATGGTTCGGAAATCCACGCTCACCGAGCTACACGTAACGGACGACGCCCTGTCGTCGAGTATCTGGTTCGCTGGCGCGACCATGGCCCATAATATGACTCCTGGGAAACGGCCCAAGACTGCCATCGCGGTTGCCCTCAGGCACCCCAAGCGTACCACGCAAAACTGTACGCTAAAGGTGTACCGCTACCCTAAGAGGTTAATTCCTACCCTAGTTAATCTATCGCGCTCCGGCACGGGAGAAGGGGGGAATGTAAGCTCGTCCTCTCGTCCAACGGACAAGGCCTTATGGACCTTTTCGAACGCAGTCAAAAGACTGCACCAAACCTAAAACGGTATTATTAAATACCACCTCAATTGGGATTCGACTTTCGAGTCGGTTACTACGGCTTAGGGCCCTATAGGGACCGCGCGACGTAACAGAGTTGCCCAGCTCTGGGCTCTGGTTCCTCATGAGCCTACAAAATACTAACAGAATAACATAAATGTTCGTCAGTCATAATTTGGTTCAATGATTTCTATGTATTATGCATTGTTTCCGAGTTTGCGCACAGCTGTTTCCGTTGTTTTAGCTCAAGTTACAGAACCCAAGGTGTATTTATTTGTCATTATAACTTCTTTCTGGTAAGCGTTTGTTGAGTCTTCGCTATGCACGATTTGTTCAAAATCTGCGACGACTAGGTTTAATTTAATGCAAAGAAGGTCTCACTGTACATACTTTCTTGTCTCGATACCTTTTGGGGCATCCTTCGGGTTCTTCGCCACGTGAACATTCGGACGACAGACAGGCCTGGTGAGCTACAATGGCTGGTCAAGCCTTGAGATCTTCTGCACTTTCGTTTTCAAGATTGCTAATGCTTGTTATGTTGGCGAAAATTTTGCCGCAAACGTATGGGGAGTACGGCGGCGACAAGCAGCTAACCCACACTAACGAAGCACAATTTGCCCAAGTTGAAGCGGATGTACTTTTGGTTCAATGCGGCACGGGCTCTTGTCTTGCGGCAGCTATTGCAAACAAAAGCGTTCGCACCGTGGTTTTGGTCTCCGACGTGGTGCTCAAAGCCGCGGATTGGTCACCCATCAGTCCTATTCCAGTCTTCCTGGATCGCAACCTCACCATCGCTGGCACAGCGATTCAGAGACCAACACTGCTAAACCTTGGTTTACTGTCAGCGTACGTGAGTAGGTTTGGCTGGGTTGCAGGCACTCTGGGAAAACCGTGGGGGTCATTTTTCCGTAAAATGGGGTGGATGTTTTCCGTAAAATGACCCCATTTTACGGAAAATAAGTTTCCGTAAAATGATTCCATAATATGCCCACCGGGTTTATGGAAAACCTTTACGGAAGGAAAACTGTGATTTACGGAAAGTTTTATGTATTAAATTTATGGATTTGTATGGGTTTTAACATCAGTTTTTTAGACAAAAACACTAAGGTTTAGCCACTCAAAAGCCTTATACCAAGCTTAGATGCCTATTGCTATGAAGTACTGGAAGAACAGGCAGGAAGGGAGGGACAGGGAGGAGGGAAGGAAGGCACAGAAGGCACCAGGAGGGAGGGAAGCACAGGGAGGAAGGGAAGCACAGGGAGGGAGGCAGGCACATACAGGGAGGGAGGGAGGCACATGGAGGAAGGGAGGCAGGCACTGTGAGGGAGAGAGGCACAGGGAGGGAGGGAGGCAGGCACTGCGAGGGAGAGGCACAGGGAGGGAGGGAGGCAGACACTGTAAGGGAGGGACGCACAGGGAGGGAAGGAGGCACTGCCAGGGAGGGAGGCAGGCACTGCGAGGAAGGCAGGCACAGGAGCGAGCAAGCAAGCGAGCTGGCGGCCTAACTAATACGTAACTCCCACCTACCCTGACGGGTATTACCCAGCCAGCAGGACCTTAGAACCCAGCAGCAGGACGTATGCCAGTGGTGGCACCCAAGCAATGATTACCCAATCATTATCTAGGTGCCATCACTGGCATACGTTGTCCTGATGCATGAGGTAGGGGAGATGCATATTATTGATTGATAGTATATATGCATGGCACACACGCATATGCAACGGTGATATATGTGTGACATGTATCTCTGTCATATCCGCCTAAAGCAAAGGCTTGATCAAAAGATGCCAGACAACTGGCCAACCCGGATATTAGCCATGAGATACCCCAGGATACTACATGACACATACAGGTGAAGGGGAAAATAGTGCAGGTAATGTGCAAAGCCTATGCTCATTCGGGCCAAACCAGCCAAAGCCCGTTGATGGATGCATATATATTGCGCATGCACTTACTCTTGCAGGTACGAACGTTGATTGCTTAATATTGTGCTGCTGCTGCATGCACGAGCAACGAAGCTCCGTTTATTCCCTTCATCATTCTATCTATCTGTCTCCAAGCCATCTATCGATTCCCAGTTTGCGGTCTTGTCCTCGATCGATATTTATTTTTTTGGGGTGTTACACTGTGTGCGACTCACCCTACAAGGGCAAGCACCAAGGGGCCTGACCGGACCGAGCCACAGCGCAGGGGAGGGGCACATGGCTTTGTCTGTCTGTCCTGCCACGTGCTCCCCCTCTCACTCGGACCAGCTAGAGCAAAGAAAGACTCAGAGGCTCTAGCCTGGCCACTAACAGAGCACTGAGGAGCACCATGAAAACAAGGAGGGAACTAAAGAGAACAGGGGGCAACTAACTGCACAAAGAAGGGGACCACTCTCCTCCAACACAAAACTGACCTAGCAAGAGCCTGACAAAGACACACAGAAGCCCTCAGATATGTATATGTATATATGATATGATGATAGATATGTATTTATGTTAAATAAATGCATGCCTTGCTTGGTATGAAATGGATTCATGAATCAAACTAATGTTAAATGACACGAAGGCATGAAACATGGACTTGCTCCACGTTATAATATATATACATATATGTATATATTCCTGAAATTGAGCGACACACGTTGGTATACCAGGGAAATGAGAAAGCAACGAGCGAGTAATTCGGCCAGGGCCGCGCCGGGCACTTTCCTTTCTAACAGTCACTTGCTTTCCTTACTTGCTATTCCGTCCTGCCTACTGCCTTGCTTGTGCGTGTGCATAGTCTCGCATGTTTATGGACTCCCCACGTGCCCTCTCGTACATGGATTCCCCTCCTTTTTGAATGTGTTCTCCAGATTCGCCTGCTTGGCTCCGTGGTACTGACGCTGGAAGCACTGGTACTTGAGAACTGGCGGAGGATTTCCCCGACCCGCCTCCCCGGATTGGACATTCTTGCGCCCAACACATCAGCACTTGATAGTATAATGGATCGGCAGCAGCAGCCGTCCCAGCAGCAGGCTGAAAACCTATCCACAAGTGTGCTGCCGGTGGTGGTGTTGCGGAATGCTGCCATCACCTACTGGGTGTGTGGAACACCTGAAACAGGAAAGTGAGTGCTGGATGGATGGACAAGCCATCACACAGGAGTGCTCGGATCACACACTACTGCTGGTGTAAGCATGCAGTTACATAGATAGATTCACGAATGATGCTTTTATATATGCATTTGACTACCGCTTTCAATGCTGTTAACATCCAGAAGTGTTCGGTGGTTGTGCGGGGACTGGGGCCTGCTGCCCCAGTTCCCCGCACACCCACCATCTCTGTTTACTGGGGTCCAAAGTAGATTCTCGTTTAGACAAGTAAAGGCACAATAGTATGTTATTTGTTGCATTATAGGTTTTATAATTCAATGTTGTAAGTTTAGCAGGGGCAATTGTAATATATTTCTCATTATTAATTTCTGTCTAGGTATTTCCCCTAAGGTATTCCCCTGATTTTTCTCTTAGATATTTGTGGTGGTCTGTATGTAGTTAATAGTTTTGGTCACCTCAAGCATCTTGTTCATCAGCTAGCTAGCAAATGATATATTTTTATGAATCACGTGTATGATTGTCTTCCTATCAGTATAGCATGTTATCCAACTAGTTTAAAAAGGTGTATATATCCTGATAATCCAACACTGCAAGCCAGCAGCACTGCATGGTAGTGGCACTGTATGCCAGTGGCATGGCACGGTAGAGGCACCACGCAGCAGCGGCACTGCACGGCAGTGGCACCACATGCCAGCAGCACTGCATGCCAGCGCACTGCATGCCAGCGGCCCTGCACACAGCGACACTGTGCACCAGCGGCACTGCATGCCAGTGGCACCACATGGCAGTGGCTCACCTGGCTCACCTGGCTCTATAACATGTTTATAATAATAATGATAATGATAATAATAATAAAATACTCAAAGAGCAACCAAGAGATGTTGATTAAAATTATAATAGTTGTGATTACAAGAGTAGCTGAATGAAGTGTTATCATTAGGAAAAGTATTACCCTACAATAGGATACCACATGGTACATGGGTGTACCACGGTACACAGTACCATGCAGCAGCTGCACAGCACGGCAGCTGTACAGCACGGCAGTGGCACCATGCAGCAGCTGCACCACGTGGCAGCTGCATCGTGCGGCAGCGGCACCAGCAGCATGGCATGCCAGCAGCACCAAATGGCAGTGGCACGGCATGCCAACAGCACCACATGCATGCCAGCGGTATCGGGTGCCAGCGGCGGCACCACGCGGTAGCGGCCCTGCATGGCAGCCACACCACATGCCAGCGGCATTGCATGCCAGCAGCACCGCATGGCAGCCGCACCATGTGCCAGGAGCACGGCATGCCATTGGGGCCGCGCGGAAAGTGCTGCTGCCACGCAGTGCCGCTGCCGCGCGGTGCCGCTGGCACGTGGTGCGGCTGCCGTGCAGGGTCACTGCCGCGTGGCAGCTGCACCGTGCAGCAGCTGCACATCATGGCGGCAGTGGCCCTGCACGGCAGCTGCACCACGTGCCAGTGGCACCTCTTGCCAGCGGCACCACACGGCACCCACACCGCATGCCAGTGGCACTGCATGCCGTGCTGACATTCAGTGCCGCTGGCATGCGGTGCCGTTGCCGCGCCGTGTGGCTGCTGCATAGTGCTGCTGGCATGAGGTGCCGCTGGCACGTGGTGCAGCTGCCGTGCAGGGCCACTGCCGCCATGATGTGCAGCTGCTGCACGGTGCAGCTGCCACGTGGCAGTGACCCTGCACGGCAGCCGCACCACGTGCCAGTGGCACCGCGCGGCAGCGGCACAGCGTGGCAGCAGCACTGTGCGGCACCGGCACCACACTGCAGCTGCACATCGTGGCACTGGCACCGGGCGATCCATCCTAAAATTTCATTCTAAATTCGCTTTCTAAAACTCATCTTGGCGAGTAATGCTTACCTTTCGTGACCAGGATGGCAAATTAACGATGTTGGCAATCCTCCTAAGTGAAGATCCAACAAATTGCTGAAGCTCCGTTTATTGGAAATCAAAGAAGTGGGTATAAATAAAGCGGTAGCTGTGATAGCGGACAATCATTGCTGTACACTTCAATCTAACTGCCAACTAATGTTGTAAGGATATTCCTTGATTGACCCATTGGCAGGCCGTTCACTAGATAGAATATTCTAGAGGATAATTAAAGTCTTAGAGCATGTATTCTGCAGAGCTGGACAGTGCCCAGTAGAATACATAGCTAGTACATGGAACAAAAGACTGAAAAATCCTAGATAAAGAGGTCAGAAAATGCTTTTAATAGCCTAGAAATTGCCTAACAGAAATCAGTGCATTTACCACGCGACGGCATAAATTCCCGAGGGCCTTACACTACTAGGACTCCTTACAGGGACTCCCGACTTTAAGAATTCCCAGGGGCCTTGCATACTGAATGTACGACATGAAACTAAAATAAATAAAACAAAAAGCAACTAAAAATTACTAGACTAGCTAATAAAAGCGGTAGCAATTAGCAAACAACTCCTAACGGCCAGATGGAAGCAAGAGCTGGTGTAACAACGGATGTACTTTAGGTGTCAATAACCATAGTAAGTGCATATGCGTATAGTTGAAGCTCATTGTTATTCACTAACATGATGCTTTTAGATATTCCTGGAACTACCCCTTTTCCCGTCCTCCTAGCCCTATAAGGTACGATGTCGTGTGGTTACAAGGGCCTGCTGCCCCAGTTTCCCGCACTTCCACTGTCTTGACGTACAGAAACCGCTATAATTAGCAAAACAAAAATAATTGCAAAAACATAGAATAGTGCATTTTAATTGCTACCGCTTAAAAGCGTATGATAATATAATAAATAAAATACTCTTTTAGTTGTTACTGCTATATCTTCATTCATGTCGCAGATCCACTTCTACTGTTCTAGTCATGTAATTTTTGTGAACCAGTCAGTGCATTTTGTCAGCGACGGTGAAAATTCCCAGGGGCCTTACATGATTAGCACTCCTTACAATGGGAGATAATGTATGTACGACACGACTGCATAAAGTCCCAGGGGCCTTACATGACTAGTATCTACACGTAGTATCAGGATGACTGAGTCTGGTCAGGGCCTGTGTTGGCAGATACAACAGAGATACATACAACAACTAGAACAGTAGAAGTGGATCTGTGACATGAATGAAGATATAGCAGTAACAACTAAAAGATTTTTGTTATATCCTTTAAAAGTATAGATTCTTGCAGCGTCAATTCACTATCATTTTCTTCCTAACTGAATTGGTGTAACCTCGCATAGTTAGTTATAGACTATGCAAACTAGTGTGCGTTGACACACCTTTATGTTTTAGTGTTACGAAATAACATGCTTAATAGCTATATCTGGTGCTCCTGCAATGATAGAGTTGGGTGTTGTATCCCTCCTTCCAATCGCCCATTGATTCTGCGGAGAACCAGGCTTAGTGCATCGTGCTTGATTATATCAGAACGTACCAATCGAGGCAGCGGAAGTCTTTGATGCAAGGAGTTACAACGTTTATTCCAAGACAGGCGTAGATGACGTGATAGGCTATCAGTGCCTAGCCAAGGCAATCATCATCTAACCGATGCAAATCGGTGCTCGGGCTTATCCAAGAAATACGACCAGAAGCGATATATAAGGCGTAAGCTCAACCAAAGCGCGGTTAGCTTGTCTTAGCGCCAATCATTATGATTGCGTATCAATTCACACTTAGGCCATCAATGAGCATAGCAGATATACTCGCAGCGACGGCTCGCGGTACAAGAGATCTGCAAGTAGTAAGTGTACTACCGTGATCCCGCGTGCGGATATTGCTAGATAAGCCGTCATAGCAATAATGCAATGTTCTTTACTCGCGTAAAGGTGCCGACTACGCCATCACGCGTAGTGTTGCATTCGACGCGTCGCATCACTCGAACCATTGCCTCGCGACCTCGGAGTACGCTCGCATTATCGTGCTTGAGCGTGCGCGTATGCATAGTGCACGTGTTATCATTAGTGCGCATTGATGTGCGATGCATTATGCATCCACGACCAAGTCGTCGGACCATGCGCACTTATCGTGATTCCGATGACGCGATGTATGCTTGCAGCGTTGTGCACAATGCATTAGGCGATATGCTGTTCGCGGGTTGCTTGTTCCCTTAGTCAATGCGCCTAACGCGTGCGGTGCGACGTGCTGCGTGGCGTGCGTGCGGTCGCGTCGCGCCCGCTGCCGTACTACTCCAAGCGTCCACATACGACAGGGGTGACGTCATCGGTGTCGTACCGCTCCGCGCATCCACGTACGACATGGGTGACATCATCAGTGCCGTATCGCTCCGCGCATCCACGTACGACAGGTGACGTCATCGGTGTCGTACCGCTCCGCGCGCCCACGTACGACAGGTGACATCATCAGTGTCGTACCGCTCCGCGCGTCCACGTACGGCAGGTGACATCATCAGTGCCGTACCGCTCCGCGCGTCCACGTACGGCAGGTGACGTGGTGCCGTGCGCTATGTAGTGATGGTGGGTGCAACCCTAGCAGAGCTTCGGCAAAGTGACGCGTGGTACAACATTGGGAGAGTAGGCAGGATTGGGAGAGGTAAAGATTTCACACGAAATCGGGCGCACAGGAGCACCACAAATATTGTGAATTATGTTGCATTTGTGTGAGGAGGCCCGTGTGTTCCCCATGTTAGAGCCGCAGCATTGTATTTCAACTCCCCATTAAGCTTGAGCGTCTGTACGGGGATACCGGCATAGCTCATTACTAGACCAGCTAATTAAAGCTGTTGTATTATGCAACAATTAAAAACATTTTATATAATCATTTAAGTGAGAATCTGATAGCGTGGTAGTGAGAACTACCGATTGATAGAGTGAAAGACCTTTATTAGCGTTCGCGAGATCCCGTACGGCAGATCAGACTATCATCGAGAAAGTTATATTCGAGGTCTTAATAAAAGATTCGACTTTTATTTATCAACCGATAGATAGTTCATGCAGTGGGATGGTTGACATCCCGAACTACCAGTGACGCGTGTCACCAAGCTTCCCGTGAAGCCCCGCCTACCAGTGTAGGACTTAAAGGACGTTGTATACGACAACTATCCCCCCTCCGGACGCAGCATCCCTGCTGCGTCAAGGGCTCGTTGCCTAGCTTCAGCCAGTGCCTCCGCTAGGTCAGCCGTAAAATGGGACGCTGGCTCCCAGGTGCTATGCTCGGATGTGTAACCAGCCCACTTGACCAAGTAGTTGTGTACCGTTGTACCCGTGTACTCGTGTACCGTACCAAGTACTCGTGTATCAAGTGCTGTTTCCGCTTGCGACTCTTCCTGATACATCGAGTGTGGTAGTCGAGGATCCGCTCAACCTTATAGAAAGGTTCAGCCGTTAGCCAAGGGGTTCTGGATGGTTGCACTTCGGGCGGCAACATCGCTTGAGCATCCGCATATGTAGCGGTCGAAGTGCGATATGGTCGCAACAACGAAACGTGAAACGTGTGATGAATCCGCATGTCGTGTGGTAATTGCAGTTGAGCTGCAGCGTTACCGACCATTCAAACGACAGGGTACGGGCCGACGTACTTTGGTAAAAGCTTCCGTGAGCCTTCCGTAGCCAAACGGAGATTCTTGGTACTAAGCAGCACCAACTGCCCTGGGGAAAGGGTGACGTCCTTACCCAAATCGTAGTATGCTTTCATGCGGTGTTGGGCAGCCTCTCGGCATGCTCTTGCGGCTTCGAGACGTGAGATGAAAGACTTGACGTAGGTCTTGGCTGCCGGGATGGGCAGGTCTAACTCACGCCAGACAGGTGTGGCGGAGTTATAACCGTAGTTGAGGAAGAATGGCGACTTCCCAACTGAACGATTCACAGCGTTGTTCATCGAGAACTCGGTGGCCGTGAGGTGCATATCCCAAGACGTTGGGGTCTGTCCCGCGTAAGCCCGGGTCTGTCACCAAGCTTCCCGCCTACCAGTGTAGGACTTAAAGGACGTTGTATACGACAACTATCCCCCCTCCGGACGCAGCATCCCTGCTGCGTCAAGGGCTCGTTGCCTAGCTTCAGCCAGTGCCTCCGCTAGGTCAGCCGTAAAATGGGACGCTGGCTCCCAGGTGCTATGCTCGGATGTGTAACCAGCCCACTTGACCAAGTAGTTGTGTACCGTTGTACCCGTGTACTCGTGTACCGTACCAAGTACTCGTGTATCAAGTGCCGTTTCCGCTTGCGACTCTTCCTGATACATCGAGTGTGGTAGTCGAGGATCCGCTCAACCTTATAGAAAGGTTCAGCCGTTAGCCAAGGGGTTCCGGATGGTTGCACTTCGGGCGGCAACATCGCTTGAGCATCCGCATATGTAGCGGTCGAAGTGCGATATGGTCGCAACAACGAAACGTGAAACGTGTGATGAATCCGCATGTCGTGTGGTAATTGCAGTTGAGCTGCAGCGTTACCGACCATTCAAACGACAGGGTACGGGCCGACGTACTTTGGTAAAAGCTTCCGTGAGCCTTCCGTAGCCAAACGGAGATTCTTGGTACTAAGCAGCACCAACTGCCCTGGGGAAAGGGTGACGTCCTTACCCAAATCGTAGTATGCTTTCATGCGGTGTTGGGCAGCCTCTCGGCATGCTCTTGCGGCTTCGAGACGTGAGATGAAAGACTTGACGTAGGTCTTGGCTGCCGGGATGGGCAGGTCTAACTCACGCCAGACAGGTGTGGCGGAGTTATAACCGTAGTTGAGGAAGAATGGCAACTTCCCAACTGAACGATTCACAGCGTTGTTCATCGAGAACTCGGTGGCCGTGAGGTGCATATCCCAAGACGTTGGGGTCTGTCCCGCGTAAGCCCGCAGCATGTTGCCGAGCATGCGATTCATGCGCTCCATCTGCCTGTCAGTCTGTGGATGAAAGGCCGTCCAAAGCTGGGTTCGTGTGCCCATCAGCTTACCTAACGCATCCCAGAACTGACTTGCGAATCAAGGATCCCGGTCCGAGACGATGGACTTAGGGACCCCATGCAAGTGGACGACGCTATCAAAGAACAGTTTTGCTGTCTGTTCCGCCGTAACCGTCGTGGTCGTGGGCACCAGGTGTGTCATCTTCGTGAATCGATCAACGAAAACACATATGGCGTCATACCCCCCCTGTGTTTCAGGCAGAGAGACCACGAAGTCTAGGGAAATGGATTCCCACGGGGCACCTGGGATAGATAATGGTTGAGGTTCGTTCGCCTGGTGATGAGCCCGTATGGGGTTTGTTCCGCTGGTAAACATCACAGGACAGGATGTAATCGTTTACATCCTTAGCCATACGCGGCCACCAAAACGTGCGTCGTAACAACTCAAGCATGCGAGTGCAACCGATGTGCCCAGAAAGAGGGTCCGAATGGATTCGATCCAGGATATCACGCCGTAACAAGTCATCGTTGGGTACGATGACCTGACGTTGATCCCCCTCAGTTCGCAACCACAGACCCTTTTCATTTGTAAGGTTCGCTGTGTTGAGAGGTTCGGAAAACCAGGGATCATGCGCATACGAGCGCCGAATGCGATCCGCTAGCCCAGCTACCGTGAGCTCCGCAACGGCGGACTGGCGGCGGGTGACCACAGCGAGGATGGCCATATGTAACGACGGATGACGGCTAAGGCATCCGCTACATTTAAGGATCCCGCGCAGTGTTCCCACATGTAATCGAAATGTATGAGGAACTCTAGCCAGCGAGCTTGGCGGCGGTTCAGCAAAGGAACCCCCTGGAGAAACGTTAGGGGCTTGTGGTCAGTCTTGACCACAAAGGGACAACCCTCGAGGTAGCAACGCCATTCACGTAAGGTGTGTACAACGGCTAAGAGCTCTTGCTCCCCAGTTGTATAGATACGCTCGGCCGGCGAAAATTTCTTGCTGGTGTATGCAATTGGACATCCGCCCTGTAGGAGTACGGCCCCCGTTCCAAGTAGCGAAGCATCAGTAATGAGCTCTACATGGAATGGACTCGCATGGTCTGGGAATTGCAAAACGATGTCGTTGGTAATGGCGCATTTAATTGATTAGAACGCAGCTTGGCACTCAGGTGTCCAAGAGTCCCCTCTGACAAAAGCGTCCTTCTGTGTCCGATTCATTAACGGCGCTGCTACTGACAAATAGCAGGTGACAAACTTCCGGAAGTAGTTCGTGAGTCCCAAGAACTGTCGAAGTTCTTGCACCGTGGAGGGAACTGGCCAATTTCGTACCGCAGCAGTCTTATGAGGATCCATACGAATCCCATCGACTGAGATGACATGCCCGAGGTATTCGACCTGGCTTTGTGCCCAATGGCACTTGGAGCGTTTTGCATAAAGCCGTTCCTTGCGCAGGGTATCCAAAATGAGCCGAAGGTGCTGTAAGTGCTCCTCTTTCGTTTTGGAGTATACCAGGATATCATCCAGGTAGCATACAACAAATCAATCGATGTATGGATGGAATATACGGTCCATCACGGCCTGAAACGTCACAGGTGCGTTTGCGAGTCCGAAGCTGAGCACAGTGTACTCAAAGTGACCAAACGGGGTTCGGAACGCCGTCTTAGGGATATCGGAATCCGTAATACGGATCTGATTGTACCCCTGCTGCAGATCAACTGAACTGAAGTATGCAGCCCCTCGCAGTTTATCCAGCAAGGCATCCACACGTGGGAGAGGGTAGCGGTTTTTAACGGTGGTCGCATTTAAACCCCGGTAGTCGATGCACATCCATAAGCCTCCATCCTTTTTGGCAACAAAGAGGATAGGAGCGGAATACGGTGACATACTCGGACGTATCATCCCTTTGGCGATCAGGTCGGCTACCTGTCGCTTAACCTCTTCCAACTCGAGTGGACTGAGGCGGTACATGGGGCGTGCCACCGGTCGGGCACCCGGTGCCAAGGGGATGGTGTGATCGACTGGACGGACAGGGGGTATTCCAGGAACGTCCTGAAATACGTCCTCATACTCGCCGAGGAGTTGCTCAACGTCTGGGTCCATGCTAGTCTGTGACTGGACAGCGCTCAAGCACAGCTTAGGACAAACGAGAAGTCCGTGAGCACCGTGACATAGGTCACACTTAGCAGCCTTCCTGCCTATGCGTTCAGGCGGGTTTTTGCTGGTGCAAAAGGCTGTTGCAGCGTAGTTTTGGTTGGAGCTGCGTTAACATCACGGGGCTCGAGATCAGCGGCCGTAAGAAGAGGAACGTGAGCACACGTCTCTCCTTTGCACACCCGTAATGTGTTCGTGTCGTAGTCGATAACGGATCGATATGCACGAAGCGTGGCTGAGCCAAGGATGAACGAAGCAGCATCCATGAGCATAGGCAAAACGTAAGGCGTTACGTTGACATGGAGGGCACCTAAGGCCAGCCTTGCCTAGGATCGTCTGCATGTTCCCATCGGCCAAGTGGACACAGGCCCACTCGGATGGTTGTACCTCTACCCCAAGCTGAGAAATAATGGCTTCGCTGATGAAGTCATGGCTCGCCCCAGTATCTACAAGAGTGGTGATTTTCAGACCAGCAACTTTGGTAGACACTAGCGGAAGGGCGCCATTAGATAGCGCTGCAGCAGAGGGCAGGGTGAGAGCCTGAGCGAAAGGCTGGACGGGACCTGACATAGCTGATGGTGAATCAAACCAAACCTCCGACTCATGTGCCGTGGGTGGTGCGGGGGTTGGTTGCCCTTGAAGGTCAAGGGTATGAAACAGGACTGAACCTGGAGGGAAGCGATGGATGCAACACATACCCTGAAACAACCCAACCGAGTGTGTGGCGAAGGAGGATGGCAGCAGCATCGCTAGGGATGTGTCCGGGCGTTTTTGTTTCTGAGCTCGGTACTGCTTCAGGAACTGGTGCAGATGTGCACGTGAAGGGGAACGAACCACACGGTGTGGCTCTCGAAAGCATTGGAGGCAAGAAGTGGCCGTTGCGGCTCAAAGAGGTTACAAAGCTCTCCAAAACCGGCGCGCATCATGCACGCATCAAACGTGAACAAACGTCCAACGATCTTCTCGACCGCGGGTAAGACAGCTGGAATCACTGCCACTGTGGCGACCTTGTGCGAAAAGGTGGCCTCCTCTGACACTGACCCAGGGGATATCCCCGAAGTACCGGCCTGGGCAGGGTCCTAATGAACGATTGGTCCCACCGTGGGATCACCCCCCGCAACCGGCGGACGATGCTGAGGGCGACGTGGGCATTTGTTGTAGCGGTGGTCCTTGCTTCCGCAGCAGAGGCAGACCTGAGCCGCATGGTGCTTCACGTAGACACTGTAAGGAATGTTCCGGTCGTTCATGTCGTAGAACTTAGTGGGCGCCAGATCGTCGTGCGTAGTGGCGCTCTGTCCCCGAGGTTTGTGCTGCTGTGGCCGGCCCTTCTTCAGCAGCCGTAGGTGAAACACATGGCGGGCGGGATGTAGACGGGCCGGCAGCATTAGCCATTTCCACGTCTCCCTCAACAGACTGCACAGCAACGGCATTAGAGCAGATAGTGGCACGGGCTTGTCGCGTAGCCACAATGCGACGCTCTTCACCCAATGCATGCTGGACAAGGTCGCTGTACTTCTTAAACCGCTGATTCAAGTTATTGACAGCGCATGCGGCGTGCAAACTTTCAGTCAGCCCTTGTCTAAAAGCGAACAAGAGCTCCCCTTCTGTAATCGACGGAATGTCTGTTATGAGAGCCTCGAAACGACTTTGGTAGGCTGCAATAGATTCGCCTGGCGTCATACAGTACGTCAGCTGATACAGTTTGAGCCGGGCCTCTTCTTCCAAGGACTGGATCTGAGGTGCAAAGCGCTGAATTAGCTGTACTATGACGTTGTTCGAGGTATACTCTTTTGTAGCTAGTGACCAGGAGTCAAACCACGTCTTAGCCTGCCCTGACAACACTTGTGACAGAAAAAGGCAGTGAGCTTCGTCAATTTGACCCCAGGCTACTAGCGCAAAGAGCTTTACTACGTCGCGAACAAAAGCCCTAACGTGAACCGGTGTGGTTTTAACGTCGGACTTTTCGTCTATGTTGAGTTTTGGCATAGGGATAGCCAGCTTGAGCATTTCGGCCCCAGCTGACGACGGTCACGTGACCTGATCCCTAGGCTGAAGACTCACCGCAGCGGGCGTGAGCACTGTTGTAGCAGTGACGGTAGGCGTGACCTGAGCCTCAAAAGCTTCAGGCACCGGCAGTTGCACAGTAGGAGGAGTCACATCTGTCTGAGTCTCTGCGCGAGCAGCATGCAGACCGAAGATGTTAGCAATAGGCGTAAACAGGGCGTCAGCACCAACAGGTGCCCTAGGAACAGGCACGGGACTGGTCGCAGGTTGCCCTATTGATCCCGACGGACCTGCCCCTACATTTAATTTGGCTGTCTGAGAAGCCATATTGCGTGCAGGAGTCGCGGTTTCCGGCAATGGAGCACCGCGCGAGTGCGCAAGAGCTAAAAGTTGCGAGTAGGACATTTCGAAGTCTGTTCACACACGAAATCGAATAGTTTATTCTAGGATTCGTACCTGCATCGTAAGGCAACGTCTAAACCCTAAGACTCCTGGTCACTAGCTACAAAAGAGTATACCTCGAACGACGTCATAGTACAGCTAATTCAGCGCTTTGCACCTCAGATCCAGTCCTTGGAAGAAGAGGCCCGGCTAAAACTGTATCAGCTGATGTACTGTATGACGCCAGGCGAATCTATTGCAGCCTACCAAAGTCGTTTCGAGGCTCTCATAACAGACATTCCGTCGATTACAGAAGGGGAGCTGTTGTTCGCATTTAGACAAGGGCTGACTGAAAGTTTGCACGCCGCATGTGCTGTCAATAACTTGAATCAGCGGTTTAAGATGTACAGCGACCTTGTCCAGCATGCATTGGGTGAAGAGCACCGCATTGTAGCTACGCGATAAGCCTGTGCCGCTATCTGCTCTAATGCCGTTGCTGTGCTGTCTGTTGAGGGAGACGTGGAAATGGCTAATGCTGCCGGCCCGTCTACATCCCGCCCGCCACGTGCAGCACCTACGGCTGTGTTGGCCGTGAACTGCGCTGAGATGAAGAAGAAGGGTCGGCCACAGCAGCACAATCCATGGGGACAGAGCGCCACGCACTATGCACGACGATCTGGTGCCCACTAAGTTCTACGACATGAACGACCGGAACATTCCTTACAGTGTCTACGTGAAGCACCGTGCGGCTCGGGACTGTTGGGGTGTTACACTGTGGGCGACTGTTGTATCTCTGTTACATCCGCCTACAGCAAAGGCTCGATCGAAAGGATGCCAGACAACTGGCCAACCTCGGATACTACCCATAGATACCCCAGGATACTACAATTATCCCCCTTCCGGTGGGTGTGTCCTCACACCCAGAGAGGCCAGAGTGAATCACCACCCTTGTGACTGCCCTCCCGTCTAATCCCTGATGGCCTGATGATATGGGGGCCCGCAACCTCCCGCACATTAAATCTGCCATCCTCACACCCAGCCAGCTGGATGGGGGATTCAAACCCGGGAAGGTCTCTTCCCGTCTCGATACCTGCTGTTGTATATCTGTTATATCCGCCTACAGCAAAGGCTCAATCGAAAGGACGCCAGACAACTGGCCAACCTCGGATACTACCCGTAGATACCCCAGGATACTACAGGGTCTGCCTCTGCTGCGGAAGCAAGGACCACCGCTACAACAAATGCCCACGTCGCCCTCAGCATCGTCCGCCGGTTGCGGGGGGTGATCCCGCAGTGGGACCAATCGTTCATTAGGACCCTGCCCAGGCTGGTACTTCGGGGATATCCCCTGGGTCAGTGTCAGAGGAGGCCACCTTTTCGCACAAGGTCGCCGCAGTGGCAGTGATTCCAGCTGTCTTACCCGCGGTCGAGAAGATTGTTGGACGTTTGTTCATGTTTGATGCGTGCATGATGCGTGCCGGTTTTGGAGAGCTTTGTAACCTCTTTGAGCCGCAACGGCCACTTCTTGCCTCCAATGCTTTCGAGAGCCACACCGTGTGGTTCGTTCCCCTTCACGTGCACATCTGCACCAGTTCCTGAAGCAGTACCGAGCTCAGAAACAAAAACGCCCGGACACATCCCTAGCGATGCTGCTGCCATCCTCCTTCGCCATGCACTCGGTTGGGTTGTTTCAGGGTATGCGTTGCACCCATCGCTTCCCTCCAGGTTCAGTCCTGTTTCATACCCTTGACCTTCAAGGGCAACCAACCCCCACACCACCCACGGCACATGAGTCGGAGGTTTGGTTTGATTCACCATCAGCTATGTCAGGTCCCGTCCAGCCTTTCGCTCAGGCTCTCACCCTGCCCTCTGCTGCAGCGCTATCTAATGGCGCCCTTCCACTAGTGTCTACCAAAGTTGCTGGTCTGAAAATGACCACTCTTGTAGATACTGGGGCGAGCCATGACTTCATCAGCGAAGCCATTATTTCTCAGCTTGGGGTAGAGGTATGTTGTATCACGGTTCACCTCACGCCCATGCACCGGACCCTATGACCCGGTAAGGCGCCCGGCGACCGGTGATTAAGTGCATTATCATATAGGCACCATGCCCTCGGTGTAGCGCTCACAATGCGACCCATATCGAGGTAACTGGTGGCCTGTCGTACTGTCCATGTGGACAGTACGACAAAAGACAAAAACTTGCAAAAACGTAGATTTTAATAAATCTATCGGCATAATATTATTATCAATAATATTCGGTTCGTTATCATGCAAATGGTTCGACCAATGACCGTATAAGTGTGAGGAGTGTGGCTCGGATCGCGCAACGCCACTTTAGTCATGCGACCGGAGCGAGTCCGTGTACGCGCACTGGAATAATTATCTGAGAGCGCGCATCCTCTTATACTGATTTATCATGCAATATCCACTTCACGTGTGTGAGCGGAATGCGAGTGAGTGAGTGATATTCGCATCGACTCACATGGCGGTTGAACCACATAACGAACATTGCATTTGCATTGCCTTAATGCGGTGAAGGCTAAAGGACGATAGAATATCGTCTGCGACATGATTACGAACATGTCACACATGCGGATCAGCGATCTGGTGTGATATGTACTACGGACGATGTCGCGAGTATATGTCAAGCGATGACGACCTTGCTTAATATTGAATATTATATGCTATTGATCTCCCTCGATCGTATGCTCTTACATATTGATGTTCCGAGTCTGGATACGCTTTCACTTGGCCTGAGCGAAGCCTGAGCATTAAAGGAGCGGCTAAGTGATGATAGCGTGCTTCCAGTTCTGATAGCCTTCACTGGATACTCTGCATTCTGGATCGTACGTTGTAACCCCTGGCCTCTGAAGACTTCCGCTGTGCCTAACTCTCATCACGGTACGCTTGGCTTGCTGTGCTTGCAACTTAGCACTTTACGCCGAAGTGTGCAGAGATATGCTTGAAAGGCAGGAGGGGTACAACAAGGTACAACCATCCGAGTGGGCCTGTGTCCACTTGGCCGATGGGAACATGCAGACGATCCTAGGCAAGGCTGGCCTTAGGTGCCCTCCGTGTCAACATAACGCCTTACGTTTTGCCTACGCTCATGGATGCTGCTTCGTTCATCCTTGGCTCAGCCACGCCTCGTACATATCGATCCGTTATCGACTACGACACGAACACATTACGGGTGTGCAAAGGAGAGATGTGTGCTCACGTTCCTCTTCTTATGGCCGCTGATCTCGAGCCCCGTGATGTTAACGCAGCTCCAACCAAAACTACGCTGCAACAGCCTTTTGCACCAGCAAAAACCCGCCTGAACGCATAGGCAGGAAGGCTGCTAAGCGTGACCTATGTCACGGTGCTCACGGACTTCTCGTTTGTCCTAAGCTGTGCTTGAGCGCTGTCCAGTCACAGACTAGCATGGACCCAGACGTTGAGCAACTCCTCGGCGAGTATGAGGACGTATTTCAGGACGTTCCTGGAATACCCCCTGTCCGTCCAGTCGATCACACCATCCCCTTGGCACCGGGTGCCCGACCGGTGGCACGCCCCATGTACCACCTCAGTCCACTCGAGTTGGAAGAGGTTAAGCGACAGGTAGCCTGTAGTAGTCGTACACACTCTAGCACAATATAGATGTGCAGAAATGCGCCATCAGCATCTCGAGAGGCCTTTGCGGCTCTCAACTACTACATAGCCGACCTGATCGCCAAAGGGATGATACGTCTGAGTACGTCACCGTATTCCACTCCTATCCTCTTTGTTGCCAAAAAGGATGGAGGCTTATGGATGTGCATCGACTACCGGGGTTTAAATGCGACCACCGTTAAAAACCGCTACTCTCTCCCACGTGTGGATGCCTTGCTGGATAAACTGCGAGGGGCTGCATACTTCAGTTCCGTTGATCTGCAGCAGGGGTACAATCAGATCCGTATTACGGATTCCGATATCCCTAAGACGGCGTTCCGAACCCCGTTTGCTCACTTTGAGTACACTGTGCTCAGCTTCGGACTCGCAAACGCACCTGCAACGTTTCAGGCCGTGATGGACCGTATATTCCATCCATACATCGATTGATTTGTTGTATGCTACCTGGATGATATCCTGGTATACTCCAAAACGAAAGAGGAGCACTTACAGCACCTTCGGCTCGTTTTGGATACCCTGCGCAAGGAACGGCTTTATGCAAAATGCTCCAAGTGCCATTGGGCACAAAGCCAGGTCGAATACCTCAGGCATGTCGTCTCAGTTGATGGGATTCATATGGATCCTCATAAGACTGCTGCGGTACGAAATTGGCCAGTTCCCTCCACGGTGCAAGAACTTCGACAGTTCTTGGGACTCACGAACTACTTCCGGAAGTTTGTCCCCTGCTATTTGTCGGTAGCAGCGCCGTTAACGAATCTGACACGGAAGGATGCTTTTGCCAGAGGGGACTCTTGGACCCCTGAGTGCCAAGCTGCGTTCTAATCAATTAAACGCGCCATTACCGACGACTCCGTTTTGCAATTCCCAGACCACGCGAGTCCTTTCCGTGTAGAGCTCATTACTGACGCTTCGCTACTTGGAACGGGGGCCGTACCCCTACAGGGCGGACGTCCAATTGCATACACCAGCAAGAAATTTTCGCCGGCCGAGCGTATCTATACAACTGGGGAGCAAGAGCTCTTAGCCGTTGTACACGCCTTACGTGAATGGCGTTGCTACCTTGAGGGTTGTCCCTTTGTGGTCAAGACTGACCACAAGCCCCTAACGTTTCTCCAGGGGGTTCCTTTGCTGAACCGCCGCCAAGCTCGCTGGCTAGAGTTCCTCGCACGTTTCTATTACACGTGGGAACACTGCGCAGGATCCTTAAATGTAGCGGATGCACTTAGCCGTCATCCGTCGTTACATATGGCCATCCTCGCTGTGGTCACCCGCCGCCAGTCCGCCGTTGCGGAGCTCACGGTAGCTGGGCTAGCGGATCGCATTCGGCGCTCGTACGCGCATGATCCCTGGTTTTCCGAACCTCTCAACACAGCAAACCTTACGAATGAAAAAGGTCTGTGGTTGTGAACTGAGGGGGATCAACGTCAGGTCATCGTACCCAATGATGACTTGTTACGGTGTGATATCCTGGATCGAATCCATTCGGACCTCTTTCTGGGCACATCGGTTGCACTCGCACGCTTGAGTTGTTACGACGCACTTTTTGGTGGCCACGTATGGCTAAGGATGATGTAAACGATTACATCCTGTCCTGTGATGTTTACCAGCGGAACAAACCCCGTACGGGCTCATCACCAGGCGAACTTCAACCGTTATCTATCCCAGGTGCCCCGTGGGAATCCATTTCCCTAGACTTTGTGGTCTCTCTGCCTGAAACACAGGGGGGGTATGACGCCATATGCGTTTTCGTTGATCGATTCACGAAGATGACACACCTGGTGCCCACGACCACGACGGTTACGGCAGAACAGACAGCAAAACTGTTCTTTGATAGCGTCGTCCGCTTGCATTGGGTCCCTAAGTCCATCATCTCGGACCGGGATCCTTGATTCGCAAGTCAGTTCTGGGATGCGTTAGGTAAGCTGATAGGCACGCAAACCCAGCTTTGGACGGCCTTTCATCCACAGACTGACAGGCAGACGGAGCGCATGAATCGCACGCTCGGCGACATGCTGCGGGCTTACGCGGGACAGACCCCAACGTCTTGGGATACGCAACTCACGGCCGCCGAGTTCTCGATGAACAACGCTGTGAATCGTTCAGTTGGGAAGTCGCCATCAGTTGGGAAGACGCCTCAACTACGGTTATAACCCCACCACACCTGTATGTCATGAGTTAGACCTGCCCGTCTTGGCAGCCAAGTAAGGCCTACGTCAAGTCTTTCGTCTCACGTCTCGAAGCCGCAAGAGCATGCCTAGAGGCTGCCCAACACTGCACGAAAGCATACTACGATCTGGGTAAGAAGGACGTCACCCTTTTCCCAGGGCAGTTGGTGCTGCTTAGTACCAAGAATCTCCATTTGGCTACGGAAGGCTCATGGAAGCTCTTGCCAAAGTACGTTGGCCCATACCCTGTCGTTCGAATGGTTGGTAACGCTGCAGCTCAACTGCAATTACCACACGACATGCGGATTCACCACACGTTTCATGTTTCATTGTTGCGACCATATCGCACTTCGACCGCTACGAACGCGGATGCTCAAGCGATGTTGCCGCCCGAAGGGCAACCATTCGGAACCCCTTGGCTAACGGCCGAACCTTTCTATATATAAGGTTGAGCGGATCCTCGACTACCGCACTCGACGTGTCGGGAAGAGTCACAAGTGGAAACAGCTAGTACACGAGTACTTGGTCAAGTGGGCTGGTTATACATCCGAGCATAACACCTGGGAGCCAGCGTCCCATTTTACGGCTGACCTAGCGGAGGCACTGGCTGAAGCTAGGCAACGAGCCCTTGACGCAGCGGGGACGCTGCGTCTGGAGGGGGGATAGTTGTCGTATACAACGTCCTTTAAAGGTCCGTTGACCTAAGTCCTACACTGGTAGGCGGGGCTTCACGGGAAGCTTGGTGACACGCGTCACTGGTAGTTCGGGATGTCGACCATCCCACTGCATGAACTATCTATCGGTTGATAAATAAAAGTCGAATCTTTTATTAAGACCTCGAATATAACTATCTCGATGATAGTCTGATCCGCCGTATGGGATCTCGTGAATGCTTATATAGGTCTTCTGCTCTATCAATCGGTAGTTCTCACTACCACGCTATCAGATTCTCACTTAAACGATTATATAAAATGTTTTTAATTGTTGCATAATACAACACTTGTAGTAGTTGATTGCCACAAAAGCCTCTCGAGATGTTGACAGGGTGCTTCTTGCACCTTATATTGTGATAGTGTGTGTCGTACGTCTGCGACTACTACAGGGCTGACAACTTTCCCTACCAACTTATAGGGGGTATAACAGCTGTTAACATTGCATAACAGCCAGCTAGAGGCTGTTTGGTGCTGTTTGGCACCAGTTAAACCCCCTATAAGTTGGTAGGGTTTATTATCACGTCCTCACATCTTTATCGCATTATTGGGATTCCTTTTACCTGCCAGGATTGCTCTTACTGCTCTTGAGGAATGCTTTTCAGAACTTTAAATGCTTTTGCTTAAATTCTATACCTCTATGTAACTTAACATCTTGAATATCTCAGAAAAATGTTAGACAGAATGGTGGCAGTGCAGTGAAAGGGAGGAGCAGATCCCGCAACCTGCACTTGCCAACCGTGCGTATCTTTCTGGGCCAGAAAACCATTATATATAAGCGGTAACCCCATGGATATTTAAAATTATAATTATTAGGACGTTATTATATTACTAGGACGTTTTAAGTATAATTACCAGCGAGCAGGGAATTAATTGCTACCGCTTTTATTAGCTAGCCTAGTCAGTTTTAGTTGCTTGTAGTTTTTTTATGTCGTTTAGTTTTCGTTATTTTCGTTTTCGTGTCGTACATTCAGCCCCTGTAAGGAGTGCTAGTCATGTAAGGCCCCTAGGAATTTTTACAGTCGTCCGCCCCTGTAAGGAGTGCTAGTCATGTAAGGCCCTCGGGAATTTATGCAGTCGCGAGGTAAATGCATTGGTTTTTGTTAGCCAATTTCCTAGGCTATTAAAAGCATTTTCTGACTTCTTTACCTAGGTTTTTTTAGTCTCTTATTTCATGTAGTACCTATGTATCCTGCAGGGTTGGCCAGTGCCCGCCCTGCAGGATTCATGCTCTAAAGCTTTTATTATGCTATAGATAATATTTTCTAGAAAAAGGATTGCTAACATATCAAACAAAAAAATCTTTACAATGTTTAGTTGACTGTTAATCTGTATCGTACAGCAATGATTTTCTGCTGTTATAGCTGCCGCTTTATTTCTAGCTTGCAATTTCTATAGATACATACTTCTTTGGATCTTCAGCAATTTTATGGAGCTTCACAGAGGATTCTCAACATCACCTTTGCCATCCTGGTAAGCATTACTTGCCAGACTCAGTCATCAAATAATTTCGGAATGCGCACGATTTAGGAATGTGATTTTTGAATGAATCAGGCGGTGCAGCTGCCGGTGCTGCTGCCGTGCAGTGCAGCAGCTGCTGTGTGGTGCAGCTGCCGCATGGTGCAGCTGCGGCGTGGTGCAGCTGCACCATGTTGCAGCTGCCATGCAGTGCCGCTGACGTGTGGTGCAGCTGCCGCGTGGTGCAGCTGCTGCACTCTGCCACTGCCTCACAGTGCTGCTGCCATGTGGTTCCATTTGCATGCAGTGCAGCAGGCATGCAGTGCAGCTACTGCATGCATGGTGCAGCTGCAGTGTGGTGCCGCTGCCATGCGGCGCCACTTGCATGCGTTGCTGCTGGCATGTGGTACCGCTGGCATGCAGTGCCGCTGGGCTGGCATGCGGTGCTGCTGGCATGTGGTGCCGCTGGCATGCAGTGCTGTGTGTGAGCTGCCACTGCCGTGCAGTGCTGCTGGCATGTGGTACCAGATTACCAGGATACACCCTTTCTAATTATAAGGATAACATAAACTATACTGATAGGATGACAATAGTATATATCATACATAACATATACATTCCTTGTGCCCAAGCCAAGTGCCCCTCGGCTCAGTCCGGTCAGGACCCCCGGTGCTCATCTTTGCAAGGCGAGTCACCCACAGTGTAACACCACTTAAATTCTTTGCTAGCTAGCTGATGAATGGGATGCTTGAGGTGACCAAAAATATTAACTACATACAGACCACCACAAATATCTAAGAGGAAAATCAGAGGCACACATAGGGGGAAAATATCTAGTGGAAAATTAATAATATGAACTATATTACAACTGCTCCCTCTTTACTTACAACATTGGATTTGAAGCCTTATAATGCAATAAATAATATACTATTCTGCCTTTACTTGTCTCAACAAGAATCTACTTTGGACCCCAGAACACCAAGATGGTGGAACTGCGGGGAACTGGGGCAGTAAATCTACTTTGGATCCCTGGACAACAAGACGGTGGAAGTACGGGGAACTGGGGCGGCAGGCCCCAGTCCCCGCACAACCACCGTACACTTCTGGGAGTTACAGCATTGAAAGCGGTAGTCAAATGCATATTTAAAAGCATGATTGCAGAAGAGCTTCTTTTTATTGAAAGGAGTGATGAGCGAGGTCACATCTTTATATGCTGCATGATAGATGTCAAGCAAATTGAGGGTACATATATACTTAAGAATGCTGTGAAGTGAAAGGAATATATATATATATATATATATATATGCTGCTTATGCTACCAAACCAAGGGATAAATATATGAGGAGGTAGGAGACACATGTATGCATGGAGGGAACGGAATGCAACTGAACTAAGAATGCACATTGCACACGGCATATTTGCATTTAGGAACTGCAACCTTTCCTCCGAACACATTGCTTGTTTCCAAATCATCAATTGTTATGCATTAAAGGGTGCTACACTGTGGGCGACTCGCCCTGCAAAGAGTGTTTGTATGTATAGCAAGGACTATCCATGGGTGAAGCCGCAATCTACCCCGCCCATAACGTACCCTACGTGGTGCCGTGCATGGTGAGAAGACACACGTCAGCTGCATAGCCTTAAGCATGTATTGTCCCTGCAGGGTCGCAGCATCCAGCATCCAGCGGCCATCACAGCTGCCTGGTAACAACAGCTATGAGTCTCCTGCAATGCCATGGCCGCCCTACGTGGCACAGTGCAACAACTCCGGGACTGCAGCTCCCCTGGAGCGCTGCTGGCCGAGAGTCTCTCGCTTCCTGAACTTTGGAATCGATGCTCGAAGCTTGAGCCCCAACAATGTGACCATTGTCCACAGCGGATATCTGGTGCGTGATGAACCAGCCGTGTGGTGTAACAGCCTACCTGGTACCTTAGGAAGAGACGACTAGCCCTTAATCAGCCCTTGCAGCCGCTAGCTGTCATCTAACAGCTGCTTAACTGAATACTATCAACCTCAACGACTTTATCACTATGAGAACAGGTTCGTGCGTTAGGCTCGAGTTAGGCTGCGTTCATTCGCGTATGTGTGCGTAAGGCTGCATTGTGTGCGTTAGGGTTTGCGTTGGCCTAACGCAAGCCTAACGCAAACAGATAGAAAACTTGACCAAACGTCCGTTTTAGTGCGTCCTTCTTAAGTTCGTTTAAATGAAAACAATATTCATAATGAATATAAACTTCCCTGCAATTTTTATTACGTTTTGTAATGCTCGAAAATTGTGGGCTTGCGTATGTTCTAACGCAAGCTGTACGCATTCCTAACGCAAAATTAACGCACGCGTTAAGTTAACGCAATGGCCGTGCGTATAGCTTGCGTCCAGTGCGTTACCATACGCACTGTAACGCACTATACGCAAAGTTAACGCAGTGCATCAAGGTTGGGATTATTTTTTGTGATGATAAACTTGGTTATTTTGTGATATCCATGCAGACTGATTGATCTAGAAGTATCGGCTTCCTAAAATGGCCAATTAGGCCTTGCCTGAACAAACCACGCATAGGCCGCAGCATTCATAATGTAGCTAATGTGGGTGGGTTATGGTATAAAATGGTATACTATGTGGGTTATGGTATAATATGTGGGTGGGTTATGGTATAATATGGCTACAGATAATGTGGAACGGGCACAACTTTTAAGGTACCTACGTATGTATGTAGGGCTTAAATGCTTGTTAGTAATATACTTTCCTTTTGCAGTTGTACTTATCCTAGCCTGAATTTCTGGTCTAAGACAGCCAGACAAGGAAAAACTCGGTTTGGCGGTTGGGGGTGGGCCTAGGCAGGCAGGCAGGGAAAGCCTAGTGGTTGAGCACAAACATGTGTGGTCCTATCGACCAGGTGGGTTTTAATTTTCCTGGCATAGCAGGCAATTGTGCTTGAAAACGTTCTTTTTGGCGCTTGGTTAGCTCAGTAAGCGATGATACGCGATGAGCCTGCGTCTATTGTGTATAGGAGAACTTTTAGTGCGTTACGTACCTGCAACGTAAGCAATTTTTTTTGCTTGCGTGTGGGTGTCTAACGCTTGCGGTGCGTTAGGCCTAACGCGCACCTTAAAAGTCACCTGGGCGCGTTAGAGATTGCGTAAGGTCGCGTAAGGTTGCGTAAGCTAACGCAAAGTAAACGCAAAAATTTTCGCACTCAAAATAAATATTTATTTCCATTTGCGTTAGTGTGCGTTAGGATTGCGTTTCAGATACGCAAAAAATAACGCAATGCATTTGCTTTGCGTTAGGCTTTGCGTAAACTCACGTTAATTAAACTCGCGTTAGGGGTCCCTAACGCGAGCCTAACGCAAGCTAAAGCAATCACCTGTCGCCATAGTGTATATAAAGGAACACCCCGACCATATATATACCCACATAACACTGCTACCATCCACTACTGCTACAACCGCTTCCATGTGCAGATGTTGCTGGAGCAGACATACTCCTTATGCAATGCCTTAGTTCCCCAGGACTGTGTAGACAAGTACGGCAACTTTGGCTGTGAGAACTACCTCTTATCACTGCTGTACAAAATGTCCTCACAGCCACCGTCTTCACAGCCACCGGGGGGGGAGGCCGTATATGTGCCCACACCTGACGCCTCTGGAGGCCGTGATGCAAGTCGGGGTAAATTTGTTGCCTTGGTGTCAGGGACGACCCTGGGCTCGGCCCTGACAGGTAGGGTGTCGATAGGCTGGCAGAAGCATTCAGCTGAGTTTCTCTAATACGTGCTTATTTATTATTAATGGGCAAAACAAGCGCAAGTAAGGCTTTTGTCAAAAGAGTTGCTTACGAGCAGGTAGTTTAAAATTACAGATGGGCGGCGGGTATGTAGATAGCTAGGATGGCCACTGCATTCCTCATGTCACCCATTCTACTCTATGGCATCCATCCATCCCAGCCACCCGCCTTTGCCACATATGCACTAATTAATACTTGTATCCATCCACGTATATCCATTCACGTATATCCCATCCTGGCTACCACATTTTTCTCATAAGGCCCCCACGCACATATACTCTCTTAATTTTTGGCCCCCCCTTTTTTATTCCATCCGTGCATACCTCCGTCCGCCATTCAATGAGTGAAGTGGCACTCATCATATTTGCAGTTTTCCTTTTCACCCAGCGTCGATGCCACCTCTTATCGGTCAAATTCATTCCTAAGGTGCAACCAGCAGGAGCAACAACATGCTCTGGCACTGGCGTCAGCATGATCAGCGACAATGTTGGTGAAAACAACAGCGGCTGCCTTACAACAGCATTACCGCTCGATGATGATGCATACCCTGATACCACCAAGCACGTGCTTATTGAACTAGGGGTGCGAGAACCGATCATGGATATGGCCACTACTGCTATGGCCAGCTGCAGCAACAACCCGCGCGACATTTGCAGCATGGAAGCAGCTACTGCTGGCGTGAAGGAGACAGTAGGGGATGGCGGCGGCTCAGCCACCACAATACCGGCCACTGGTAGTGGTGGTCAATGCAGTAAATCCAGTTGCACACCCGTAGCCTCAGCAGGAGAGACCGTGATCACACCCTATACCCCCACCCGGGCTGACCTGGTGTTGGGGGTGCAGGTGCGGCTGGCAGCCCCACACCTTGATCTTGATCAGGCATGCAACGCTACAACTTCACTGGGGATCAACATGAGACTTAGGTCTGTGGATCGGTCCCCGCAGGCCGCCAGACATGCCATTGCAGAGTGTGAGGGGTATACAGTGAAAGTCCAGTCCTTCGAAGTGCAGCAGCAGCAACAGCAGCAGCAGCAGCTGTATGCAGCCGGCACCAGCAGCAGGACGGGATTGTCATCACATGATGGTGGGAACGTTAAGTCAGAGGAACAGAGGAAGGTCGGACAGCGAATCGTGTCTGGGGCTCGTGACAGTGGCCAGACTGCCGATGAGGACGAGATGGTGACTCTGCTGCCAGTCCTCCGTGGTAAAGGCAGTTTTGGTCGGGTATACGAGGGACGTTGGCAGGGTCAGGCAGTGGCAGTAAAGTTGCTGCTACTGGAAGAGTTGGCAGCAATAGGCATTTCAGGGCCAGGCCATACGACTCACCTGCCCCAGCAGACTAACAGTTTACAGCAGGACAGCACCTGGAGGAATAGTGGCAGTTGGCAGTTGGCATTTAGCAGTTGGCTGGATGGGACCGAGGAGAAAGAACACGAGCACGAGGACGTGGAGGATAAAAAGGAACGGCTGACAAGGGAGGGTGAGAGCGTGAAACAGCTTGGCGTTGCTGGTCCGTGGTGTGGTGGGTCCATGTTTGGCTCTGCTGATAATCCGGCTGCTGGTGAAGCTTTATTGTCAATAATTCAACCTGATCCACAACGACAAGCAAAGGAGGCGGACACAGCCATCCCGAACCGCAACGTGGCTCATATGCTTGCGAGTCTGCAGCAGGAAGTACAGGTGCTGGGCCGCTGCTGCCATGTGAACGTGGTGCGGCTACTGGCGGCCTGCCTGACACCTCCCCGAGTGTGCCTAGTGATGGAGCTCATGGACACCTCTCTGGACACACTCTTGTATGGACAGAAGGGTTACCACGAAAACAGACAGGCGCGTGTCATCTGCAGTGATGGTGGCCCTTCCACGTCGCAGCAGCAGCTGTTGCCGTTGGCCAAGGTGACCGTCCATCCTTGCATGCGGGCCTTAGTCCATAGGGGTTGTTTCAGCCATCTCTGCCTGATCAGCTTATTACCCGCAACTTATTATTCACATATTGCATGGAGTCATGTCTTCGGTCCTTCCCTTCTTGCGCAGGAGTGCTAATCCCCCGATATCCATCTTCATTCGGGCAAGGCGGCGGATGCTGCATCTGGTTCTTTGAATGTGCCAATAATATTAATACATATAAATAATATTAATACATATAAATAATATTAATAAAAATAATAATGCATATAAATATTTCCACATCTAGATATATTTATTTGACCAGTTAACTTTCATAGCTACTGCCCGCACTTTATTTATAACACCCACGGACGTATACACCCCAGCTAGCCGCCATACGGTAACAGAAGATATGGCAAGGTGCACTTTGTGGGATGTCAGTGCGTATGGGTACGTAGGCTCCTGAATGAACCCACTTACTCACACTGCTGAGTCCGTGAATCCTCCGGGTTCGGATGGAACCTCTATCCTGCTTTGGTCGGGCTCCAGGTGCTTCACATTTCGACACAGATTGCGGCCGCACTTGAGTACCTGCATCCGACCATTGTGCACCGCGACCTCAAGGTATGCATCCAGGGGTGCTCGTTTATTAACATCAATACATAATACACACATATGGATTATATCATGCTTGTTATCCATCATACCATATGCATATCGGGTTTATATATCTAGCTTAGCGACTAAAGAAGATTGTTATAGATAGCATGCATGCATGCATTTTTCTCACATCTTTCCAGACAGCAAGAGTACTACTTTGCGTGAGGCCTGGCGGCGGCAGAGCTCGCCCTCCCGTTGCAAGCAACGAAAAGAGTCAAAACGATGGAGGCATCTCCCTTTTCTGAACACGGCCTTTTTTGTCCTTTCCTGCTCATAATAAGATCTGCCATTTTCCTTTACTTGTAGCTTTATGACTTGACCATCTGTATACATACATGGCAGGACAGACAGACAAAGCCACGTGCCCCTCCCCTGCGCTGTGGCTCGGTCCGGTCAGGACCCCCGGTGCTCGTCTTTGCAGGACGAGTCGCCCACAGCACAGTGTAACACCCCAAATACATGGGCATATATATGCATACGCATACATACTCATTCCCTTCCCCATGATCCCAGCCACTTCAATCATCTGCCGTACGCCACGTGTATTATCTATCCATCTGCGTGCGTCCCTCTCTATCTACCTGTCCACTTCGCAGCCTGCTAATGTGTTGCTCAACGATCCACACAGCGACTTCCCGGTTGTCAAACTTACAGTAAGCAGCAGGTTGGGTGGGTGGGACCTAGCTAGGTCATGGCACCGGGTTACTGAGCTCGCTAGCTGCTAACTGAGCACATTAAAGCAGCACTGCTGTCTCAGCGTGCACCGTCATTTGGTGCGGGCATTCGTCAGGCAGACGCCGCTGGATGGACCGGCGGTAAATAAACCAATAATACCGCAAGTCAACACCAAAGGATTGTATTTTGCTTGTCGCCTTTTTAGGGTTCACTGTAGTAGTTGATTGCCGCAAAGGCCTCTCGAGATGTTGACAGGGTGCTTCTTGCACCTTATATTGTGATAGTGTGTTGCCGTACGTCTACGACTACTACATTCGCTGTCATTGATAAGCCCCGTCAGTCCTGCCGCATAAACACAAGCCACCTATATATATGTCGTACCTCTATTACATCTTCTTACGTGCGGAGATGGCGGCCTGATCGAAAGATATCCAAACAACGAACAATTACCCATAGATACCCCATGATTCATCCCCCGTCCATGCATATGTATTCACCTGAACCCGGTTCGGTCCCCATCTCTATTCACACCCCGTCATCATCCCCCGCACTCTCGCTCAATAGGATTTCGGCCTATCTCGTATCGGCATGGGGACTCTGGCCACATTGCATCTGGAAGCGGGAACACCAACGTACCTGGCACCAGGTGAGCTAGATCTGCTGGCACCCATGTATGGCGGTACGAGTGGAAGCAAGGCCCACGCATGTGGGTCGTTGTAATCACAGTAGTGCTGCTTTACTTGCGCTGCGGCAGGGGGGTGCAGATTCCCTGCTGTTGTCTTTTGTATGCATGCTGCAGTTTATGATTGCCAATCAAGCAATCACCTCTGGCCCTCCCGGGCGCTGGGCCGGGCCCGGACCACGGCCGGGATTGCGAACCGCCCTACCGGGAGGTGGCCGATGCCACCATACATGTGCCAGATTGCACCTGCATGGTGGCCATAATTGTTTATTAGGAAAAAATGTGTGCCTTTGTGCATGTGTCTCTAGTGTCTTTAGTTTTGCATCCGCATGGACGACTCTGAACGGCCCCCTGCCTGCTGTCGATGTCGTCACCGCCGACCTGCTGCTGTTTTCCCCGCTCCACCAGAATGTTACGACTCGAGGAAAAACATCATCATGCACCAATCGGTGCGTTGGTTATGGTACGGTAGTACTTGTACTGAGTATATATGTATGTTAATAGGTACATATATACCCGATCAAAAAAAGACCTTCATGTAAAAAGGGCTCCGTACCGCTAGTCGTGGGTGGCTGCAGTAGCTGCTGTCGAAAAGGCCTTTCGAGATGCTGGGTGGATGCTTTTAGCACATTACAGTTTCCATCTTATCTGCCGTACACGACTACTACACGACTACTCAAGTGACCATGGTGACATATGTATGGGGATAAGGCTAACGAGAAATGGCCGGCTCGTTGTCAGAGTCCAAACATCCGCCGGGTACCGCCATGCGGCAAACACTATCTAAGATGAGCTCGCTCCTGTCCGTCGATTAGGCGGGCCTGCATACTTTTGTACACCGATATAGCCCTGCGGGACGTGTTGGTTGTGTGTCGTGATAACAGTTCCTGATGCTGGGACCTGAACGATTCAGCTATGTATTATTAGAAACCATGCGCCAAGGGAATCCACTCGCTGGCCGGCCTTTGTCGTCCGTCATCGTCCCCTTATGCCACGCACTCTCCGTCTTCATGTCTCCGCAGGATTTGTATAGCCTTGGAGTGCTGATCTGGGCCATGCTCTCCGGCAGGCGGCCGTGGCAGGTGCCTGGGGAACCCCGCCGTAGGAAGACAGCTTTTGAGCCCATGGGGCATCGATCATCATGTTGACCGGTCGTCGTTGTCGCGCACGCGCGCGTGCGCGCGCGCGCGCGTGTGTGTGTGTGTGTGTGTGTGTGTGAGAGAGAGAGTGCGTGTATACGTGTGTGTGTGCATATATGTGTGTATATAGTGATGTTGGTTTCACCTGTCCGCTTCGGTTGCTCCTTACTCCCCCCGCCTGTTATACCACATCGCCTCTCCAAACCACATCCTGTCCTGTTCCCCTTGCACCCTGGAGTTATCATAGATAGATAGATAGATAGATAGATAGATAGATAGATAGATAGATAGATAGATAGATAGATAGATAGATAGATAGATAGATAGATAGATAGATAGATAGATAGATAGATAGGTAGATAGATAGATAGCAAACAACGGAAGGCCCGCCATGGCACTGAATCCTGTTACGCAAAAGAGAATGGTCGATAGCTAGATAGCACCACCACTAGTAACACTAGCTAGACACAGCGATGTCCGCCTCATCATGACGCAGAGAACGCCTTCCCCCATCCAAAATGAGCATCATCTCGCTCCTGTGCTTATACGTATTTTGGGCCTGGAGGATTAATATCATGCTACACTACATGCATACATACATCTATGGATATGATAGGGTTTGGTCTTGTATATGTATTAAAGTGTTACACTGTGGGCGACTCGCCCTGCAAAGACGAGCACCGGGGGTCCTGACCAGACCGAGCCACAACACAGGGGAGGGGGACGTGGCTTTGTCTGTCTGTCCTGTATATGTGTATTTGTAGATGATTATACCAATGTACCTTATAATATTATGTATAATTACCATGTTATCGCGCCAGAAATTATCGTGCGGCATTTTTAATAGTAGTTCTGCAGTTCCCTGAGTTGAAGGGGGGAATGAATATGTTTGCCTGATCTGCACAGGGGTGCTCGATACCCGCTGTGGCGTATAAGGTGGCGGTGCTGGGGGAGCGGCCACCCCTGGAGCAGATAAGCAGCCGTCGTTGTCCGCTGCGGCTGCGGCAGCTGGTGAAGCAGTGCTGGGATCCGGACCCCTTACGGCGGCCAGCGGCTGCGGAGATGGCGAAGGAGCTCAGTGAGATGTTGGCGGCGCAGCTGGTGAGGACGGACGGGCCGGCACTGGTACCAGCATGTGCATGTGAAGCTGGGAAATGAAGGGCGAAGATGGATGAAGAAGTTGCTTGTTATGGAGGTGGCTCGCTAAGCGGGGATATATAACTGGATACTCATATCATTCGCTCTAAGAACACACACATACACACACATACACACACACACACTCTCTCTCTTTACCCTGTAACGGACGAGGCAGACGTGAGTAAGCGCATATGAACACCGACATGCACGCTCTGCTGCCCTCTATCTGCCAAGCTGCCCCGCCCTGGCCAATGTCCCGCCTTCTCTTACCGCTCCACTTCTGTACTGTGTCCTGGCATGTCAAGTCATGCTGTGCTATGCGATGCTAACTGCAGGCCAGGGGGCATAGGAGCGATTTGATTGACGATCACACCTGCACGTTATTACCAGCTGGAGGTAGCATTGCCTGCCCCACATCTGATATGGCGCTACCGCCGGCTGCACTCGCTGGGCTGATAGCGCCGCGATCCTCATCAACGGCGTCCTCCTTGCCGTCTAACAACGCGGTGGAGCTAGAAGGGTTGGAGCTGGAGATTAGTGATGTGAAGTGATACATACAAGCAAGGTACATTCACACGACACGAGCAGGTCCGATGAACGCAGTACGCACACTGTGGATGGATACGATACACAGTACAAACACGAACAACCTGCCCTAGGCGGACGTAGACAGGGGCATATATATATATATATATATATGGTGCTGCATGCACGTCCCTTATTACGTAAGCAACCGGCTGCATCATCATCAGTGGATGGGGTCAGAGTAGATACCTACCTACCTACCTACCTACCTACCTAGCAGATAGAAGAAAACAATCGAACGAAAGCGGCTCCCATCAAGTCACCTCAATCGACTACTTTAACATGTATTTGATTTGTTGAGTGCTCATCATTCACCACGCACCAGCGTACGTACACCCGAATCCAGCGGATGATTGGTGCGATCAATGATTTTCGCTCCCAGTGTACTCCCAGTGTACTCGCGAGCGAGCCACTCCTTGCTTCGAGGCGTGGGAACATTCAATAATCCAACGATTTGGTGGCTGGTGCCCCCTAACATAGGGCCCGACAGGAGGAAGTTTTGAACCAGAACCTCTATCTATCACCTTCACTCCTGCATCGATCCATATTTTTTATATTTTGGATATATAATGCCATCCAAATTATGAGGCTATCTATTAGTACAGTTACACGCATTTGCTGTACTGACAGCCGTACAGCGAGATAGGTACATTATATGTGCCGTAAAAAGCGCGTATGGCTGGTGCGCGTGCCAACGTGCGTGCGTGCTGCGCCGCCATCAGCACCAGCTGACCTCGGCCGTTAGTTACCGAGTGTTCGTTGTACAACATGTCGCATCCTGCATTAGAAGGACTGTGTCGAGAGCGCGTGTTCGCACAATGGATGGTGAGCGAGCGAGTCGCGGGGCGGGGATGGAGTGAGCTTGGAGTGGCTGATGATGACACCAGTGATGTTTGTACAAAAGAGCAAGTTGCTCATAATTTCTTGAGACATACACGCACAAAATTTGTTTCGTATGTGTTTCGTATGCGTACTTTATACTTTCGTATGCGTACAATCGTACAATCGTACAATAGTACAATAGTACAATCGGTCCAGTTGTTATTCCTCGTATGCATGCACGTGAACGGCTGAAGGCTTGGTCCACATGTGATGACTATGAAGCATTCTGGCGCCATCAGTGTCGCTGCTTGCTGCCGCAGCAGGACTCCGACGCGATCGTCGATGGGTTGCTTGTATGGCTATTCCCGTCTGTGATGTCGCGGTTTCGTGGTGTGTGTATGTGTATGTGTGTATGTGTGTGTGTTAAGGGGTGTTACACTGTGGGCGACTCGCCCGTAATCAACTGAATAAAAATCCC
Source organism: Volvox reticuliferus (assembly GCA_019650235.1). Classification (NCBI taxonomy): domain Eukaryota; kingdom Viridiplantae; phylum Chlorophyta; class Chlorophyceae; order Chlamydomonadales; family Volvocaceae; genus Volvox; species Volvox reticuliferus. Next base: position 393,659 of record BNCP01000049.1, read on the forward strand.
TCCATCAGTTGAGGGTGGATGTGCCCCCACAAAGATGGACGGTGACAGACCCCGGTTATAGTGCTCTGCGAGCTGACCAGAAATGGAGTTGATGCCGCCGATGATTCGGCAGATTCCATTGGATACGGCAGATTCCATTGGATACCGGCGGTGGGAGCCCGGGAACCCGTGCGGGAAAATCACCGATTTCGGGGAAGTCCGCGGATGATGAGGGTGGATGGATGATGAGGGTGGATGGATGCGAATGTCTCGAAGTACAGTACTGGAGAAGGTAGGGGCTACTGCCAGGCAGTGGCCACCCACGGGTGAAGCACAACCCCCCTATCCCTCACACACATCATAATACTAGAAGCCGCGTTGCGAAGTGACCTCCTTGGTCGTGAGCGAGGCGCTTTACTGGCATCCACCGCGCAGTGCGTGGGCGTCCTGCTTTACATATGCATGTGAGTCACGCTCCACTCACGTGAATAATGTATGTGCCCACTACTAAGCCATGTACGTAAAACTAAGCATTGGCATATGTCATAGGCGTATGACACCGATGTCATCCACTCCAATGTGTGTATGTCACATGGATGTGCCTCTCCAGTGCGTTTCATGCGGTCATCAGATGGATGGTTTCAAACTAACCCTTTCGTTGCTGCTTTTTCAACCTGGCGCGATATGCGTCAACCGCCTGCAATGTTTTGTTTTATGATCCGTGCGGATCAGACGTGCGGACGGACCTATAATTAGCTAGGACCTACCTAGCTAGCTATAGGACTCGATGATTGTTTCTGAATCCAATGCCCACACATGTATCATACTTCTTAGCAGCCTTAACATTTAACTCGTTAGAATGATGACGCTTCAACACTATTGTAACTGCGGTTGTAAGAAACCTGTACGTATGCATGCATGGCTCTTTCAGGTACGGATTCCAAATTGTAATGTGAATCAAAATATTTGTATAAAATATTAACAGTAATGGGATAATTTTGTAACAGTGACATCGATTTGCATCTGGGTGCTTGCCTTCGCGTTGGCTAATGAGACTGACTTTGGCAGCGAATCATAGTATAGGGTCTACCTAGCTACTGGCCCAGATACGCAGTTCCGATACATCAAACTAACCTCAACATAAATTTTAAAAAAATGGCCTTTTTGAGGGAGTAAGCGCGAGCCATTTGGCTTTTCCGGAGTCCGCGGTTGCGCAGCCGAACGGACCAGTGGGACGGTCTCGGACCACTGGGACCACGCCGTACACTACCCACCGGAAGAATGCGGTCACCAAACCAACCTGTACCGAAGCTCCAGGCGCATTGGAAGCATGTGCATTATTAGCTGCTCATTATTTTGTTTTAAATTCGCCAAGAAATTCGTGAGGACAGCAAGGGACTAATCCATCCTTTAGGGTCAGACAACATTCTCTTCATTCTTACGCCAGCATGCATTTCTTCGTTGACAAAATCCGAAGCATTTAGTCGCGAATGATTTATGCCATCTTATCAGCATTTAAAGCCCTTTGAATATGGGCGCACCTAGGCGTTTCCTTGGAAGCAAGCACTTGAGACGCAGCACACAACCAGGCCACAGGACTAGAAAAACCAACAGATTTTATCCAAAATAATAACATCAAATGACATTTAAGCTATTATCACTTTATCACATAATGGTGAGTGTCGGGTCGTCCGGATGTAGAGTTTCGGTTTCCATGCAAAGACGGTTTGGTGCTGGGCGCGAAAGTTTCTCAACATATCTTCGCACACAACTAAGTTCAAAAACATCTTTATTTTTTTCGTCCTTAGCTTCGGCCTGTTCAACTCTTCTCAGTCCATGCAGTAGTTTGAGCGCGGCTTGCCAACGCGGCCAACATGTTTTCCCTTGCTGCTCTTTCGGGCGCTTCGGTCAAGCAACGAGATTGCACTCATCTGAAGATATGCGTCATTTAAATACTATTTCAGATTAAGACGGAAATTATCGTCGCCTTGTCGACATGTGTACGTACTTGCAGACCATGCGTCCCACCGCCGTAGTTGGAGCCCCTGCCTAAAGGCTACCATCCCGCGGAGCCCACCAGGCAGGGCCCACCACGAGCCCACCCCAGGCAGCAAAAGCACAGCTTTTGTGTCAGACCTCTAAAGGACCTCCGTCGCACCGGTAAATCCTCCCCAACCTTCGTTCTGCGCTGCATCTCCGGCCGGCTCCTATCCGCGTGTGGCTTTCTCCGGCGGTCTGCTGCTCTGGCGTACGTGACCAGCAGGCCAGTGCTCAAGTCGGGACGGTGCTTGGTAGTTGCGCTTAGTACCCGAGGCGCCAGCAGCAGCAGGGTGTGGAGGGCGCCGCGGAGTGCTCTTCGATGCTTCCCGGGCAGCCCCTGCTGCAACATAACAAACAGTGTTCTGTGCAGCCTCAGAACCAGCAGCCACAGCAGCACAGAACGACAGCAGCGGTTATGTTGGCAGCGAATGGAAGTGCCGCCGGGACATTGGAGGTGCCGGCGCTGGGGGCGGCAGAAGATCCGCCCACAACGCCCCGACCAAGCCGCCGCGGGATGGCGACTGTGCCACCTGAACCGCCACTTAAACTGCCACAGCAACAGCCAATCCAAACGCAGCATCTGCGGTCTCATTCGCAGCCACAGGCGGCACTCGTGCAGCAGCTGCAGCTGCTACAGCATCCCCCCTCTCTCCTGCCTTCACCTGCGGACTTCAACCTTAACCCGATCACTTCGGGACGACACACAGCCGCCACTGCCGCTACCACCATTGCCGCCGCCGCCACCGCTGTCAGCAGCAGCAGGGCCCTAGGACCCATGGGTCTGTCCGTGTCTGTAGCCGACGCCCTCCTGGACATGGAGGCCTCCACCCTCGCTCGCGAGCTGGGGGTGGGTAGCGATGGCGAGGTGGAGCAGGAAGCTGTGGAAGAAGAAGAAGAGGAAGGGAAGGGGATCATCTCGGGCGGTGGCGATACGGGAAACGGAAATGGGAACGCCAGCGGCGGAATGCCACGTCACGGAGAGGACTACAGTGCAGCGTCTCCGGAGACTGCTGGCACGCCTCCACCGCCGCTTGCTGGGGGCCTGTCAAAGCGAGCGTTCGGGCTCCAGAACTTAGGGAGTGATGGGACGCCGCGGGGTAAATTCTCGGTGGAGGGGTCGGCAGCGACGGTGACAGAGCGGGTGGCGGCGGCGGCGGCAGCGGATGAGGCAGCGACCGGATCCAGTGATGAGACTGGGCCGGCGGCGGTGGCAGCAACCAGGGCAGGCGCAGCTGAGGCGGCCACAGCGGCGGCGGCGGCGGCGGCGTCAGAGCCTGGACGACGGCCCCCTCCTGGGACTCCGCGGCAGCCCCGACCTGATGAGGCTGGGCGGACAGAGTACTTTACGGCTTGTAAGTCTCCCACAGCAGGCCCGCACAAGGCCCGCATAGACTCATGCAGTATAGTAAAAACACACACGCAAAAACTCATTGACAGCAAGGAGCTCTCTGTGGCCCCACATACCAACATCACCGTCACACATACACCGTCTTGCGCCGCGATCGAGGGCGGGACAGCACCAGACTGCCATCACATGAGCGCGTACGCATGCGCTTCCTGTATGCGGCACCGTTCAGCGTCTGAAGCCAGTACAGAGCTGTCAGTGCCATCAGGGCTGCTGGTCATGGAACCTGCTGGCATGACCCTCGGATGACGGGAGGGGGTCGGGGCGGGGGGGGGCGTTGGTAGGGACGGCACACGTGTAGGGTTGCCCGGTCCCCACCTGGTGTTTATTTGGCGGCGATTGGTCGCATCTCCGCCACCGCCACCGCCACGCGGAAACGTGGTGTCAGCCGCACTCGTTTCCCTCGCTCCGTGACCCCCCTTCGCCCCCTCTTCACCCCCCCCCCCCCCATGACTAACCGCCCCCCGCCCATTGAATCGAACTTTACATCATCACATCCGCCGCACCGCCGCCGACAGGCCCCACGCAGGGCTTAGAATATCAAACCATACTGCGCGTCCACCGGCGGGCCATTCTATGCGGGGCGGTAAGGAAATGCTCCAGGGGAGGCCGCGCCAACGGCGGCACCGGTGCTGGCGGCGGCGGCAGTTCCCGCGGGCCGTCCTGGTTGTTGCTGAGCGGCGGCGAAGATGGCTACGTGCTGTGGGACCTGGGCCGTGGTCGCCCGCTGCTGGCATCCCTCGAGGACGACGCGGAGGGGCCCAAAGCGGCGTCCCCGGCGACGGCGACGGCGTCGGTGTCGGCGTCAGCGTCGTTGGCGTCGATGGCATCAGGGGAATGGGACGGAGAACAACGCACCGCAGGCAGGTACGTGCTGTTTAAGCGCATGAAGGTGCAGATGGCGACCATCATGTTGAGCGGCAACGGTTGATCGACAACCCCCTGTACGAAAAGCAACAACTAACGGCAGCTCCGAAAACAGACTGAGGGCTTCTACGTAGTCGGAGGAAGGTTTATTTAACCACCCCGAATATATATGTTTATGAAAGCGCGTCAGGTGCCGCTGGATCGTACAAGTACTGCCGATATTAGTAGCGTCGTACGTTCCGCCATCTATGAGTCATCGGATGTCGTCCTTTCAGCGCATCCGCTCACGAGGGAACAGCAAAGATCGCCCAGCACCAGCGCCCTCCGTGTTATGTTCATTACTACCTCCACGACTGGCCTGGCTGGTCTCAAGTGAAAACCGCTGACACACCACTGACATGACACATCGTTGTCGTACGGGCCATTGGCGATCGATTGGCCCGCCGCAGGGGGGTCCCGACAGCCCGCCGGGCCTCGGCCGTGGCGAGTTGGAATGCGGTCAAGCAGATCCTGTCCGTACGGATGCGGGTCGGACCATCTGAATCAGATTCAGGTCCGGATCCAGGATCCGAAACGGAACCGGCAGGTAACCGAGCAGGGCGACGAGGGTCCGGAGCCGAGGCGGCAGCTGGACCGCACAGCGGCGGCGGCGGCGCTGGCGCCGCCTCCCCCGCCGCCGGTAAGGCAGCAGGCGACGGCAAAGGCAGCGACACGGACGAGCGTTTGGCAGCTGCCTGGCAGGTGGGAGGTGACATGTACCTCAGGTGCTAGACGCAAGATGTGCTGCCGTACTGTCCTGCCGTACCGTATGATATAAACACACGCAATAATTAAGCCACGTGCCCACGCATGCATTCGTGTATCGATGTGTGTGTATGTGTGTGTGTGTGTGTGTGTGCTTCTGCTTAACACATACACGTGCTCTCTTACCCGTCGTGTGCTCAGCTCATGTATCATGCGAAAGGTGCTTTTTGCAATGGTTGCGAGGAGGGGGAGGAGGGGGAGGAGGGGGAGGAGGGGGAGGAGGGGGAGGAGCTCAGTTCGTTCTACTGCTCGACTGCAAACAGTACTCTGGATGATAGTAGGCTCACGTATAGTAGCCTAGTTGTCCACACTGTCATCACGTTCTCGCCTCACCCCGGGCCCCCCTTTCCTTACCCCGCCCTCATCCGCGTCGCTCGTCACGCATCAGCAGGGTGCTTCATACCGCAATATGATCACCGCGGTGGCATTCGTGTCCGACGCCCGGTGGGCTACCTGCCACCCTGGGGGGGCAATCCGCGTGTGGGCAGCGAACGCGGTGAGGAAATGTGTGTGGGGGGGTGGGGTGGGGTGGGGTGGGAAGTGTGTAGGGGGGGCGAAAATGAGTGTATGTGTTGTGTGTGTGTGTATGTGCTTTCTGTCGACAACAGAACCCGCGTGCCCCCCGCCTCGAGTCCCCTTCGTCCAGCGGCCCCCACAACCAACCCCCTCCCCACAAATCGCATAGCTTGAATAATTAGTTAGTTGCTTAGTTGTTGGTTGGGGCATAACCGATTTACATAGTCGTTCCTCCGCCGAACACTGCGATTGCTGTCACACTTGCCCTTTTTGTTTTGAATCACTTGCCATCAGCAGGGAGTTACGGATCCAGGGTGTTACTCCTTACTCCAGTTACTCCTTCACTCCGAAACCCCCCTCGATCCGTTATTCCGTTGAGCAACCGACATATCGGCAGTATCTTGGGCTCTGGAGGTTTAGGGTTTCTTAGCGTTCTGGCTACATGTCACGACATATGAGTGCTTCTGTCATACTTGGTGACTATTGCGGAAATTTAGGTGAAGCCAATCGACGACCACTCGCTGATGACTTTCATATAGTTAAGTTGCCGGTCATCCTTTTTCCGCCGGCCGGTGTTGTCGTACAGACGTATTCATCTGCCACCCTGGAGCGTACGTTGCACGGCCATGTGGGATACATCAACAACATCGCTTCGTACGGCGGTGGGCGCTACGCCATCACCACGGGTCTGGACACCACTGCTCGTAACTGGGACCTCCTGGAAGGTCGTCAGCTGGCCGTGTTTAAGGACCACGAAAACGAGGTAGGTGTGTCTGTCTGTCTGTCTGTCTGTCTGTCCGTGTGTCTGTCCGTGTGTCTGTCCGTGTGTACGGGATCCGGGGTCACATAGCAGCAGAGGTTGCTGGGTGGAGTATCATTATCGCTGCCCGGCATTGTCGTACCTGATGACATAACCCCATGAGTAGCTTCGTCGCTGCTCTTCGTGGTGTGAGGTGCGTGTGGCCGTACACTTGTGGCCGTACGCTTGTGGCCGTACGCGTGGCGGCCGCCGAAGATGACATATACCGATCTGGGCCCCACCTCTCCCCACCACCTGCCTCCGCCAGGAGCCGTTCGTTTCTGTCTTCGAAACGGCTTCGTGAGAGCGTCTGAAGTAAAGAGTCATATGCCGTTCCGTTCCACAAGTCAGCAGTCCCCTGTATTTATTTATTTATTTACCACATCTCGTTCCCCGGCCTCTGCTGTGTGATTCTTCTTCTCGTAGGTGACAGCCGTGGCGGTGATGGAGAGCGGCCGAATGGCGCTGACGACGGCGGAAGTGGTACCGGAGGTGGCGTCGGCCATGCTGTGGGAACCGGCATCAGGTGGGAAGTACGGCGGCAGCCCGCTGAGGGGTGGCCAATCGGACGGAGGTTGGAGCGAGTGGAGCGGAGGCAGGGGATTGGGCGGTTGGGCGGTTGGGCGACTCCAGCTTTTACATATATTTTGGTTCGTACAGCTCGTACAGCTCGTACGGCTCGTACAGATCCCGCCTTCACTGGTGTTCACCGGTTCATTATTTCCGCTGCCCCCGACTCCCTCCCTACCTCGCACCTACCTCGCACTTCGGCGTGCCTTACTCCGCCTCATGCACCACTGCGTGTGCCCTCCTTCCTTTCCCCCTTATACGTGGTGGACGACAGGCACGCTGCTGCACACGCTGTCCGGCCACCACGGCTGGCTATTCGGGGTGGCGCTGAACGAGCGCCGGAAGATCGCCGTGGCCATCGGCGAACACGCGACCCTCTTCATCTGGAACACAGACACAGGTCAGCCGAGCCCGGCCGGGCCTGGACCACACGTACGCACGGCGGCGCCTGTCATCAGCTGCTGGGTGGTTGGGAGGGGCCGGGGGGGCCGGGGGGGCTGGGGGCGCTGGGGGGGAAGCAGGCAGGGACTGCTGCACCGCCCTTTCTGCATGCAGCAGGATATGCCCAAGTAACCTTGAGAGCGCTAGTCCAATCAGACGCGTGTGGGAGGCTCCAACTATCTTCATTCTGTCGGTGTCCTCCTCCTTCCCGTTCCCGTTCGCATCCATCCTCGTCATCGCCGTCGCCCCCTCGCTCATCGCCCCTTCATCTATCAGGTGACATGCTGCTTTGCAAGGTGGTGGCGTCCGATGGCTTGCAGCGCTGGGCGTCCATTAATAGCGACGGCAACTTCCTATGTTTTGGATCGGCGGTGAGATCGTACGGAGGGATCCATATGGTTTCACTACCGGGCCGAGGTATCTCCCGGCCCGGTGATGGTTCATTGACGTAACACAGAGCAATGAAAATGAGCAAGAATCATTCGCCCGTCAGAAAACGGAAACAGGCTTATTGCGCACATGAGAGGGAGAGAAAGGTTATTAGGATAGATGGATGGACGAAAACTGGAGGGCCCTATGACTGACTAAACCCTATGATTGATTGAAAAAGGGGGAACTTATTCGGGACCTTGGGTCACGACACCGCACGTGAATAATTCCGTACCTATGTATTACGACTGGTTTACCGTAGGAGGGCGTCGTACGCGTTGTGGAGACGTACTACGGTTGTGAGCTGGCTCGCTTTGATTCCACGTGGGTGGATCCCGACTTCCACTCAATCAGTGCGTGCTTTTTTTGCGACGACGAGGTATGCCTGTATGTGTCTGTGTGTCTGTCTTTCGGTCTGTGCGTGTGTGTGTGTGTCTGTCTGTGTTTTGGCGGTTTTTGAGAGGGGGTGGTGACGGGAATGCATGAGGTTCTGCGGTTCTCTATTTGTGTGTGCTGCTAAACACACGTGACAAGCTTTCCTCCACAATGAAGTCCTGATGGCCGTACTTTTAAAACCCTAAGCAATCACCACCCGCCTAAACACCCAATACCTTCGACCCCGCCCGCCCCGCCTTATGTATGGTATGTGCCTTTGCGTCCGTTCTCATCCATCCTCGCTTCCTCGTACCTTGCCCCGACTCACTTTCGGTTTGTACTTCCATGCCCGTCCTTCTGTGACGGCCATGCATGCATCACTCTCCCTCCCTTTTCCCCCTCCCCGCCCCCCCCCTCCCCCCCTCCTTCCGACAGTTGCATGACGACCCTGAGCACTGGACCAACAAGTTCCTGTCTCTGACGGGGGACTCAGACGTAAGTCTGTACGACCACAGTGTACGACCCTCACAATGTATATTGTACGTAAATTGCAACGCACCATCATCATGGATGCATCCGATTATAATACACCCGGGCTGCCGGCGGTAGGAGTAGGTGCTACCGAAACACGTACACACACACACACACACACTCACAGACACGAATTGTCGTACAAACATTTAAAAATCTTTGCTTCAAATAAAATAAACCCACATTCCGCTCCCCTCTGTCCGCTAAACCGCACGTTCGGAGTCGCAGGTCAGTTGCCTGTTCAGGCCCCTGACCTCCCCCCCCTCACTGGGCCGCTCCCCCAGCCAGCATCAGCAGCCGCAGCAGCCGCTACCTGGGCCCCTATCCGCACTGGGCGGCTCCAGTGTCGGAGTGGGGGTGGGGTCCGGGGTCGCCTCTGCGCTGCACCCGGGCGGGTTCGGGTTGGCCTCAAGCAGCAGCAACAGCAACAAGAGCGCAGTGCGCGCCAGAGTGCTCCACAGCGTGAGGGCGGCTGCGGCGCTGTGAGTGGAACTCTGGATGGGGACGATGGAAGTTATGGAGGGGGGGGGGTATGGGCGTCTAGCATAGCTTGGTAGGTGCGTGCGTGCGTGGGTTGTCATCATCACCGGTTGCATGCGTCACCGTGTACGGCAATGGCCCCGCGGTGTGCGATTCGGTCCATGAGGCCAATACCACTAATCGTCCGGCATGACGTTCGTACGGGGGGCATTGAGGAAGAAGATGAAGAATCTGCTGCGCGGGCACTGGTATGAGTTCGGAATGCACAGTCGTTCTTAAATCTCTGTTACTTTTGGTTCCGCTGAAGAAACCTGAGCTTCCCTTAGCTTGGTTTCGGGGCTGCTGGGCATTACGTGATATCGTACACCTGTATGTACGGCCCCCCTTGAGCGACTGCATCACATTCGTACGCCATCACCTTCCCGCCTGCTCTGCCTCGCTACCCTCCTTACGTCATGGTTCGTGTTCGTACTCGTACCGTAATTCGCCGCTTCATCGTCTGATGAAACACACACGGCACACAGCGCTGCTATCGGCAGAGCTGCGGCCGCGGGGGGAGTCCGAGTAGAGCATGATGATGACGTAAACCTGGTAAGTGCGTACGATTACGTCATTCTTTAATTTGCATATATACAGTCCTGCGCCCACGCTGCTGGACGCTGTTCCAGATGCAACCCTGGACGGCACCAGACAGTTGTTCGGTTGTTCCGTTGTTCCGTTGGTCAGTTGTTGGAAATAAAGCAAGGTAACTGGATGGAACAACCTGCCTCTGCGTCCTCAGGTCGACTCTCACGCATTTATTTTGCGCGTTGTTCGTAATGATGTACGAATGAATAGAAACCGTATTTGTGTGTTTGAGTTTGCAAATTTGTCCACATTTGACAGCGTCTCTCCAAATTTGCGGATTTGTGCGTTTCTATCACCTACAAGCCATTTTTTCGTTGTTCGTTTGGAGGCGGTTTAAAAACGGTTTTCAAGGTCGTTATAAAACCGTCGCGACCTTTGGTAGCATGCATCAACATAACAATAATGACGTCATTTCAAACGAAGGTTTAGCAATCGAGGCCGGTAACACAAACACGAACGCAAACACAAATACACATTGGGCGTGCCGTACTTGCGCGGACCTGCCAACCCCTCACTCAGTACGAGCTTGATGGCACTGGAGCCGGCGGCGATGGTGGCGGCAGTGGCAACGCGTCAAAGGTGCTGGCGGCCGCCGCCGCCGCCAAGACCATATCCGTCAGTAGTGGCTGCGGCGGCCATAACAGCATGATCGGGCGGCGTCCCGTCGCATCCCGTCGAGTGGCGCCACTGCCGGCGCGGCTCGAGCGGATCACCACTGACCCACTGGCCATTAAGGTTTGTCCGTCTTTCTTTGATTTGTTCATCTGTCTGTCTGTCTGTCTGCGCTTGTGTGCGGTTGAAGCGGTTGCGGTTGAAGCCAGGTTAGGTGAGGACGAATGGCGAAGCGACCGATTCTGTCGGGGGACGATGATGACGACACGACCTTAACCAAAGGGCCGTTGGAATAGCGGTTAATAACAAAAGATTGGATTTAAGATCCACGTCGCATGCACTAACAACCAACTGATTGCAAGGATACAACGAATTCTTTTGTGATGCATAATCCCACAAGTGCCACTGGCCTCTGTCGGTCGTTTTTCAGGACACATGTGATACCACCAAGAGCCCTCCTGGGCCTGTCACTGTGGCAGCCGCCATCACCAAGACGGCACGTTTCTCCTTACCAAATAAGGAGGACGAGGAGGACGACGACGATGAGGCGGAGGACAGTGGCATGAAGAGCAGCAAGGAGGCTTCGTTGAGGCCCAGGGGCTTTCACGGCGGCGGCGGCGGCGGCAGGGAGTCGAGTGATGACGGTGGCGGCGGCGACGGTGGTGGCGGAGGCATGGCGCCGCCGGCGGCGCTGCCATCCATCGCCAGCGGCAGCTCCCCGACGGCGACGATGAGGCCAATTAAGAAAATGAAGAGTGCTGCTGTTTCTACGGCCGGCGGCGGCGGGTGGACCATGGGTCGCAATGTGTTAGAGTCGCCGGTAAATAGCATCCGCCGCCGCCGTACATCTATTCAAAGTGTCGGTGCCGTCAGTGGCATCGGCGGCAGTCCATCACGGCCCGTCAGCGCTGGCGGCGTCTTGAGTGCATGGGGCCCTGGAGGCGTTCGAACAGGAAGCGTCCTGGGAGTCGTGCCAGCGGTGGCGGGCAGTACGACGGCAGCGGCGGCGGCGGCGGCGGCTTCTGCGGCGAGCATTAGCATGACAAGTATGAGCGCAGGAGTTCATCGTTCGGGGCCCAGTGCAAACCTTCAAGGGATGCTGGGAAATAGGTGCGCACGTTTCTGTGTGTATATGTATGTGTATGTCGTACAACGTCTCTGTCGGTACGGAAGACCCAGTCATGCGATAATGGCTACGGGCGACAAGGAGTAAAAGTCCATATGTCATTCCTCGAAGGCGGACTCCCGAGGCCTTCTTTCATATTGCTGTACGGGCGGTGTGTGTGTGTGTGTGTGTGTGTGTGTGTGTGTGATATGGCGGGATGGGTTGCGGGATGGAAACGTGTGACAGGATGTCAATGTAAAGGACAGTGTTGTACGGAAAAGTTTACGGATTTATGTACGGAGAGACCTGTGCTGTTCCGTACAAATGGCAATGATGGGGGCTGGGGACCCGTCCTCAGCCTCCGTTGGACTCATAGAATAGAAGCGGCGGCTCATCTGCCCTCTGTTCGACTGAGCTACCGGGCATTTCTACCGGTATACGGCTCACATAGGGCTCACATAGGGCTCACATAGGGCTCACATAGGGCTCACATAGGGCTCCATTGTTACTACTTCATCGTATTTATATATCATATATCATCTTCTTCACCGACATCGTATCTTCAGTAATGATACGTTCTGAATGGTGCTGAACTTCCTCCTGTGTGTCGCCCTTGCGCCTGATCACTTCCTCCTTCCCTGCTAAAACCTCCTCCCCCCCTTCTTTTCCCCCTCCCCCCGCCCCCGCTCCGTGGATCGGGGGATTTACGGCGCGACTGAAAACTCCAGGGATGCCACAGAGCTGGAGATATCGCCTTTCGGTCGCCGCATCGTATCGCTTTCCGGAGATGGCACAGTGAGAAGACCCACGGGTCGGGGACTACTAGTGCATTGTGGGGGATTACCAGCAGCAGCACTACTTCTTTGTTGCCGCCCTTGCAGCTGCAACTTCTATGTACGCAGCTGCATCCATTATTCATCAGATGAGGAGCAAATGCGTGATGAGATGGTTCACTCACTGGCCCATTCTCGAGGCCCGTTTTGTCCCTTCGAATTGCGTTACGTGGTTGGTACAGGTGCGCGTATGGAGCTTGCTAGGTGTGAGCGTGCGACGTGAGTTGCCCCGCCACCCGGAAATGGTGAACGAGATTGCCATCAGCCGGAATCGAACACTGGTCGCCACCGTCACGGAAAATGAAGGTGGGCTAGTCCTTGTTCCTGAAATAGCATACTGAATCAGGATAAAGGCTACCAAAGCTGTTTAGTCATTACACATTAAAATATTTTGCCTCCGATGTGGACTCGTTCCCCGCCAACCAACAGCACGCCTGAACTCCACCTCGCATTGGGATTCTTCGCATTCATATATCTGACCTCTTCGCCAACCATTCATCTTGCCACACCCACACCCACACCCACACCCACACCCACACCCACACCCACACCCACACCCACACCCACACCCACACCCACACCCACACCCACACCCACACCCACACCCACACCCACACCCACACCCACACCCACACCCACACCCACACCCACACCCACACCCACACCCACACCCACACCCACACCCACACCCACACCCACACCCACACCCACACCCACACCCACACCCACACCCACACCCACACCCACACCCACACCCACACCCACACCCACACCCACACCCACACCCACACCCACACCCACACCCACACCCACACCCACACCCACACCCACACCCACACCTCCTTGGCCGCCCTGCTCGCTGGGCTCCTGGCTGCGGGTGCTGCCGATGGATGGCGATGTGCTGCAGGTATGTAAGCAATGACGTCCAGAGCGATGTGTTCGCGTCACTGTCTGTCTGTCCGTCTGTCCGTCTGTCTGTCTGTTGTTGCTGGTGGTGGTGGTCTTCGTCGCTGTGAAATTTCGGGCCCCGAGCAGGTAGGTTTAGCCCCCCGTATCCTACCCCCATCCGTACCCCGGGGCCAATGGCCCCTATCGTCCCACCGCTGACTCCGAAACCCAAAACCCGCATCGTGTGATATCGACCTCCATGCTGGTGCCCTCCGCCTCGCGTACTGGGGTTCACTCCAGGCTGGGCCGCGGGGCCGCGTCCCCACTTCATTATTGAAATACTATATAATGAATTAGAATTACGTAAATATAATTAGTTTTGGATCGTATGCGTTACGTCTAAGCCCCTCGCGTGCTCGTTTCCGACTCCATGCCCCCCTCCCCACGTACTGTACCCCACAGGATGCCTGCGGCTCTTCTCTCTGTCCACTGGCCACCTGGTGGCGACGGTGGCAGCGCACGTGGGCTTCGATTGTGATGGCGTGGCGCTATCGGATGACGCACGTCTAGTAAGTGGAGGAGAGGGCGGACCGTGTATGAGCGCGCGCGTGTGTGTAAAACCCTAAACCCTATGTGAACGGCAGGCGGTGACGCGTTCGAGACGGTTTTGGTGGTTGGCGGTACGGCAAAGATTATGATAATTAAAGAAGGCATGATGTTACCAAATAATTTATTGTAATAACAAAAATAATAAATATAACACAAAATTATATTACTGTTTTATCTTAAGCCATGCTTGGCGTAATTATAATAGACCAGCATAGCGGGGCCGGGGTCAGGTCTGGCCGCTTACAGGCAATTCCTAAATAGGAGGAATGCAAAGATGACAATATGGGTCGTACATTAACTAACGATTGTACTGAGGCGCGAGAGCCAACTGAAGCAGATCGCGCTTTCCTTTACGATCATATACGGCTGTCTTCGGTAGGTTTCCCATGATCCGTACACGGGGCGGGCCGTACTGTCGGGTACGGCAGTCACGTGCTCCGACGATACGACCGTCAAGATCTGGAACCTTGGTGTCCCGGGGACTCCGGCTCTGGTGCGGGTAAGATGCCTCGGCCCTCAGGGTCCCTACGCGTTCGGGGGAAGACCCAGAGGGTGTTTTACCTGGGCCCATTTGTAAGCGGACACTTACACGAGATGATCTGTACGCTGCCGTAATCGCTTGTACGGGTCGTACATGTTCGTGTACAACGCTAACAATCCCAACCGACCTCACGCCAACGGACCTCACCATCCCACACAATTATGTGTCGTATTTTATTCCCCGCTTTTCCAGACACTGTACGGCCATGCTGGCGGCGTCACGGGCGTGTGCTGGGTGCCGGGAACCTCACGGGTATTGTCTGTCGGCGAAGACAGGTGTGCGGCAGACGTGCGGTTAAGGTATCTGGAAGGTGTATGTGTTTGTGCGAGTGTGAGTGCGTATTTGAATGTTTTTATATCTACAAAATTCACGCGAGCAATCACCCGCAAAGCACGATTTGTCGTACAGCGCTTTGTACGGCAGAACCCTCTCGAATGCCGAAATCCCTAGCCCTATCACCCGATCAGTCATCAAAGCTCCGAAACTCCCAGAGGCAGAGTCGATGCGGCCGATGCGCTTTGCAGCTCTCCGCAAATAGGTCCTTAATGCTTTCGTCTAAAGGTTAAGCGCCTGTGATGGGGGTTCCGGTGCCTGTTCCTGTGTGTTTTTCCTACCCCCTAGCGACGGCCCCTCCCCGCCTGTGAGGGCCCCCGGGTCCGCTGCTTATCAGAAAATAATCCTCCCCCGCACGTACACACACCAAGGCACACATACACACATACATGCACATACACACATACACATACACACACACACACACACACACACCAACGCACACATCGCCACCCGAAAGCTAGGCTTCCCCCACCCCACCCCCCAATCATATCAAACGCCTCTCCCGAATTCCTGATGTCAGGTCTGTTTTGGAGTGGGAGACCGGACCCATGGGTCGCTGCAATCCCGTGGCGCGAATGGATCACGTACACGAGGACGCCATTACCGCAGTGGTGGTGAGATGGACGGTGGGAGTGTGGACTGGTTGGGAGCAGGGCGTGGACGGGAGGCGTAGTCGAACCGTGTGCGGAACTGTGTATGTGTGACACGTAGGGATATGATTTGTTTTGGGGGGAGGGGGGGAAAAGGTGGGAAAGTGGGGAGAAAGGGGGGAAGAGGGGGAAGGGGGGGGGAGGTTGGTTTGCCCCAGCTTTCGTGGACTTGGAGATCTAGAGACTCTTTCCCCTCCAGCTTTTCGAGTCCGCGAAAGGTGGCGCAAACTATGAGCTCCTCTCCCTCGGTCCCACCACAGCGAGAACTGTAGAGCTGGAGAAACGGATGTTGCTGTGTTTTCAGCCGTACATTTGACTAGGGAGGAGGCCAAATGAATCACCCGAAGACACGAACACAACTAAGGAACGCAGATGTGTGTGTGTGTGTGTGTGCACGCACGCACGCATTCGTTCACACGCATACACCTACCTGTAATACGTGCACATGTAAAGTAGAGCATCGCTGTGAAAACTAACTGAATAATAACCTGAATAACTGAATAAACTAACTGACTGAAGTTAACTCAAATCGTCAAATCTCGGTGACGTGAAAAACCTCCGACCTGTGTGTAGGTCAGCCCGGACGCCCGCCGGGCGCTGACCTGCTCAATGGACCGTACGGGAAGGCTGTGGGAGCTGACACCGACGACGGCGCCAGTGACCCGCGGGTCAGCGGTCTCCACTGCCACCGGTGGCAGCCGCAGCGCAGCCAAGCCGGCCCTGGCGCACGCCGCGGCTGCAGCCGCAGCGGCCATTCATGCCAGCCAAGTGGCGAGTGATGCGCCGCACGTACCGCCACGGCCAGAGCTGCACCGTTTCGTGCATGATAATAGTGTGACCCATGGTTCATTCTCCCCAGATGGTCGCCATGTCGTCACGTGCGGGGCGGATTGTACCGTACGGCTATGGGACACGGACAATGGTGAGGTGGTTGTGGTGGTGCGGTGGTTGTGGTAGTTGTGGTAGTTGTGGTGGTTGTGGTAATGTTACGGATACGGTTGCTGGTGTCCGGAGCTGGGCGCCACTTAGTTTGGGAACGCCGCACGATTCATTACATAATAGTCGTACAGTATACGGCACACACAAGCACGAATAGACGGTGCTTAAGGCACAAGACCACTTTCTTGACGATCGGAGGGAACCTTTTTTTGGCAGCATGTCACCATCACACAAAAGCATCGCGTCCTGAATTGTTGGCCTGGTTAGGATACATAAATATGTCGTACTATGTTGTGACAGCATTTTGTACGGCGGAGTATTGTAGTAGTGGCGGCAATTAATCGCCGTGTCGTATCGTTCGCTCCCCCCCTTTCCCCCCCCCCCGCCCAGGCAAGCAGTTGGTGTGTTTCGAGGGTCACACACGCACCGTGACCCGCTGCGTGTACTTGAACAACTATGTGGTTGCCACCACCAGCAGGGACGGAACCATCCGCTGCTGGGACATGCAGGTGTGTATGTGTGTATGTACGTGTTTGTGTGCATTAGGTGCAGTACATCACTTTGAATGCACGTGCCAGGTAAGTGTGTGTCATGCACTCACGATTCTCGTCCCTTTCAAGCACCGTTGTTGCGCATAGGGCCCTTTATTTCATTTTTATATAATTACGGTAATTAAATAATCCGGCCTTGCATGTGGCTGGAGAGCGCCTGATAAACACACACATGCACACATCTATATATCATAATTACATATATATATATATGTGTGTGTGTGTGTGTGTGCGTGTGTGTATTGTGCATATACTGAATGAAGAGCGCACCTTCTTAGGATCACACATGTGTGTGTATGCATGTGTGTGTGTGTATGTCGCCCAGCTCACCCATGAGTCCGCATCCACTCTCCCGCCTCCATATGCATCATCCGATATGGGGTCCGTCTTTCGACCCTGCGGGCGCCTTTCCTGACCTAGAGCTATTCACACAGCCACCCACAGCAGTGACATTACCCGCCGCCGGGTTACGAACAAATCGGTGTATCGGTGTGTGTGTGTGTGTGTGTGTGTGTGTGTGTCGTGGTGTGGTTATCCGCAGCGCAAGCGGCGTCTGCCCACCCTGGCGCCTCCGTTCGCCCTTGAGAGCGACTCCTTCGAGGCCATGGTGCTGCTGCCCTCGCACCGCTGCGGCTACGGATTCCCCGAGGTGCTGGCGTCGCTGACGAGCGGCAGGGTGGTGGTGAGTTGCAGTGGACGGACGGATGGACGGACGGATGGGTGGGTCAGCAACAACAAGGAAGGTGTCCCGGACGTGGAGCGGACGGGGTGGACGACGTCAACGGATCTACATTGCTGCATATGATACACACACACATATATATATATATATATCAGTATGTATTAATATAAATAATATTAATGCAAACTTCATCAGTAAGTTTTATTTTTGAATTTGAAAAGTGGATCACATTCTTCTGGAGTCAATAACGGCTTGTTGAGATCAGAATCCATTCCTCCAGGGAGACATTTCGTCTTTTTTTCTCCCTTCCTATTTCGTGACCGCGATAGGAAGGGGAGATGTGTGTGTCTGTGTGTCTGTATGTCTGCTGTGTGGGATATCCTAGTTAGGATACGGCCCCCTCAAGCTTATTGTCGCCCCCACATGTGGCCACATACACACGCAGGTGTTCGACCCCACGTACCGTCAGCCGCTTCCCGAGCAGCTACTGCTGCAGCTAAATCCGGATCTGGAGCTGCTGAATCCGGCAGACCTGGAGGCAAGTGACAAATACGGAACAATTAAATTGAAGCGAAATCAAAACTCCGGCTGGACTTAGTTTATAGTAGTCGATAACGTTATAAAATACATACGTGTGCGGGGCAGGAGAGAGGGAGGGCGGGAGAGAGGGAGGGCGGGAGAGAGGGAGGGCGGGAGAGAGGGAGGGCGGGAGAGAGGGAGGGCGGGAGAGAGGGAGGGAGGGAGCCGTGACCAAAACTCCGCATGGATTTAGTCCGTCCTCGTCTAGGACTTAGTCCTCGGGTGCGATGCTCATGCATGCCTAGGGTGTCCTCGGGTCCTCGGGTGCGATGAGTCGCTCATTCCCGCTTACTCCCCTTTCCCCCATACCGTGTAATCAATAATGATGACGTCACATGCGTGTGGGTTTATGTCGTATGTATCGCATTGCACGCTCACGCCTTTCGCCCCCTATTCTCCTCTCTCCGCTCCTCCCTCCCCTGCCTCCTCAACCCCTCCTCCTTCACGCCCGGCCGCCCCTTCAGGACCTGGTCATTGACTTCCCGGGACTGCTGGTGATGCCAATACGGGACGGAAACACGATGCTTCACATGTACGGATGGCCGCGAGTTTGTGGCCAGGACCGAACGGCGTCTTTCCGTAGTGGCTTACTTGACGCCATTGCCTTTTGCCGAGTTCCTTTTTTGCATTTTATTTTGTGTTTCTTTATATTTCATTTATATTACTTCCTTTTCTTTCTTTCAATTATTTTATATTATGTTATTCTTTTATGTTACGTGCTATGAGTGCGATTGAGTCGCATTGAGTCATGTGGTGCGAAGCCGCGGTTCGGGTACTTTCTTCGACATGCATGCGAGATGCCGCACTGCCAAAGTTCCGTGAATTTCGAGGTAAAAACTTTACTGCTGCGACCGCCGAAACCTTTAACCTTGTAATAACCGCCATAACCGCCGCTGCTTTCCCACAACAGACTCTCGATGTCCGGCGACTCTGTCCTGCTCCGCGCCCTGCTCTCCGGCATCGCTGGAGGGTCGGGGGGCGGTGGTCGAGGAGGCGCAGGCGGGGCTGGGGGGCCTGACTATGCGGGTGACAGTCGGGGGGCGACGGGTATTCTTGGAGGCAGTGGCGGACATGGATTGTACGGCAATGCACCGCCGCTTCCACTGAATTTCGCTGGGCAGACACCCCTGGACCTGGCGGTGGCGGCGGGTCACCGCCGTTGTGCGGAGCTGCTGCTGACGACGGAGCTGGCCCGGCCACCGGCGCAGCGGCTGGCGGTGCTGCGGGTGCGGGAGGGTGATGGCTGGTGTTTGGCACGCGTGGGTCTGTGTTTTGTTTGTTTTTTCTGAATCTGATTTTTCTGAATCTTGTTCCGGAACTTGTTTGTTTCGGAATTCGGGTTTTAAGGACTTGTTCCGTTTTGGGGATTTGCCTTAAAATGGAACTTGTTTTTAAGGATTCGGTTTTGCAGGATCTGGATTTGATGTTTGGTTTTCGGATTTTGGATTTTCGGGACATGGGGATGGGCTGCAGGGCCACATCGAAGAGGAGGGGGAGGATGAAGAAGGACCGTGCAAGTAGAAAGGATGGAATGCGGCAGTGCAAATCCCGTACCCCCCTGGGGTAGGGATGGGGGAAGGGGGCAAACGGACCGCCGTCAAAGAGCGCGATGAGAGCAGCGTACTTGTGGTGACGGCACACGGCGATGGGGGTGTTAAGGTCATCGTGACCCGATGTGCATCACCCGTTTTGCGTCAGCTTCTTCGCGCCTTCCGCACCTCCGCATCCCCAGGCCCTCATAAATATACAACGTAAAACCCTGACATTTTAAAACCCTAAAACCCATTCTTACCCGCCGGATTCCACCGTCCCCCCCTTCCGTACAGGCTTGGCACTCGCTGGCAGTGGAGATGCCCTCCCTGCTGGTGTCCTTTCTAAAGGTTGGTTGGGAAGGTGAATAAATGAGACCAAGAGTACTGCACAGGGCCCGGGAAGGGGACGACCCATATTGGGTCATCAAAGATAAAACCTGCCCCCACCCTCTGCCCCGCCCCGCCTACCGCTGTCCCTCCTCCCCCGTTTCGTTCCCTTGTCCCTCCCGCCCTCTTCGTAATGTGCAGGCCCTAAGTCTGGACCCGGCGGGAGGTATGGAGGAGGACGTGCTGTTCGCTCCGCTGCGAGCCAACGACGAGGTCATGACGCTGGGGTCGGAAGTGAGTCCATCGACGTCGGCGATCATGTGTGTGTGTGTGTGTGTTTGTGCTTGTACTTGTTGGGGTAACGGGGAGGGTGCCGCAGCGGCTGCGGGGGGCAAGGGTCTACGCTCTCACCTCTCCTCCCGACCCCTATGCGTTGAACCGGGGGAGGAGACTCCGTCATTGTGGCCAAGTAACCATCACGGCATATACCAGGAACGCATCCACCTTACCCTTTTGCTTCAACTACCCACCCACCCTCCTAGCTAGCAATAATGCCACAGCGGGTTCAGTATCGTTACCATGGGCTTCGGCTTCACCGTAAGGATCTCCCCCCTGCTACAGGACCTGGACGCGGAGGTCCTCTGGTTGGACCACGTCAACCAGCTGCGAGAAGACCTCATGCACCTGCCCTGGTGAGCGCCGTGTGGCCTAAGTGCTGCGTACCCCTACCTTCCTGCTCGCGGCGGGAAGGCGACGAAGCGGTTGTCACGTTGTGATGGGTTCGTGCACTCTGGAGACACGCACACGCACACGCACACGCACACACACACGCACACGCACACGCACACGCACACGCACACGCACACGCACACGCACACGCACACGCACACGCACACGCACACGCATGTGAAATGGCTGCCGGGCGGGTGTGTGATTCAATATGATTATATATGGATGTGCGTGGGTACTTTTTATTCTTACTCTCTCCCCAACTGCTCCGAAACCAATAATCAGGTACGCCCAGATGTGGCCGTTGCGGCAGTTGTGGGACTACCGAGAGAAGCCCACGTCCCCCTCCGTAGCGGGGCTGCCGTACGTGGCTATGTCGGCACGCAACATGGAGCACAGCCCGCTGGGGGTGCTTGTGCAGCACGGATTGAGCCAGGTGCGAGCTTGGGGGGCCTTCTCTCTCTCTTCCCCCCCCGCCCTCCCTCTCTCTCTTCCCCCCGCCGTATCTCATCTCCCATCTACCGGCACAGCAACTCTTTGTGTCTTTGTATCCACCGTACAAAAACCCGCATGTACGACATTACATTACAAAAAACCATTTTCCCCCTCACTTCCCCTAACATATGATCGCACGTATGATCACTCCACTGGATTTGGATATCGCTTTTGTTGCATCTACGCCCCCAACGCTCTTCCCCCTCCCCCTTTCTGGGGGACGTCCCCCTCGCTCGGCTCCCCCCAGGCGCTTGCGAGCGATGTCATGTACGCGGTGCTGTTTTATAAGTGGGACAGCTTCGCCCGGGGGATATTCGTACGGGTAGGCGGGGGCGGGGCGTGGATTTTGGATCTTAGCGTTCGTGATGCCGTACGACTTGCAACAAATTAGGTTTTTGCGATCAGATATGCGATGCATTAGTACAGAACATTTCGTGACCTGGGCATGTAAGCAACTGGATCCAATCATGTTTCCGCTTTTGGAAAAGTAGCATCAGAAGGAGAAAAAAGGTGGATCGAAGTTTCGTTCCTGTGTGGTGCTGTGTGGGCGACTCACGGCACGTTTTCACGAGGCTGCTGGAAAATGGTTTCCTGGCCGCCCGCCCATCTCTCTCCCTCCCCCGCCCATCTCTCTCCCTCCCCCGCCCTTCTCTCTCTTCCCCCCTCTTTCTATTCAGTTCCTCCCTTCCGCCACGCTTCTCCTCCCCGCGATCCTCTGTCCTCTCCCGGCGCATTTTGATGTTTTGGCCGTTTTAGCCGTCAAATTCCTCCTTAGTCGAGTTCGCAAGCTAGCTATTTCTGCAAACTACTTCACCATTGGGTATTTGTTTTGTCTACATTTATTTTACCCATGCATCGATCGCAGCGCAAGGATGGGAATCGGGCGCCCCGCCCCACCTCACATTATTACCTTCTTTATGCGGCCGAATCTCCCGCCTCTAACCCCCTCCCTTCCAACCACCCCCTCCAAGAACCCTTGGCGGACGCCTCCATCTCTAACCCTTATGTGTGTGGGGGGGGGGGGAGAGGAGGGAGGGGTGGTACGACATGCGAGCGCCGCCGACTGTCATCATTCAGGGGTTTGTGTTCCTTGGCTCCACGTGCGCAGGAGAGTCTCGTGTTCGTGGCCTTTCTGGTGCTGTACCTGGTGGCGTCCGCGATGAGCGTCATGACATCCCCCCATGTGGAGTTTCATGAGCTGTACGACATACACAAACCCGCGAACGTGGTGCGTCGGCACGTAGACGCCGATGCTAACCCCTTCTTTTATGTCCATGGTGCCCCCTTTGCTTTTTCGGGGTTCCCAAAACACACGGACACACAGACAGACAGATCTGCACACACATCGTACCACAGGGCCATCATGACCACCACGCAGCACGCACTCATGCAAATATCTTGCATGAGTAGTGGTATGTCTGCAGGCGCCTGTCTCTGCCAGCTCATCCTGTTTCCATGAGGCTCTGCCGTACCCTGCCTGCCGCATCTTCCCGGGGATAAATAATGATGATGATTACCCGTGCGCGATTGCTGCTTCCGTGTTCTGGACTTACAACTGTGTTTCAACTGTATATGTCATGTTATGAATAATCAGCCTCACGGTGGAGTCATGCTCCGGTAGATACATGCTATTTCGTTTGGCATGCTGTTATGGTACACACACACACACATATATATATGTGTGTGTGTGTGTATATTGTGTGTGTGTCGTACTTACGTGCAGATCCGGATGGTACTGGAGGTCATCATCGTGGTGATGGCGCTGCACGACATATACGGCGAGGTTACGGAGGTGCGTGTCTTTGTGTGTATGTGCGTTTGGCATGTGACAAGAAGGGGCGTGTGTGATGGGGTAAGGAGAAGGGAAAGACCGCGAGTACGGCTCTGGTCCGTCACTAAGTATTGCTCCTATCCCCTCGTTCGCCGCTCCCCCTCCCCCTCCCCCCTTTCTCCCCTTCCCCCCATGTTAACCCCAGCTCCTCCTTCCCCGCCCTTCCCCCATGTTAACCCCAGCTCCTCCCTCCCCGCCCCCCCACAATATCGTACAGATACTCAATGCGGGCTGGTACATGTATTTGGCCGGCAGTCAGGGCAGCTGGAATGGATTGGAAATGACCTCCTGCATCGGACTGCTGCTCACGTTCGGACTGCAGGTAATGCACTGTGTTGTATAAACTGACAAGGTCCTAAAAACGCATTGAAAATGCATTAGTCCATTTAAAGCTGATATGGGCTGCCGTACCAACCTGTCGTACTGTGCTGCAGCTCGGCGGGTTCGAGGGCGGCAGCCGTTTCGCGATGTCACTAACCACCATCCTGTTGGGGCTGCGGCTACTCAAGGTGGCATCAGGACCTGAGCACACCGGCGTGTTCGTACAGGTATACGGCGTACGGTCACAACCGTCCATATGTACGGTTTGCAATAACGGGGCAGTGGTTCCATCTCCGTCTCCGTCTCAGGTGGTGTTGGTTGTTGGAAGGGCCACGGCAGGAAGGGGACGGTTTTGAGCATTGTAGCTTAATTAGGACCCAAGTTCTCCCCCTCACCCCGCCAGCAGACCTGCACCCGGGTCTATCCGCGTGTACCCATCCGGTCATGGTTATGGTCTGTCCGGGCCATAGAGCCTTCGCGTCCGGTTTGTACGACTAATTGCACATCGGGCGTAACTGTGAGCCTGTGATCTGCCTGACCTGCACGAACAAACCCTAAATCCTAAGTTGGGACGTTGTCGTACGCCGCGAAGCAATCTCCGTCCAGAAGCAGTAACGAGGTGGTGGGCCGTAACGGAGCCCCCATTACCCAAACGTCACAAATTACTTCACTGCGTTTTACAGCTTTGTCCTCATCTAGCTGCCAGCAGCTAAGCCAGTGGCCTAATTCGCCCCATGCCTCTGTCCCCCGGGCCCGCACGAGGGGGGAAGTCCCACCACATACACATCATCTATCGGTCGTCTCCCCGCCCCCCCTTAACCCGGCGGTCCTCATCCGCAGGCTCTCCTCCGCATCGTATCCAATTTGAGGTTCTTCATGATGATCCTGGTGGTGCTGGTTCTCACTTTCAGCATCGCCTTCTGGCAGGTCCGTGTCGGTCTGGGTATGGGGCTATGCGGGTATGGGGCTATGCGGGTATGGGGGTATGGGGGTATGCGGGTGTGGGGGTATGCGGGTGTGGGGGTATGCGGGTGTGGGGGTATGCGGGTGTGGGGGTATGCGGGTGTGGGGGTATGCGGGTGTGGGGGTATGCGGGTGTGGGGGTATGCGGGTGTGGGGGTATGCGGGTGTGGGGGTATGCGGGTGTGGGGGTATGCAGTTTCCAGAACACCCGCCCTTCAACCCTCCCCCCACCACCAAGGTACCTTAACCTCAATCTCCCTCCGTCGGTTCAGATAATGTCGTTCGACCTGCCCGCCGAGGAGACGAACCGCCGGGGGAAGGAGTTCGACACACTGGGAAATTCCATTGTCACAGCCTACGCGTAAGGTTTTAGGGTTTTAGGGTTTTTGAGTTTTTGGTTATCATGTTTAGGATTTTAAAGATTCAGGGCTTAGGGATTATTGAGTACTTAATCTTATCACAGTCCACCCCTTCTGGCCCGTGATCCCTCTCCGTGTGCGCAGTCCCCCACCCCCCGCCTGGTGGTTTTTCACGTGGTCCCACTCTTTCCCTCTTCCTTAGCTGACCGGGGTTCTGGTGCTCGGCTTCTTTTGGCACTTGAGATGTTCTCCTCCTCCGCGCAAGGTCTTTACACGATGCATACCCCCGTGCCCCTGTTAGGAGCTGCACTCGGTGCCCAACATCCCGGCGGCCGCCATCACGCCCCATTCATCGATAACCCTGTCCTTCCAATCCATCACACCAACGCCATTAAACCACACAGCCCGATTACCCCTCCCCCCTTCCAATCCTCCCTCTTATCCGATTCTTTCCCCCTCCACCCTATTCATCCCTACCCTCTGCTTTCTTCCCCTTCCCTCTTTCCACCCCTCTTTCCACCCCTCTTTCCAAACCCTCTTCACTCCCAGTTTTGGTGTCATAGGTCAGATGGATTACACAGTAGGCACCGGGTTCGCATGGAGGCCCTGGATGCAGGTGCGAGCCACACCCCAAGTCCTATAAAGGGACCTACTGCCGTACCAAACCCGTGCATGTGACGTACACGCCCAAGCACATGAAATTTAATTTCCCCCTAACATCGTGTTCCACGTTCGGCCGCTCCCAGGTCCTCATGCTGACGTATACATTTCTCATCACTGTTATCCTGCTCAACCTGTTGGTGGCGGTCATGAGCGACACCTACAGGTACGATATGCAGTACGATAATACTGTACGAGATAGAGGGGAAATTCGACGTCTTTAGGTGTGGGCGGAAGGCGCGTTGCAGCTTTGTGTGCCCGCCTTTGCGAAAAACACACACAGGATAGTTCTCCTTCTTGCCCTGGTGATAATCTCATGGCGTATTCGCATTCCCCCCCCCCGCTCCCCCCCTCTTCCCCCCCTCTTCCCCGCCCCTCTTCCCCTCCCCGCTTCCCCCTCCTCCTCAACCCCCCCTCTTACCCGTCCTCCTTTTTTGGCTATATCTCAGCGTCGTCAAGGAACATGCCCGGTCGGAGTGGTTGCTGCTCCGAGCCAAACTGATTTTGGAGATTGAGAGCAGTCTTCCGGATGCGTTCTTCAAAGACACGCAACGGTAGGCGGGGGTCAAATTTTGATTATGTTTACATCATGTGATGGCCCCCTCGATTTCATAATCAAATATGCGCTTTCTGTCGAGCTGACACCTCCACCCCGCACGTGCCTTGCCGCATAGGTCCTGTCCGCGCTGGCTCCATTGCCTCAAGGTGTGCGGAATCAGATGCGGAGGAGCTAGGATGGTCGCGCCGTTACATTTTGTGCCGTACATGTATATAATGTGCCGTACATTCTGGATTACGGCATTAGGGGATGGTATATCATAATAGATTGGTTTGGTATCGTATCGAGTAATCTTTTCTTTATTTGGTATCAAGGCGCGGCCCTGTGCCCAACAACACGTATACCAGGTGAGGCGCAACTCGTCATTCTTCAAGGATTGTGCTTTTGCCAGCTTTTTGAAAAACTGATGCAATACAGATAAAATGGAAATGGAAATACAAGTATACTCGTACAGGGAACATATCGACCCAACCGGTATCGTTAAGCTATCGGTACGCAAACTGCAAGTCGTACATCGCACCTACCTGTTTTCCCTAAGCCTCACTCACTTCCGATCTCCCCAGAACACATATATACACATACACATACACACACACACACACATACACAGCAAACACAAGCCCGCGCCCTCGCCCAGGTGGACACCTCCGGCGCTCGTCGGGGCGACGACACGCTCATTGAGAGTCTGCGGGGCCCTCTCGCGCGACATGTTCTCAACACCGACCTCAACAAGGTACGGGCGGTTTTAGGGTTTTAGGATATTATTTAGGATATTAATTGTGTGCGGGTTTTGATCCGGATTTGATTTGGTTCGTTTCCCAACCCCGGGGGACCTGGTGAGACGGTAGAGGTTGCGAAATGGGGGGGCACCTCTCAGAAGGGTGTAGCTCCGAGGTACGGCATGGCAGCCGAAAGAGCGACAGTGTACGGCAAACGGTAACGGCGGCGCCTATATGGCGGCTGCGGCAAGCAGTATATTGAACCGCGGGAGGAGGTTCCGTACATCCGCCTTGCTTCTTTAGTACGCTGATGGTGACTGGGGCTCCTGCTCGGGGGAGGACGCCCTGCCAGTGGGCAGATTGCATCTCCCAAGATACGAACTACCTAACCACCTAACCACCTTTTTAACGTCCAACGGATTTTTAACTGGTAACGTACTCGTTCTGGTAATTTCGCTGCATTGTTTCCATTTCCCCGTTTCTTATCACCGACCTGCCGTTTTCCAAAAATCGCGCAACGTGTTGTTGTCTGCTAGACCGAAGCCAGGCTGGTGGACGAGCTGCACGACGTCCGTGACACCCTCAAGCTGCTGCACGCTGACGTCGGCAACATGCGTACGGCAGTGGCGGCGGTGGCGGCGGCGACGGCGGCCGGCGGCGGCGGCGGCAATACACCCGACATCGCGCTGGGCTCGCCTGTGGCCATGACGGTGGCTGCGGGCGCCACTGCTGCTGCCAGCGGCGGCGGTGGCGGCGGTGGCGGCGTCGCAGCCAATCGCTGCTACAACCGCAACTACACCGCCAGCTACAACTCTTATCCGTACAGTCCGGCCGCAGCGGCGGCGGCCTTCCAGATGCCCACGAGAGGCTACCTGGCGCAGACGGCCTCCGGGGCAGGCTCCCCTGTGGGGGGGGCCCGCGGCGGCGGCGGCGGCGGCGGCGGCAGCTTGAGCCCGTATGGGCAAAGAGTCTTATCGGCGGAACCACGGCGGCGTGAGCTGTGAAGAGAGGTGACGGAAATGCGCTGTGTTCCGCAATCCGTGTTGTGAGTGCTGAACTGCTGAGCTGAGAACAGCTAAAGGAGTAAAAGAGAGAGAGAGGGAGAGGGAGAGAGAGAGAGAGAGAGAGAGGGGGGGGAGAGTGTGTTTCGTCGCCGGGGGTGAAAGAGAAGGGGAGAGGGGAGAGATGATGCTGCGTTGCGTAAGCGATGAGTGAGACGCGGGTTGATCAATAATGCGCAAATTTTGAGGCCATCGAAAAATCACCTCCTCCTCCTCCTCCTCCTCCTCCTCCACACTCTTCTGGACTCAACTCCTCATCGTCGTACAACTCAGCATCTGTCGTTGTCTGCCGTCCATGTGTGCAGTCCGAGTGCGATGAGTGGACGTGCGTGTGTATGTGTGTATGTGTGCGTGTGTGTGTGCGTGTGTGTGTGTGTGTATGCACGCGTATATGTGTTCATGTGTATCTGAGATTGCGATCATAATTCTTATGGAGGGCCTTATGGGTGTGGTGGTGCGCATGCGGGCCAGGGGTGGGCGGGGGCCGCCAAACACGAGCGAGCGTGATGTGTGTTTGTGGGGGGGGGTGCGTGGGGAAGAGGAAGAGCTGTAGGGGTGTATTTAAGATACACATAACACAAAGGTTAAGTAGCTTTCAAGAAATTATGAATAAAACACATTAATTATCATTTTGATCTAATATGCCAAGAGTGGCAGGAGCAATAGCAGTAGCAATGGCAGTAGCGGGGAGGGTTGATCCTTGATGGCTGCGGCAGTAGCAGTGATTCATTGTGACGAGAGGCATCGATGACATCTCCTCTTCCCATCCACCTTTGGGGTGGAGGGTGGGGGAAGAGAAATGTACGTCAGGGTGAGACAACCCACTGACACGGTCACAAACAGGCTTCGTCGGTGTCGAGCGAGACGGGGCAGGGAGAGGGGGAGAGGTGGAGAGTTCACTGCTGCAGCGTGCGGATTAATTGCTTGCTTGGACACGCGGCCATATTCGGTACCTTTCGGGCACCGTTCGTGGTTTCGGAGGTTTGCCGACCGGGAGATCTGACAGAGGTGTTACACCTAACGGTAACGGTAACGATAACGGACAATCAAATAACGAATCGTAATGAAGGATGCGATATCGCGGGGGCCGAGCAGGGCTTCCCAGTCGTACTTGTTCGTACATTCATGTCTCTTCCCCCCCCTTGGCGAACAAGAGTATGGGCTATGGGGTGACAGCGCCGTGTGTGTGGAGCTGCATATATCTATTTGTGGGCCAGAGCTCACTCTAGCAAATGCAGCCGATTGCTGTGCAAACCAAATAAACCGAATCGATGCGACAGACATATCTTGCATCCTACTACAGTTTTAAATGTTCGTTGAGTTGGTTGGGTTCGTTGGAATGGTTAGCTGATTTGGAGTATTGGAATTTGACAATATGGAGAATCAGCAGCTCCATTTCCTGTCTGAACTGTTCTGAATGAATGCGGCCCTCATAAGGCCTACGGCGTTTTGGGGTTGCCGATAGATATGGGTCTTGTTTACGGCTGCTGTGATGTACGGCAGCTGCACGCGACATCAGCACCACCCTTACGGATCCGACCCGTGCGCACTACGCAGGTCGGAGCTCGTATCATTTACATTACGACGCCAGCAGACTGGCTTGCTAAGTGCCATGAAGCGGGATACGGCGGTACATGGGTTTGGTACATATGTGGTGAAGTGCCATGTACGTAGCCGTACTGTCGTCACGTACCGCCTCGCGTCCTCCTGCATTATTCCCTCCCACTCCCACCCGGCTCTAGCAAGGACCTCCCCTCCACATGGTATCATCAGTCTTCATCGGTCTTCTTCCTCATCATGCATGCCACTCGGTGCTCGCGTCCGTTCCTCCCCTCCCCTCCCCTACCCACTCTCTAGCCACATCCCATGCGCTAACAACTCGCCGGTGCACAATTTCACTTTTGACCGTTGATTTGGCGGTTGGAGGTTGGCGGTTGGCGGTCGGGTATCACACGGGGGGCGCACACACTCGTTTGGTGCCGTGTCGCTTTTTATTATTAGCGTGTTGTGCACGAGAATCAACAGGTGCATGCAGCATACATCGTTTCCCGA
This sequence comes from Volvox reticuliferus, assembly GCA_019650235.1. Lineage (NCBI taxonomy): Eukaryota > Viridiplantae > Chlorophyta > Chlorophyceae > Chlamydomonadales > Volvocaceae > Volvox > Volvox reticuliferus. The sequence continues at coordinate 423,455 of BNCP01000049.1, forward strand.
ATGGCGATAGATTGTGTTTCGTAAAGGGCTCGCTGCTTGACCAGCGGGGGAGTGTGCATGTGGGCTGCTAGCCAGGTGGCGGTGGGGCGCGAGGACAACTTGCGCATCTGCCCGCACGAAGACCACGTTGCTTGTGAGGACCGGTTGCAGCCCACAGTTAGGATGTGCAGCCCACATGTGTTACAACACGCGGGAAGGCATCAGAATATGCACCTAAATTCATTCCATGCGTGGAAAGCCTGTGAGTGCTATGACGCAGGCTAAGCCAGGCATGACGTGCGTGACACGGGGAAACACAAAACTCCCATGTCCGGGATTATTGGTGATGGCAAGCCCTTGTGACAGGGGCTTAATACCCGAGATGTGCCCTCCAGAAGGGGGAGAGTGTAGTAGTTGTAGATGTACGGCACATACTATCAAAATATAATCAGGTGCAAGAAGCACCCTGTCAACATCTTATATATGAGGCCTTTTCGGCACATAAACACTCTACAGTCACACTCACACTCACACTCACACTCACACCACACACAATGCAGACTGATCAGCAAGTCCGGCTATCGTAGCATACCCTACGAGGTTAAGTATTTCATCAAAGGATTGCGTAGACTGCGTCAAAACTAGTACCTGGACATGGTGCCAGTGAGCCAACCAAAGACCCGCCACATGCACCCTCTCGCCTCATGGTACTGGCGTGACCAAAATGCGCGTCGGTACAGTTCACAGTCGTAACCCGTAAGCTGCAGTAGCTCCTCCCAGACAGTCCACCCCCGCGCACCCGCTGCGCTCACCGACGTTACGCGAAGCCACACTGCTGCTGGTGTACACAGCAACAATGAGGACCTCGCGTGTAGTCCAGCCACCCACATCCTTTCCTTCTTCTGAACCCCCTCCCCCGCTCTGCCGGCACATGTGCACACGTATGCATGCCGACCCACGATGCACCCACAACACACTGCCCAGAATTGGATGGCATTATTCACCGGTATTTATTTGCGAACCTTTTTACAGCTGCAGCACATACCAGCGCCGAAGCCAAGGCCCCACGCCAGGGTACCCAATTCACGTTCACCTGTTTCTCTGCCGTCGCAGGTCGGTTCAGGAAACAACAATTCGGGCCGACCTCTGGGCATCCGTAATGAATGAGCCAGTGTCGTGCTGCGCTCTGATGCATATATGCATAATAATTAAACCGTCCAGGCCGCGCAATTCCTTGGCAGCTAAAAGCTCCATCCTACACCATCATGGCAGCTGTTCCCCCGCATGCCCGCGCAGTATCATATTCCTGTACTCCAACGGCCGCTTCATTTCCCCCGTTTGGTACGTGGATTAATGTGGCCCCTCAGTTCGACCCGCAGTAAATCAGTGCGGTCCCGCAGAATGGCCTATGGGGCCGCATAGCAAGGAACACCCAGAGCCAAATGCAGTCAAAACTCGTGGACGCGCAAGCATGGGTCGCGCGCCCTTGCTGTGTCTGGGACAGAATGAAGGAGATCGGGACCACCAAGCCGTCCTGGCCCCATTATGTCACTCCCGGCGCCCCATGGCTTGAGAGGCCAGATAGAGATGCGCATTTCAGCGCAGTTACCACCTCACATAGGGGCATCATCTCCTTGCGCACACGCAACACCAGCAACTCCAGTAAGGCAACAAACAGCAACAGCGAATTCGGGAGATGCAGCCCCCCCCCCGAATTCGGGAGATGCAGGGGCCCCCCGAAATAGACACCGTCGCTTCCACAACCTCGACTGCTGGCTCACCACAGCAGCAACAGTAGCAGTGCAGAAGCAGCTATAATAGCAGCCTCAGCAGCCTCAATGGCTACACAATTATCACAAACAAACATTTGGCAGCAGTGGCAGCAGTAACAGCATGCAGTAGCAACAGGAGCGGCAGAAGCAGCATAGGGTGCACGCATTGTCGCCGATCGCGTCCAGCATAACCTGACCGCAATAACGATCAGGGATTGTTCGTTTCAGGCGAAAGATAACACCATTGCATGGCCGCGAGGCCCTCCCAAACCTTCGAGCCCTATATACACTTCCGAGCCCGTGCGTGTCAGGCGGCGCTCCATTATTCAGAACATACCGAATCCCAAACCGAGATGCCCAAGAAAGGACAGCCTGGAGCAGGAGAGGCGCCAGCCAATGCACTATGGCCCCTTTTCCTCCGTCGTTCAGTTAACGAGTTCCTCAAGGAGGAGACAATTCCAAGCAATCAATTGCGGTCCGACCACCACTAGACCCGACAGCCATACCCCAACAGGCCCTCTCCACGGAAGCATAGCGACGGGGTTCGTCTGGGAACAAGGAAAAGGGGGTTTGGGAATCTAGGTGCGCCGCTTCCTACACGCGTCCCGTCCGGGGCGAAGGCCCCGCACTGGTTCAGGGAGAAGGTCGAAGGCTGCATTTGCACCCGCACACATACGCCTACTGTTGCGATCCGTCCATGCAAATGGAAAAGGGAGAGGCACAGGGTAGGTGCCTCGTTCGGAGGGAAACGCGAACCGGATGCGGATGATAGGATGGGCTGGTGGTGTGTGAGAGGGGAGGGCCGGGGAAGGAAACGAGATGCATATTGCGGCAACCGTTCCCCCAATGCACTCCGTTTCTACGTTTGTCCGACTGCGGTGCGCTACACTTGCGTCCGGGATATGATAATAGGACTAAGGACGAACCCCTTAAACCCTTTGCCGCATACACACACATGCGGCTAGCCAGGGTTCAGCCTACAACAGTGGGAGTCGAAGGCGAAGATGAATCGATTGATGGATTCCGAACTACGTCCTGCTAAAGTGCAGCTCGAAAATGCCGCCTGCGGGAGGTGGTAATGGACAAGTCCACTCGCGCGCGGCATTGACCGACCGGACGTTCATCGACGGACAATGCTGGCCAATGTGGCGTCTGGCGACAGGCGGTGGTGGAGTGTGTGGGGGAGGCTTTGGTGTGGGGAGGGGAGGAGGAGATGGGTTTAACGGAGGGGGGAGGGAGAGTAAGGAAAGGGGAGTAAGGGGAGGGGGAGGGGAAGCTCATGTTAAGCACCGTAGAATAATGAATATCATATTATCTTATATAATTTGATTATGCACTGCCAGAACTCTGGTTTTCCTTATATTGAAATTAGCTCGAAAGGAATGTTCGGTATGCGGTGCGCGCTGTGCAGGCAGATAGACTGACAGACAGCAAGTCCACCGTGTGGCGCCGTGACGTGGTAGACTTTGAGACTTTGGTTTTGTTACCGGATTTCTTGGATTTCCAAGAATTGTCTGAATGCTGCTTTTCTCAGTGCATCAGTACTTTTCTTATTCCAAAGGAAAAATGACTAGCCCGAGAAACTTTACTCTCACAGTCGTCGTGGCGGTCATCGCCTGCCTAGCTCAAGCCAAAGAGTCCCACGGTTTCGGCCGAAGTAAGTAATTGAGTTTTTATGTATGTAATTTTCCTTGAATTGGGCCGATGGTCAGCGCTTTTGGGCTATCGCAACGCTGAATGCATGCAGGTCTCTTACAAACCTGCAAAAAAACTGGAGTAAGTCGCTTTTAAATAATTTCAATCTGTTGTCTTTCTACATGTGCCAACATACATTGCTGGACCGGCACACAACCCATGTCGGATGCACACATGGATTCGCAATAGGTAGCTCATAGATTTAATCCGCAGTGTACAATACTGAAAAAACATCCACCGGCACCAGGAGCGCTGCTCGTTGTATGCAACCTTGGAATGCTGCGATGGTCTCGTCTGCACGATGCCATTGGAATGCACCTCCAAAGGTGACCGAAGCGAATGCCTCCCCGAGTGCCGCAAGCAAAGTAAGTTGTTTTGGGGCCGATACATTTGTCGTAATAACGAAGCAACGATAATAGATATATATTTCTAGCTGGCGGGTGTAATGCATTGCGCGCGCCGTACCGTGACCAACTTTCGAGCACGAGCTCGCAAGAGCTCGCGGCACAGCGGAATTTCTCTTAACTAATACGTAATGCCACAGTTCCACCCACTACCGGTGGCATTGTTAGTGCCAGTACCGATAGGCATCTGACTTTCTTCTTGTTGCTTTGCGCCCCCAGGCCGCCCGTTTTAACCATGCCGAAATAAGCGTAGGCTTGACGGTTCAAATTCCAACATACACACACACACAAATTATATGTGTGTGTGTTTCACCAGGGTTCGCCTTTCCATCCTGTGTTATGTTTTTCAAGTTATTCTCACCACGTGGGTGGGTTGTATCAGGTGTCAGGCTCGACATCGCTGTAATTGCTGCATTTCTCAGACTGTCCAGCAAGCCGGTCCCATGGGGTCTTACTCATAGCTCGTTCTCCCCTCGACTCAGCCGAGTCATGTGTACTGTGTGCTGTGTGCTGTGTACTTCCCTTAGATGGGCCTCCCGGACCGACCCACAACATGTAATAAGTAGGGTTTCTTCTGTGCCCCCTGCGCCACCCGCCACCCACATGTATCCGACACAGCCCTCAGCAGCCTAACGCGGATCGAGTACCCCTCCAACTCCGGCACGACCCCGGGCTTCGAGGGCGGCAAGAAATACAAACCTGCTGTGGTGGTCATGCAGGTGTGTATGTGTGTGTGTGTGTGTCCTGCCCCAGTCCTATTTGTAATTCTGTATCATCCATCTGTCGTGAACACAACCAACCAAATAAATAGCAAACAAACAGCTACGTGAGCGGTTCTTGTGTCCATCGCGGAATCTAATGCTGTACCTCTCTTCGCGGATGACCCCGGTTGGTGTTCTTTCACTAAACCCCTCTCTCCTGCTGCTGATGCTGCGGTGGTGGTCCACATTCTCACGTGTACGCCGCTCCTCCCACTCTTCGCCATCGCAGGAGTGGTGAGTAGTGGAAGTGTGGGCATGCCAAGTGAACCGCCCACCCCAGTGCCGGGGCCGGGCCCGGACGTTCTTTGTCGCAAAGGCCACGTCAGCTGCAGTAACGGGTCAATGTACGGCAGTCACATTGCTGGCGCTTTCATTTCGTCTGCTAACAACCGTCCTCGTACGGCACCGCGCACCGTACCCTGCCGCTGTAAACCTTGTTTACGCATTCCGTTTTGCTGCAGAGGCTTGCTTGGGAAGTGGCTTACCACGAGCCGATGAGGAATGCTCTCACCCGCAAGCCTACTCCGCAACTTAGCGTGCACATTCATATTGCCCACCCTTCGAAATACACACACACACACACGCCAGATTTGTTGCGCTGCCTTCCTTCCCTCCTCTTACTTTCGGTGCTTACTAAGCGCCTGTGATGGGGTTCCGGTGCCTGTTCCTGTGTGTTTTTCCTACCCCCTAGCGGCGGCCCCTCCCCGCCTGTGAGGGCCCCCCGGGTCCGCTGCTTATCAGAAAATAATCCTCCCCCCCCCCCAACACACACACACACACACACACCAAAGCCAACACACCTCCCTTGCCCATCCCCTCCCTCAATGTCAGGTGGGGGGTCAACGAGGCGATTAAGCAGACCGCCCTCCACATCGCCGAGCAGGGCTACCGGGTCCTCATACCCGATCTGTACCGCGGTCGGGTGGCAGTGGAGAGAATGGAAGCCATCGGGGTAAGAAGCACACCAACCATTCTTAACTCCTTCCGTACAGCGTACCCAAACTATTATCTGATGTGATCTATACGGCAGCGTACACCATGCCACATGTGCGTTGGACACGTGTGTGCAGTATTTGTAAACTCATCCCCACACGCCCATACGTAAGTACGTAACAAGCCCCAGGGTTGCCGCTTTCTCAACCCACCTTTTGCCGTTCCTCCCCTATGGTGGCGGTGCAGCTTTCCATGTTGGAATCTTTACCCCTCCCCTGGACCCTTCCCGTACCCGTATTTTCCGGATCTGGATCCAGCTATCCAGCGATCTGAACTGGACACGCGGTATCGATGATGTGGTCAAGGCCGTGGAGTACCTTCGAAAGACCGGTGGGTCGTTGCCTGATGTGGCTGTATGCATATGGCCCCTTTCGGTGAGGCATATTATACATGTAAAAAAAACAATATATATATATGTGTGTGTGTGTGTGTGTGTGTCGCACACACACAAACGGACGGCCGTCCCCCTCTTCCTCCCCCCCCCCCCACACTCAATGCTCCACTTGCTACCCACTTGCGAACCTTGCAGGTTCCAAGAAGGTGGCCATCATCGGATTCTGCCAAGGCGGCGGAATGGCGCTGTGCGGGGCCCAGTTCGCCCGCGTGGACGCAGCTCTGCCCTTCTACGGCATCCCCTCCAACTTCACTGGCTGCAATGTGAGGGCCTGAAGAGGGGACCGGGGGAAGAAGCCTGGAGGTCGCAATAAGATTTCAGCGGGAATTTCGGGGTTGGGGGGTTGGGGGAAAGAGGTCGCAGTAAAGGGCAGTGGGCGGTCACCGGGATATGTTCACATACCCCTTCTCTTTTCGCCTCCCCCAACAACCCCCAACCGTCTGCATACTGACATACACACAGACTTCTAAACGTGGGGCCCATTCTGCCGCGGGCTGGCCCGCTGACCGTGACCATACAAGTGATATATACACGCTCACATTTTCGTCCTCCCCACGCCCACACCCACACCCACACCCACACCCACACCCACACCCACACCCACACCCACACCCACACCCACACCCACACCCACACCCAAGCCCAGTTGATACGTGCAGCTATGGCCGCCTGTGCGACTAACCGTCCGCATTGAGGCTCACCCACATTATCGCGCCCACCCCATCCTGAACCATCCTCCGCCCCATCACGCCTCGCTCCTGCCCTGGGGGCCTTCCCGGCAGCCGAGGCTGATTCCCCAGTCCGTCCCCGTTCAAGCACACTTCGGAACCAACGATACCGCCTTCCCGGTGGCCACTCGGGTGATGCCGCTGGTCGACTCGATGAAGGCCGCGGGTGTGGACATCAAGCTCTACCTGTGAGTGTGAGACCATGTGTGTGTGTGTATAACCGTGTAATCAGTGTTATAGGGTGATGTGTATGGGTGCTTTGCGTATTCGTACGGCACCGCACGGCATGGCCGTTTCTAAGACAGTTAAAGTTCTGAGCAATAAAGAGGATGAAATAAGACGTGGATTGGTTTGTTGATTTCGGCAATAAGTTTGGGGGGGGGGAGGTTGGGGGTTCGTTCTGGGAATTTGGATGTGGTCACAAAAGGAATGCAACTTTATCTCATGTGGTCTCTATGATGAGGGGGACAAGAGGGACGTCTTCCGAATTGCGGAAGGCAGCGTTTGTACGGTGACTGGCGACTGGGAGTCCAGCTTTGCTATATTTTCAGTTATGGATTATCGTGATGGCATATCGTACTGTCGTACTAAATAATGCAGGTATGATGGTCTCCCCCACGCGTTCTTCAATGCCATCACTCCCGCTGGCCGGCTCCTCATGTCGGGTAAGTAAGGCAGGGCATGCTGCAGCAGTACGGCAATACGGCCTGGAGCTTTGGACAGCTTTCTTAATCATTGTCTCTGATGGAAGTTGCAGCTCAGAGGTGCCGTTTTGGATCTACTGATTTACCTTTTTGTATGCCGTACACCCAGCAGCGTGGCTGCCCCTAGCAACAATCGTTGTGCGGCACAGTACGGCACAGTACGACAGAGGCCCTCCGGAACGCGCCAGAATTTACATCCTGAAGTGAATGAATACTGGCCCCTTGAACAGCGCCCCTTCTGCGTGCCCTCTGTGTCTCTCTGTTACCCTCCGCCCCGCCCCGCCCCATGCAGGTGGAAGCCCCGGCTTCAAGTTCCCAAATGAGACGCTGGTTACTCTGGCCTTCAGTCGCGTGACCAACTTCCTACGCCTCCACATCCGCCACTGACCGCCCACTGACCCATGGGTCATGAACACCACATTAGGAGCCGTAACCGTTTTGGTTTAGCCAAATCTAATTCCACATTAGCCTATATTTATACGGCAACTCTCTTATTGACCATTTAGCGTAGATTTCGTCCGTCTGTAAGTCCTCATGGTGAATGTGGGCCCTTTCCCGTCGAGCTGTTACGGTATGCCGTACATGTATGTATATGTATACTTAGGGCACCTGCTCGATTCCGCAAGGACATCGGGGCGGGTTTGCTCCAGGAGGGGTGCATCCCCCCTCCTGCCATTCTGTGTATGTACGTGCGCCGTACATTTCCTCCGTCGGCGTCTCGGAGGTTTGATTGTATCTCACAAAGCGATGATGAATAAATATTTAGAACAATGATGATGATGATGATGATGATTATCTGTACGGATATTGCACACTTTCACGGCTGGACTCGGTGTTATTATATGAGCGATTTGAAAGCTACAGTGTCAGAACGTCCATAGGGGCGGCAAACCCGCCCAATAACTGTACCGGTTCTCCACCAATGAATGTGCCAACCAGCTCACCTACAGTCTTATACTCGCCCTGCTGTAACCGGCTCAATTACAGCCCGGGGATGTTCCTCAGACTGGCATCAGGGCTTGACGCATTTCGCAATCAGGCGGCGGACCGAGCGGGAGCTATTCTCATCCATCATCTAAAGTGAACCGTCGGTGCGTACGGCATTTGTCATCGACACTGAGAGTGAGACATGCACAGGGACAGACTGCAAGAAGAGTAATCTTCCGGGCGCCACGGTTAGATGCGGACGAGCCGCAACACCTTGTGGACCAGGAGGCGCCCCTCTGAGGACATTCAAGGCCGGAGCTGTAATTCACACAAACCATAGATTATAATCTTGCGCCGCATGAGCGCTGATTGACGGCTGGTTGGTGACTGTGTTTGTCCCAAGTACCAAGCCGACCAATGAAGCAAGGAACGGTGGTGGGATCTAAGCGCACTACTGAAGAGGGTGGAGAGGGGTTTTAAGATCCCAAGACTAAATGGGGATTGTGTCACAGCCCTTTTATGACACGAACCGCGGGTGATAACCCGCACGTGGCTGACTCTCGCCGCCCGCCGGTGCATGCGGGGAAATCCTATCAGCCAGGAGCACCTGAAATACTTCGCGGTTGGGAGAACCCCATGGCGCGATGCGTCCTCCGCTCCTTTTCCCAGCTCCGTTCCATATGCATCTCTCCCTACATATATGTATGCATCTCTCTCTCTCTCTCTATATATATATATATATATACACACATACTATTGCATACATCATTTTGAGAGCCGGTTCCGACAATAGCCTTCATACGGGTCCCCCTGCATCACCATGCGTACCTGCGTACCATTGCTCCTCGCGCTTCTGTACGCCTCGCGATGATTTAGGATCACCCCATATCAGCATACCGATACAACATACGACATAGTGGGGCTCCTCGCAGCCGGCGGCACCATCCGCGCCCGTTCTTCTCTCACATCCTCTTCACTTCTTCTTCGTTGTTATCAGCTTACCCCTTCTTGGATTCCATAGATCCATACTTTTTGAAGGTGCACAAAGCAGCCTCCCGCGGGGTACCAGTTACACGACCCGGCCCATAAGCACACGCTCATGCGCTCCCAGGCCGCCGCCCTCGTCACCCTCCCGCCATACCCCCCCACACACACTTCTTTCCCCCTACGCCTCCGTTACTCCGTCTGCGCATCTTCGCGTTGACGCCTCGCCGCTAGCAGCCGCCGGTATACATCCCGACTGATGGGGCCGTACCTGCCACGAAAACCAACAATCGACAATAATGTTTGTTTTAGGCGGGGGCCCCGCGAGTAGCGGATCGGGCAAATAGGCTATCATGAGGACAGGAGGACAGCAGGGAGGGCAAGAGGAGGGTTGCTGAGGAAACAGGACGACTGCAGGAATGTCATGCGCTGTGTTTTGCAGCATGTCTAAGTACTATCGATCGATAGATTACTGAGATCTGCTCTGAGCGCCAGTACGGCCGGCTCCGAAAGTACATTGTATTATTGTATATTATTGTGTTATTAGAAAAATGTATCGGAAAAAAGTAAGAGGCCGCTGCTGCCTTTTGGAAAGGCTCAACTTAATCTTTGAAGATATGAATACGCAGTCCTAGGGTTTTTGTGCAGTGCAGTGCCTAAATTGGCAATAGTTATGTGAGTTGGTTCCGACCTGATGCCGAATGCCTTGTAGCAGGCCTTATCGGCAATGGTCACGCGGTCATCCTGAGGCCGCCGGGAGAAGCCACCGCCGCCACCGCCGCCAGCACGTCGCACGACTGTCGCCTCCTCCAGGGCCTCCTCCTCAGCCACGATCATCTGCCAATGCAGGGCGGGTTGTGGACTGGGTTATGGGTTGGGGTGGAATGGCGAGTATAAACCCGTACATGGACCCGTACAAAGCGTGTGAGTACGCAGCTACGCACATACGAACGGAGACTAGCACTGCTCCACACTGCCCCCACGAAGCCCACTGCACACTGCGGAACCCTTCGCCCCGTTCGCGTCCCTCCCCACCTCGGCCGTCTCCCTGGCCACCACAGCCCACCACAGGTGGTCCGCCGACCCGGGGGTCACCTCCCCCACCAAGGCCGCCATCACCTCCGCCAGCCGGGGCTCCAGCTCGCCCCGGGCACCCAGACCTGCCCACAGCACCGTATAGAGGGGAGCCACCGCCGACTGAGGGCGGGTGGGCGGGTGGGCGGGAAAGAGGATGAGACTGGAATCCCAACCCCACCATCCGGTGAAGAAACACAACCCCACGTTGCGCCACGACTTCGAGGGATGGGGTACACTGCTGAGCTTAGGCCTCCCGCCCCGCGGAACATTAGTATGAAAGGCGGGAGGCGATGATAGCGATGATAAGAGGCGGGGGGAAGGGGGACATCCTCCTAGAGCAAAGCATCGCATCGTCAGACGACTGCGGCGACGATCACCAGCACACGTGCATATATATATATATATATGTATATATATATATATATATGTGTATATGTATTAGATTGATGCTATAATGATAATATGAGCCACGGCAAAAGCTGTGCAACAGCATGTGAGGTGAGTTGGGCGTTGGGAGGAGGGGAGACGAAAGGAAAAGGCAAATTAGAGTTCAAGACATGAAGAAGAAACCGGGGACCAGCGAGGGGCAGGAAGTCGGTACCTGCTTGGCCGGGAAGAGGCATCAAAAGACAATGACGACCCGAAAATGGTTTCTTGTTGGCCACAAACCAATCAACTGCCCTGATTGAACACCTTTCGTGATGGGCCCTGACTTGGGCCCCGATTTGCATTTGGATCCGACTGACCCGTATCCACGCACTCATCCGTGGCCGCCCCTCATTCCCCTTTCCCCATATGCCCTAATAGGCTCATCCCGCTCGCCCTCGAATTCGAATTTCCTCCCTTTGTCTGCTGCCGCCCTCCTGCTGCCGCCCCTCCCCTTTCGCTACCTGGACCGTGATTTGCTGTGCAGGCGTGAGCTTCAATTTGACCATTGCGGCGTCCATGAGCTCCAGATACAAACCCGCTCGGTCCACGACACTGGGGGGGGCCAGTGGGGGTGTGCGGGGGAGGCTTTGTATGATCGGGAGCCCCTGTGTATGTTGTTGTTGGGTTGCATACCCCCGGCAACCCCCGCCCCACCCTTCGGCCCTTCCATACACATTGGACACATACACACACACATACACATACATACATACACACACATACATACAAACACCCTAAGCCCATACAGTCATACACATATGCTAACATCCTCCCCTCCTTCCTCTTTCCAAAGTGAAGATGGCGTATCCACTTCCCTCTACACCCTCCTCCGAAACCACCTCTTCCCACACGCACCTTCCGACCATTTGCCGCCAGCGTCCCCCGTCTTCCTCCTCCTCGTGTTCACCTTCCTCCTCCTCGTCGACCTCGTCGTCTTCTCGCCCTGCTGGCCGCCGCCGCCGTTGCTGCGGCTGTTGTCTATTCCTCCCCGCATCCCCCCCGGCAGTACCATCCTGCCTCAGCGGCTGCGACTGCCGGCCGGACGGCCCCTGTCCATCCATCCGCGAGACGCCGCTGCTGGAAGCTTCAGCAGTGTATTTCCCACTCCTCTCCTCCGCATGCTCCCTCTCCTCCTCATCTTCCGCCTCCTCCTCGTCCTCCCCGTCTCCAGCACCATCCTCAAGATCGGACAACGCCAGAGCGGTCTGCAGTCTCCAGCCAGAAGCAGGCGGAGGAACACACGTGCGGCAGAACACACACAACATACGTCACATGTACGAAAATACACACACACACACACGCGCGCGCGCGCGCGATGTCTGCGCGATTGCAGACGATGTTGGCTTTGGCCTGGATCATCGTGACCACCGGGCAAAAGGAGACAACCTTTGAGGGTTGCTCGTCTACGACATCGGCTGAATAATAATTTTCCCTTTTTAAAACATATATGAAATATTAACAAATGATGTTAATTTAATTTTAATGAGTCCATGACACATTTGACGAATGCAAGTTGGTTGTTTCATCATCTAGGCGGCGCCTCTCTGCCGCTGTGGCTGGCCCGCCCCCGTCTCAACCCCTTCCGAAGAAATGAAAGAAATCCTCAGGTCAAGTTTTATCTCCCTCAACAGAGGTCCCCAACAGCGCCCCGCTGCACACCCATCCACACGCCTCGGCATGCTCTTCACACGCAAGGCTTCGCTCGCAACCCCCATCCCTCACCCACCCACCCCATCCCCACCCAACCACCCAACCAACCCACCTGCAGATCGCCCTGCAAGGCCGCCACACCCTCCGATATGTCCGCCATCAGCGCGCGAAGCTTTGGGTCCTGTCCGGGCCGAAGGGGGTTTCGGTCGCTCGAACGGCGAATAAAGTAAGATGAGGAAAGAGCCTCACTGCTTCCCGCCCGGCTCGACAGAAGGGGGGGCTTTTGCTTTTGCGAAAAAGCACAAGTTCCCCCCTTTGGAGCCGGGAAAGGGGGAGAAGAGAGAACAGCAACGATAATGCGATACGTGGAGTCCGCTGCTGGTAGCCCCGAGCCGGGGTTCAGGAATCACAAGTTGTTCTTCCAACCGCGACCGCGAGCCCCCCCCCAGCCCCCAAAGTTCAGCGCCTGTTCCGATAGTTCAACGTAACCGCCATCATCGCACCCACCAAGGCCTCCTCTGCCGTACACCGATTGCACCGACACACGAACCCGCGGAGCCCCTCCAGCGCAGTTCGCCGCTCCGCCAGGGGCGATAGCAGCGTCGCCGCCGCCGCCGCCGCCGAAGCGTCGTCGGTGTCACCATCGATATCGTCGCTTTCATCGCCTGCTGCCGACTCGTATCCACTCCCCACCGGCAAGTACGACACGGTGAGCTCTGAGCCGCCGCCAACCTTCCTAGCCGCCCGTACAAAGAGCGTGTCCCTGACGCGCCGACAGAAGCAGTAGCAATATCAGAGGCAGTAGCAGACCAGCCACGGATACACCAAGACTGTGCGGCAGCAGCAGCAGCAGTAGCAGCAGTAGCAGCAGTAGCAGCAGTAGCAGCAGCCATAATAGCAGCCATGGCAATGGTAGCATCAACAATTGAATTCGCGCTCACCTGTTGTTCCCATCCCTCCCCCGGGCCCCTATTTCTCAGATCGTACCCCCTCCCTGGAGCCCGTGCACCTTTTTGTCGAGCACCTTGATCTTCCGGTGTTCATTCAGGGTCACGGTTCCGTCCTCCTCCCCCTTCCTCCCCCCGTCCCCCCCTTCCCCCAGCCTCCCCAAGCTCCCCAGCCCGCCCTCCACCCCATTCTTTGTATTCCGCCTCTCCTTCTACCCCGCACCCTTTCAAACCCTTCTCCTAAATCCTATGCGCCTTCTCACTCCCCCCCTTTCATTCGCCTCTTCACTGATTGTGAGCCGCCTGCAGTTGGCGACCTGCGCTCACTGTTCCGTACACGCCCCCCCAACCCCCCGGCCCTGACGTTCAAACCCGCCCTCTCACCCCACGATGTAGGCCACCGTGTTGGGGAGGCAGCTGTGGTTCAGCATCGCCGCCTCCGGCCACAGACCCATGGGACCGCGCCTCCGCCGAGGTCGCTCCATGCTGCCTGTCAATGACGACGACGATCTGAATGACGACGGTAATGACGACGAAGACAGCGACGGCGGCGACAGCGGCGATGATGCTGATGCAGCCGTAGTCGCAGCCGTAACCTCATGTCGCGCCCAGAACACGTACTCATCCTCCGCACCTCCGTCGGGCTCCAAACAGTTGGCCTTTAACCGGTGTTTAATGTTACGAGTGAGCCGGGGACAAGGCCCGAGGGACGGGCCTAAGCGTGAGTGTGTTTGCGTTTATGCATGTGTGTGTGTGTGCGTGTGTTTTGGCTGCGGCGGTTTTCGCTCAAAAAGTGTTAATTTGTGATCGCTTGTGATGTGATGGAAGGAAGGACGGAAGGAAGATGAGCGGTAACAAGAAAAACTGAATGTTCAACAATAGCTACCACCACCCGGAGAGGCGGGGAGAAATCAACGGACACGGGCACAGAGGACGCAGCCGGACGCGTCTTGACCACCGAAAGCTGTAAATGATCCACCTATTGTCGAATGAAGGGGAGGGCTGGTAACCGATGTAGCGGATGGCTAGCTGCCGGATGGCCTTCTCAACACACGCCTAATGTCGCCGCGACCGGCTTTGTGTCCGGACATAAAGATCAACGACCAACGATCAACGACCAACGATTAACGACCAAATACATCTTGCATTTCAGGCAACTCATCTGGGGCAGAGAGTCAAAAATGGCAAAAGGCATTTCCTCCTTCGGTTGGTTCGTCTTCCTTCGACACTCCAAATGATAAATCTGTACACACACACACACACACACACACCGATACACACGTCCACATAGATGTCACCTTCTTAGAGCTGGTGACGCGCTGCTTAAGAACAGACAGGAACGCACCTGCACCAAATCCGCCAATGCGTCCGGGTCCCGCAGCCGCACTGGCAGCGGCAGCAGCTGGAGTGAAAAGGAGGATCGACAAGCGGGTGCGGACAGAGGGACGGCGGGTTAAGAGGAGGCGGGTAACCATCAGGTGGGGGGTTAAAGGCGGGTCCGGGGGGGTTCCAAAGGGATTTCAAAAGGGGTCCAGGGGGGTTGTCCGGTTGCAACGTAGACACACAGACAGACACACAGACAGACAGACAGACAGACCGGGTATGGCGGGGCCCAGAGGGCCCAGAAGGAATAATACGGTACGTGCGGTGCGTTGGGCTTTTCAGACGTTCCAAACCCCAACGAATTGGGTTTCGGAGCTCAGCTGTCGAAGCTCCGAACGTTACACGTACACTGCAGCGGGCGGTTGGTGCTGCTGGTGCTGCTTCAGCTGCTTCGGCCTTCGCCACTCCCTCATCCCCCGCTCCACACTGCCCTTAAGGAGCCGGAAAGGACTTGTCACAGGGAACGCGAGCGCTGCTTCCGTATCGTACCGTACCGTTGTCGTTCGTTACGCAGATCTGGGGTCGTTGTGTGGCTGCTGGCCCGACCCTTAGGGGAGTCACAGACCTAGAGCTCAAGGCAAGGAGCTGCTGCTGCCGCCGCCGCCAACCAAGCAGACGGCATGAGTCTGTGATCTCTAGGATGCTGCAGCTGTGGGTGCAGCTGTGGTAGCGTTTGCAATGCAGTTGCGTTTGCGATTACGGTTGCAGAAGTGGTTGCAACAGTTTGGGGAAAGGAGACCCCAGAGTACGAGTGCATGCAGCTGGGCAGACAGACTGTACGAGTGAGGCCCATGTGAGCTCCTCTGGAAATGCCCCTCCCGCCTAAACATCCTCTCACCATCGCGGCGCAGCTCCGTGACCGTCATAACCCCCCGTAATCGTCACGCCATGTGGGCGGGGGGTTGGGATAACCTCGTTTCCCAACCCACCCCCCACCTTCCCGTACACAAACACATGCTTACCCCTTGTTGCGTCTCCTCCTCGCCCTCCCTGGACGTCGACGGTTCCAACTCCGGAGGCGGTGGCAGGCTGCGCTTGCAGTCGGCTGCTACTGCTACTGTTACGGCAGCTGTGCTTCCTTCCCCCTCTTCCCTTTCCTCCTCCCCCGCCTCCGGAAGGTCCAGTCCAACCAGGCTAGAAAGCCAGGCTACGTCGCGGGGTGTATACCTGTGAGGGGCACACACGCCTGTGAGGAAGTTACAGATAACGGAAAACGGAAAAAAGTTCAAGAATCGAGTAAAGGGTTGCAGGGCACCTGCTACCGCAGGCACCTGCATTTCGGGGCGCCTTCAAGAAAGTTCATACGCCGTACATATCGTATATGATCCGTGTATATGATCTGTTCAGGGGGCAGCTGTACCCCAATACGGGCGCTGCCAAAGCCCCCCTGCCATCTACATGGTGAAGGGCGTGAGGAGGCCGTGTGTCGAGGACCTAGGGTTCGCAAATACACATACAGGAGCGTGTCTCATACCCGCCTCACGTGCACTCCGCGGGACGAGCACTCCGAAACCCAAACCGTAACCAGTCTGCTTCCACGCACACCCCAGCCACCTCAGTAAGAGACCCACCCACTCAACAATCCACCTGCGCCCCAACAGCTGCCGCTGCAACTCAAGAAACTTGGCATCAGCGGGATCCATATCCGCCACCGTGATGCCGCTGCCGCTGCCGCTGCCGCCGTTCTCAGCTTCCCCCTCCTTGTACTGCTCGTCCCAAGCCAGAGCCAGCGGCCGTACCGCCAGCAGAAGCTCTCCGGGTTGCACCGTCCGTGTTGTCAGCAGCCCCCGGCCGCGGTCACCTGGCGGTGATGACGAGCCAAGCAGCTAACGACAGGAAAAAGCCAAAAGAGTTAATCGCCACCAGGGCCCAGCCCAGGACAGCCCAGCCCAGCCCAGGACAGCCCAGCCCAGCCCAGGACAGCCCAGCCCAGGACAGCCCAGCCCAGCCCAGCCCAGCCCAGCCCAGCCCAGCCCAGCCCAGCCCAGCCCAGGGCAGCCCAGCCCAGCCCAGCCCAGCCCAGGACAGCCCAGCCCAGCCCAGCCCAGCCCAGGGCAGCCCAGGGCAGCCCAGCCCAGCCCAGCCCAGCCCAGGACAGCCCAGCCCAGCCCAGCCCAGGACAGCCCAGGACAGCCCAGGGCAGCCCAGGACAGCCCAGGACAGCCCAGGACAGGACAGGACAGCCCAGGACAGGACAGGTTGGTTGGCCTACGCGAATTCAGCAACATTAAAAACACTCCCAAATCCCTTGCAGCACCGCCATGATTGCAGCGTTCAAAACTTCCAATCCAGTCGGCCGAATGTAAGCATGCCTAACAGAAACCCTCCTTGCCATTCCTCGCGGCAACCAGCCTCTCACCTCCCAGATCAGCAATCCTCACGGGCCCTATGCGTGTGGCCTGCACAGGGCTCTGGCCTGGATCAGTAAACAGCGCATCGGCAGCCGCTTGCGCTGCCAGGGTTGCCGCTTCGGGTGTGCTGCCACGTGAGCGCTTGCTGCCGGCGGTGCTGCGCTTCGAGCTGGTGTCGCCGTCGCGTCTACGAGCCTTATCACCGGAAGCAGGAGGAGAGTATGCGGGAGCTGGGGAGAGGGTGTTGAAATCCCTGGAGTGCTCTGGGCCTGGGAGCTGGCTTGCCGACTCATCTGCCGAGGACTCCGGAATAGCCGTGGTATTTGGGGTTGCTGCGGACCGTTCCACCAACCTTTTAGGAGACCGTTTTCTGGTTACCCCTAAAGCCTGCGTTGTCGTCGGGCTGCCTATTTGCGTCGCGCAGCAATTAGTCAGTATAAATTTAAAACGTGCATGACCAAGCGCGAGTCTTACCAATCTGTAATTTTAATTGTACAGCTGAGCTGACGACTAAACGTGAAGTATGTCTCCAACTGACTCGTTTGACGAAAGTTGCCGCCGCAACGCAGCATTGTCGACGCGGCATCCTACCCCGCTCAACAGCTGCTTCTAGCTTACTGAGCATTTGGGTCATCAACATAATTTCCAGTATCACTAGATTTGTTATAAAAATGCGGAAGAAAATTGCAATTGAGTGTCCAGTCACGACAGACTATGCGAAACGATGAAGGACAGGTCAAGGATGAACTTGTTTCATGAGCTCAAAAAATGTTGTCAGTGGTACGCTCCTTACGGGTTAGATGTTCAGCCCGTGATGTGGCGCGCGCGACATGTATGCTGCGCGTTCATCGAACGCAGCACGCGCCCTAGTAGTGTTAGTGGTATTGCAGGAACGCATCATCACCATGAGCACCAGTATTTGCCCTGACCATCACAAGGGTGGACACTGCATAGCTGCAATCTAGCGTCCTCCCGTCCTGACCTTCACACATTGGTACCGGTACCTAAGCCAGCTACTGCTGTGCGGCAGGGCATGCACTGGATTTCCCTTTACCACCATAGGCTTAGCACCGCGGAGCTACCATATTATGATAAGGCGCTCTACTCTTTCGCCCCACAAGCACTGGAACTCGTGAAGCACCCACCGGAACTGCTGCTACGGCCAGACAGCGAACATGTTGTTGCCCCGTTACAAGGACACCCATGCGCGTCATGTACGGCCATGGAAGTCAAAGTGTGACAAACTTTGACTCCCAAGGCGTCGATCAGTGCACACCTGCTCGTAACAAATGCAATAGTTTGGTAAAGTCTGCGTACACGCATATATCGGCATATAATGACATGTTCAACGTAAAACGTAAAACGGAACAGCACGCGCATATGGATGTGTGTATGTTTATTGGCAACCCCAAGTACCTATTTTTTATTCCCTTCCGCCACGTTGCCATCACCAACAACACAACTCACGCATCTCCGCAAGTCAACATAAGTGTTTCCGTCCCATGTCCCACATGAGAGGTACATGTACACTTAAAAGGTCGACGCCATGTTGACCATATATCAGATCCAATGCCCACGTCCGACATCCACCACCGCCAGATCAAAATACCTCGTACATCCCGCACCGGCAAGTAAGGGTGGAAGAATGGGGTGATGGTACCGGTGGTGGCGATGCTGACACTCCACCCCCTTCTTGATTCTTTCGCTAATACCCACCCCTCCCCGCTGCAACCTCCGAAGCGGCACCCCTCTGCGATGGCAAAGGCAGGCAGCACCTCCGGAGCTAAGATCTCAAAACGGAATTACCCAACGAGTAAAAAAGCAACTCAACAAGCGGCAAATCGGCGATACGGACATGGCGCGCGCGGCGCCATGCACGAGGATGCAGCGATGAGCCTAGGGCGGACGTGGCTTAGGGCGAGACACGTGGCTCAGGGCTTAGGGCTCAGGGCTCAGGGCTAGGGAAGAAATCGTGATACAGTGGTCTAGGTCTAGGTTCGCCGATGCTCCATCACCCTGGGCTGTGATATGATAACAGACGGTTGCAGATCGCGGTGCTGGACTACGAGCAATCCAAATAGCCCGGGTGCAGCCTCGGGTCGGCTTACTGCCCTCACATCTTTCACACCGCGGATGCGCCGCCACCAACACCTTTGACGCCACCTGTCACATCCAGAAACAGGTTGCTGGTACCGGCGCTTCAATTCCGACTTCCGCGCCAAGCGCTGGTGCCTGCAGCGGAGGACGGCCACACGGCCTGTCCTGACGCCTCCTCCCTGACCCTAGAGCTCAACAATACGTACGGTATCATCAGCGTAGCGGCGAAGAGGCCACCGCCTCTGGATAGACGCAGCTGAATCCGACGCACGAGCCTAACGCAGGCTTGGAAAGCGCCCAGGATAAAGCAGTTTCCGACTGGCAGCATGTCATGAATTGGCGCTGATGTTGTCATGAATTGGCAGAAGAAGAACACATAGATTCCGACGCACGCTTAGCACGCACACTGTTTTCTGAGTGCCCTCTTCCGGCAGCGGCATGCACACATATCTGTGCCCACATATCGTCACCGCCAGCCATTCCTCACGCAGTCGAAGCCCTGACCAGCTGGCTACTGCAGCGCTGAAGACTCCGCCCCAGCACCCAACAGACTCGAATTAGCCGTAGACATGCTGGAGATGCCCGGCCTAACAGATATTAACTGCACAGTAACGAACATCGCGACTTGTTATCCCCCATTGGCGCCCCCATCCCGCACTGGTCGTCCGTTGGTTCGCTCATTTGCGTCCATTGAAGCCCAACACAAGGAAAATGACAACAGGACCGATAAATAGGAGCTCAACAGGCAGGTAAAATGTCAACCGTTCCGACCAGTTCAATTCGAGCTTTCAATATGATCACGTCGATTGACTTAAGAAGGAGCGCAACAGCAACAACTAAAACTGCGGGGTGATCTCCGTGGCGCCGAGATATGAAAATGGCGTCCAAGCATCAGGGACTGCAAACGCCACGCAAAGCAATAACCCTAGGTCTCACAAGTCCTGGATGCCGACCCATATACCAACCAATCCCCAACATGTGTGTGTGTGTGTATGTTTTTGAGGTATGCCCGTGCCCACGGCCCACCGGCGGCTTGTGTTCCGGGGCCCTCTCCTTCCTGGGGGTTTCCCTTCCTCCACACCCCCAGGCTCTCTTGCGCCTGGGACAGTCGTCTCTGGCTCTGTCGCGCGTGGGCTACTGAGACCGGATCTGACCGGATCCGCTGCATTCACCTCCTCGTTATCTTACGACCTATGCCGCATACCCTGTCTCACGCCATAGGGGTCTCTAACAAGGCGTCGCAAGGCAAGGCGAGTGGGCCCCCTATGCACACTCGAGCTGGCAGGTTGTCAGGGCTCCTGTTACCTTCTTTAGAAGTTTAGCTCCGTACGGTACGATATCTTCTAACCGCTAGCCCCCTTCGACCTCCATCACTGCGTGCGTTCGTCCACGATCGCAATTCCTTTCCGACCCAGGCGGCGGAAAAGTCCGTTTGGCTGAATTGTGCGGGTGGCGGGGTCTGCAGGTCCAGGGTGACCGGAGCCTACCGGTGCGGATGTGGTTGGGGTGGCACAAGGCCCACTAAGCCGCACTTCGCACGTACCCAGCCCTCCTTTGGAATCGATTCCAGCTGCCGCTCGCGCCAGTCCTCCGGCCAGGGTTGAAGACCCAACTGCACGGCTAGCGATAGGAACAGCTGGTCCAGATGGCATAGAGCGTGACCAAAGCTACAAAAGAAGAGGTTAAGATGCCGGGGCGGTCGGGAGGCGAACAAAGCCAAGTGGATGGAAGGCATGGAGGGTGACAAGTGTGTGTGTGTATGCATATGTGTGTGTGCATATATATATATATATGTGTGTGTGTGTGTGTGTGTGTGTGTGTGATGGAGAGTGTGTGAGAGAGAGATGGGGCCTTAAGGGCTATGGTGTGAGGAGGCGGGAAGGTTGAGAAGTGATGGTGAAGCGAAGGAGTCGTGCTTCGGTGTGAGAGTGAGAGTGCGAGTCCGGGGGTAGCGGTGTGTGTGTGTGTGTGTGTGTGTGTGTGCGCGCGTGTGTGTGTATAATGGAATGGTGGGAAAGACCTCAAGAGATGATAGTGATGAAAGATTAAAACGGGGAGAGGCGGGGCGCTGGAGGCCTTTCAGCTCCCGAACACCGAGAAATGACGACGAGGTGGAGGAGGTAGCGGTCCAGGGCCAGATGCTCCCTTCAAGAACACATGCGGGCTTCGAGACCGACCTCTGCTTCTCGCCTCTTTAATTTCCCATCTCAAAGACAGCTCGACTACAATAACAGCAATTACCGGTACTCCAACCCTGGTCCCCGCGTTTCTGACCATTACCGTACCTGTACCACCGCTGGTCGTACACTTGTCGCGCCATGAGCGGCTCCAAGTCCCCCGTACTGCATGTGTCGAAGTCCAAACTGCCCCTCTTCGCCAGCTTCTCAGAGGACCAGATGTGGATCTACAGGTGCCAGGGGGCCATGGAGGGCCACGGAGGGTCAATAATAGCTTGTCTGAGGCGGTGGGTCGCCTTAGTCACCGAGCGCCATGTTCCGTTGACTTTAAAAAAACATGTCAAATATTAATAAAGATAAATCGAAACGCAACCAACTGTGAAGCCCAACGACCAGTGATCCCCCAAAAAAGCCAATTACTAAAGCAGCTTTTATAATGTTTACGTGGTTTGGCCGAAACTTTCTGTATATTCCATTTTTATGATAATTGCGAAAACGCATCATAACAACGAAAAAATGCCAGAATGCCATACTTGCGACGTATATGTATATATTCCTCACGTCTGCCAGAGTGGTGTTCCAGCCAAGTCCAGACCGCATGAGCAGCAACGCCGCGTTGTCTCCGGCATTTAGATCCAACAGCAAGTCAAACTGCATCAGCAACTGCTTGGCGACTGCCTCGTGGGCCTCCCCAATGCCGTACAGCGGGCTGTGGAAGGCACGCTCGCCCACCAGCGTCCTGTATGCCATCATTCCGCCGCAACGGGCGTCCACCATCAAGGCACGCATGACATGTCACGTTTCCAGTGGGCGTCGCGTTGGGAACCAAATGCCGTCCTCACCGGCGAGAGAGTAATCAAAACATAAAAAACAATGGAACTAAACCCCAAGTCAACGAGAGTACGGGATTATTTGAAGCGGGCCCGGCGAGGTACGACAGCGCCGAAGAAAGGTACGGGCACCCGAGAGGTGGAGGGAGATGGGAGGGACGGGGGAGGATAAGGACTGGGACGATAAATCTACCGACATGGATGTATCATAATATATCCCGCGCCCAACACCCAATCCCCTCCCTTGCCCTCCCCTCTCGACAACTCCGGCCGTCAGATACAGGGTTGTTACTGTAGCCTTCTTTTCGCCTTCCTGACGTCTTCCTGCTCCCGCCCCTCACCGAATGTTGTAGTTATCCGCGACTGGCGGAGAGTACACCTCCCAGTCGGCGGCGGACCGATTACAAAAATGCTCCGTGAAATTTGCCGCCGACATCGCCCTATCGCGCTTCATCTGCACCATCATGTACCGGATGTTACTCGCCAGACGCCCCAAAGGCTCCCTGTGCGCAGAGAATGATTGGGCGGGGGCCGATCGCGGTGCGACCCGATGGACGGGAACGGGAGATGCCGAGAGGGAAGCAGCCAGCGGTGGGCGATAGGCAACACGTATCCATCAGTCCATCAGTCCATCAGTCCATCACCACCATGGGGAATTGTGGATCCCGCGGGCCTTGCAAGTAGCGGCCTTTCCGCCCATCCGCATGGACGAAACTTAGCCACCCCGGCACCTCCACTCAGCACGCACCCCCACCCCCCCCGGCTGTCATTACTCGCAGTGGACCCACCGAATCGTGGCCACGGTGACAAACTGCGGGCAGATGTGGGTGCTATACATGCTGTCCCTGCCGCCATGTAGCGTGTATTCATTTGCCGTGTACTGCAGGCCCGTGCGGCGAAAGTGCTCGAGGCGGCGGGAGCAGTCCCGCAGGAACGAGCGGCGTTCCATAATGCCGTACCGGGGGCAAACCCTGTGTACAACAAGGTTGTGAAGCGGACAGTTGGGGACAGGCTGAGCCTGAATGGTGAGGAGTGGGATTAGGGATGCGACGGGGTAGAATTGCGGATGCGCCCCAACGGTACCATACTGCCACAAATGACTTCGAATCCTAACGGTCACAACAAAAATGCAAATAAGCGATGCCTGCCTCGAAGTGGCCGCCATCCCCCATCCCTCAGAATGGGTGATCTAAAACCTGACCTGCCCGGATCTATTTCCCGTTCCCTGCCCGGCCCTGCGGTCCGCCTTGTCCCCAAACGGCATCATCTCCCCAAGGGGCTACCGCCACCGCCTCGTTGTGCCTAACGCACAATTCACCCGCGGAAATGGCGCACCTGTTCAGGAACTGTGTTGAGGCTTTCCTCCGCCACCACGGCACCGTAAACTACCCCCTGTCCTCATCCCCACACCGCGACAGCTCCACTAAACCTTCAAGGAGTCTGCGGACTAATATACCAATATATAATATATATAATATATAATAATAATATACTAGTATACCCAATCTGCGGAGTAATAGCGCTTCCCCTAGCGCTTCTTACCAGCCCTCCATTCTCCTTCTCACTTCACTTCTTCCCTTCCCTGTGCTTGCTAGGGTTTGTCAAAAGGGAGTTATCATAGCACAAAGCAGCAATCTTTCCCCCCTTCTTAATCCCACGTTCATCGCTTTCAGTGCTTTCAGGCTTTCATTTTTCGGCTTAACGAGGTGCGCTCACGCTGCCAAACACGTTTTCTATCCTGTTGCTTTACTGACCCATCGCGCCGTCACTCACGTTGTCCTGGCGGCCAGCTCTGGCGTATAACCCATCCGCACCAGCACCTCAGGGTCGAACCAGCGGCAGTCATCATCGAACTCCGGCGTGCGAGAGGCCTTAGCTCGGGGAACGGTGCAGCCGTTGGCCTCTTTGGGCGTATGCACAAGCAGGAGGACAGCGGGCCAGTTTTCCATGTGGGAAACACACGCACATGGGAAGACTACTGGAAATTACGCATGATCTGGTTACGGTAGGGCTCAGGCAATCATCAAGCTCAAGGAGGGGCTTGGGCCATCCCTTGTGCGTGCGTGGCCTGTTAATCCGGCCACCACATCTATGTGGCCGCAGGAGTCCAGCTGGTCCCCCCTATCCATCCCAATTAGACGTGGCTACTCCCAACTCACTCGCTGCAGCGGTCCAGCTGGTCCCCCCGGCCTTTGAAATGTGGAAGTACTCAAGTGCGGCTCGGTCAACAACCGAATCCACGTGTATGTAGTACAACTAAACAGCAGGAAGAGCAGGCGGATGAGTTAACGGATAGCAGCAGCAACAGCAGCAGCAAGATGGTCAGGTTAGCACAGGTGGTTCGTACACGGGCAAAACTGATCTAGAAGCCGATTTACGGGATAGGTGGATATGAGATCCCGTAAGACCGGCGTGGTCAGGGGGGATCACGTCCATGCCCTTGTAGCAATACAGTCAAGATGCTCCAGAGACACACGAAGGCGCTGTGGTGAATTCTTTAGTTGATGTGGATTTGGGTGTGCGGTCGGGTACGACAAACCTCACTGCCGCTTCCATTGACTTAACCCCCGACACACACACACACACATACACACAGAGTTCAGCTCGTCGCATGTGCAGTATCAAACACATTTGCCGCTACCCACCTTCGTCAGGACCTGCGCCACTGCCATCACCACTTCGGGTGCAGACGGCAACTCCCTATGGAGCTCACCCGCCCACCCCAACAGCAGCTGCGCCAGCAGAACCCGCCGTACCAGCGGCAAACCGCCAACAGTGCCGGCCGTGGACATCGGCGCCATGTGATGCGTCACCCCCTGCGCACTGTCATCCAGGACCTCCAACACGTTCAGAGTGCGACGCTTTTGCGCCCTAGCTGATAGTTCATCATGCTCGAGTCCACGTGCCATCGACGCATCCCCGCCGGGAAGCCTCTGGCCCATGCGGCTGCCATCGCTGCCTGGGCCCTCCCCAGGCCATGTGGTCCCATCGCCTGAAGGTTTCTCGAGCAGGTGCCGTCGTCGCTGCTGCCGCATCCGATGGAGCTGTTGCTTTCGTTGCTGGTGGTGTTTCGACACGGGAGGACGCACGTCGGCCGCTTCTTCCAGGGAACTGGTCAGCGTTGATGTGGGTTGGGGTTTTGCATTGGCGCCGGCTGG
Source organism: Volvox reticuliferus (assembly GCA_019650235.1). Classification (NCBI taxonomy): domain Eukaryota; kingdom Viridiplantae; phylum Chlorophyta; class Chlorophyceae; order Chlamydomonadales; family Volvocaceae; genus Volvox; species Volvox reticuliferus. The sequence goes on from BNCP01000049.1 coordinate 448,895, forward strand.
TGAGTCTTGTGCTGAAGATTCCGTGTTAAATGCCGTCGCAATTGATTGAAACGGAGCAGTATTTGACGCTGGAGTTGCGTTCGACGCTGGGGGGGCCGCAGCTGCCACTATGGCAGCTGCGTCAGCTGCCTGCTGCTGCACGATCTTTCGGTGCTGCCTCTGTAATCGGCGATGCTCCTCCAGGAAGGCGGTGGCGGCTGCGGCCCACGCGACCAGCTCCTCTCGGTTGGTGGGCCCAAGGGGGTAGGTGCTGAGAATGGAGGTCAGGAAGGCGGAGGTGGACCCTTGGAGCAGCTCGGGAGCAGCAACAGGGCAGGCAGCGGAAGGTGGCAAAATGGGCGTATCGCTACCCCCTTTTTCCCGGCAGCCCGTATCTGATCGCAGAAGGTTTCCAACCATGAGCAGGAGTTGCTTTAGCTGCAATAACAGCTTCTCCTCACTTGCCTCTTCATCATACCCGGTCTCTTCCTGGTCTTCCCCGGACACCACGTCACCCACGTTGCTCCAGTCAACAAATGATTTAAGGATTGTACCTTGAAGGGTGGATGCCACCCCATCGGGGTCTGGCATTTGTGCGATAACGCGACGCGAGGCCGCATCGGCAACCATTTTAAGGGGCTGTGTCCTGATTAATTCATCAGCCGCAATTTCCAAAGATTTGAAACCAAAAGCCACCAGAATTGAAACGAAGATCACACAGGGGGTGTAGGCGCGCATGGCGAGAAGCTAGCAAGAGCAACAGCGCCAGTTAGAACCGCAACTTCGGTCCATTGTCACAGACCATAGTTCGAACAGGTATGAGCAGCGAGATACTGGCAGTGTACGGTGTATCCTGATCCGGCCTTTGTTTATGGAAATAAAATTACGACAATGAACACGATACAAGCCGATTTCAACTGTGCAGCGTCTGTCCGCGTGCACTTCGACCCGAAAGTCGATATTGATCAAAATTTTAGGCTGGTGCGTTTTACCTAATGATAATAGCGGACCTCGAGTGGCGTTGCAAAACTTGGGTGAAATTTTAATTGTACGAGCTTGGTTTTCAAAAACGAACAGCATGTAAAAGGGACATACAACAAATGGCAATTATTTAAGTATGGAACAGAAAAGCTCTGAGTGGTACGTGCGATGAACACGACGAGCATGCAGGGTCTGGTATTCTAACTACCCTCCAGAGAACGAGATCCCATAAGGGTCGGTTTAGCAAAACTTGCTTTTATTGTGCTATATCAATGGTACTGGAAAAGCTGAACCTAGGGAACTAATGTTCAGAGACTGGAACTAGTTGTTGCTCATAGAAGTACAGCCATACCCATTTCTGTTACAGGATGCTGATTATTGATTATTTGATTCGGATTATTCATAGCATCCGTCAAAAGCGCGTGTCGCATGTTGGCAGGACTTGACCTTGTCCTGCAGTATGTTTCTCTTTCACTAGTGTATCTTTTCGCTATCTTTTTACTATCATTTTTCTTTCTTTTTCACTGCTCGTTCTTGCGGTCCTTTGAGCCTCCTGGCTCGTACGGGCCTTACGAGCTCTTCCTGAGTTTGTAACATCATCATCATCATCATCATCATCATCATCATCATCATCATCATCATCATCATCATCATCATCATCATCATCATGTTACAGGATGCTGTGCTTAAGAGGCCAAGGGATGAAGACTCAAGGTCCAATAGACTATTATCCCTAGGAATTCTTTGGGGACCGTACCGTGTAGACCGCCGTACAATGCATTATGCAGTCAACGAGCTGCACATGACAGCGACGGGCTGGGCAATACACAACCGAGACGCCGAACAGCCAGAAAAACTCATTAGAGAAGGATGATAGGATGCCAGAAGCATGCATAGCGTGCAAAAAGCAACACAATTGACATGTTTGAATTGCTGATGACTAGCTGAATGTAGCGGTTGAATCTACCACTAGTGGCCGACAGACACAAATGCAGTCGCACGCTCAAAAACAATAATAATTTTGAAATGTGAAAGAAAAGGATCATCCAAAGATAGACCAACATGACCGACCGACCAAAAGCGTGTGTATTCGTTCGCGAGACCGATGCAGGAATATACATACAGTGCCGCGCAAATAGATCGGAAGCATATAAACAAGTTTATAATGCCATAAAAACATTAGAAATAAAAATTGCACCGTTGCCTTAGCTCCTTCCTGATATGTACTCTAATATAGAGTACAAAGCCGCGTGTCCCTCCCCTGCGCTGTGGCTCGGCCCGGTCAGGGCCCCCGGTGCTCGTCTTTGCAGGGCGAGTCGCCCACAGTGTAACACCCTGAACAGTAATTAAGCCTTATGCATCTGACCACCGATGGTAACCTGGAAATTGTAATTGTTGAAATGAGTTGAAATGTCATCAGGTGTATGTCTGACTGAAAAGATGGGCTGGAATCTGAAAGTAAAAAGCTTCGTCAAAGATAGAGACATGCGCCAAAGCAAGTCTCAAGCTGCTGTATATCCACCGTACTTACAATCCGCTGTTTGAATGAACAGCTCGCAATAAAAATAGTTAGACTAGAGTTGAAGGGTTCCAAAAAGGAGGCAACTCGAGGGCGGGAAACATCCAAGCAATCCAAAGTGGAACTACATACGTAGGCTAACGGCCCAGCATGGCCCAGCCAGCCAGGACGGCCCCTACGGGTCTACGAACACAGTGAGTCCATCTTGTCATCAAACCGCCTGAAGATAGAGTTAAGCTAGTTTGGCCCGCCAAGAAGTAGGGCCAAAAAAAAAACAACTGCCATTTCTGCCCGTTGATGGCCGGTGGAAAGCTAAGGCCGCCGGTGAAACTGGCTCGCTGGCTGGGAACCTACGTAGCTCTAAAACTGCTTCTGGGCACATTTTGAAAGGTTTTGAAGATTTATATAAATATGAAGTTCTTCCGCATCTGTCCTATAAATGAATTATAAAAATGCATGTATTGCATGCTATCTACATAATAAGCACTTACGCGTATCTTTTCCCGCTTATCTGGAACCCTCTTGAACGAAGCTGTGGGGTATCCAGGGATATGTAGTATCCGAGATGGGACCTTCATCCGTTCCGGGATGCGAAGCGGACTTTCCGTTCCGTTCCGTTCATATTCTGATCGCTCGGCCTTTGCGGCATGTGGTCACATATAACAGAGATACGACAGAAGCTTGTTAAGCGTGTCAGGAAATTCTGTAGGAAAGCGCATGGCGGCGCATGCATCGATCGAGGGCACTTCGTTGATGCGACTCGGTACGTAAACACGCACCTACCTGCCATGCCATACCCTACACTAGTACTTTTTTGATAACGTCTGCTGGCACACATGATTATTATTCTAGCCACGTCTGATGGCCAACCCCGTGGGAGTAGTGCGCAGCTGGAATGCATGGCCGCGGTCCCGCTCTTGGGGGAGTAAAGTGGAGGGAGACTCGAGAGAGTATTCTGGATTGGGTGGGCAGCAGCTGGACCAGCGTTCCTCACCCCGGAGGGGACGGGACCCGGAAACTTTTCAGTTTTTAGGACAACGCCCGGAATAATGTTGGGGCGGCTCCGGGTATCCCCGGAAAACTCTTCCAGTGTAAAGCGCAGCTTTCCGCGTTTTAGGGCGTAACTAGGCAGAGTTCCAGAGGGGGACCCTCCCGGAGAAGAAGTTTTGGGGCTCCGGGGAACCCTGGAACAAACAGCTGCCCCCTTGAAGAACGCTGGTGTGGATGACAGCAGCCTAGCTATCTTCATACTGCGGAAGGAGGGCTCCTGGCGGCTCCTGGGGGGTACAGGAATAAGAATGGCAGCAGTCTCTGGGGGGAGGGGGAGTAAGGAAAACAAGCTGGGGGCGCTAGCTGGGGAAGCGGCCCACGTAATAAGGCAGGGGCAGAAGTATCCCGGGGGATGATGAGTATGAGGGTCCAGGCGTCTTGGTGGACTGGCCGGAGTGGCAGGAGATTCCGGGACAGCAACAGGAAAGGGATCAAAGTGTACGTTTGATGGCTAAAAGCCAGTCAAGCCGTGTCAAGAGTCCCAGCCAGACGCAATACGCTGCATCATCGTGTCGGCCGCTATGCGAGAGGCGAGAGTATGCGGGACCCACCCCAGGTGCTACCTAGCAGGATTCTAGCTGGGCCGTCGTTCGTCCATCAACTCCCTAGCCTCAAATATAGCCATCGATCTGCATGGGCAGCAGGGTCAGTACGGGTCTGGTCAGTTCGTGGATGCTAGGGGTAAGTCTCGTGTGGGGACTAATGCTTCAGGTGTCCGTCTGACGGCCCCTTTTAACGGTTTTGTACGTCGTTTCAACAAATAGTCAACCAACGGGCAAACTGAAAGTTCAACTGCTGATGTGCTGAAAATTCACTTCGTTGCGATTTGTATAGCGACAACGTTATTCATCATAATTATGTAAATCTGAATATGACAGCGGCAAACGATTGACAAGCTCTTGACACATCGTTCACGTTTCGCGCTGCTGGAAGACGAGCAGAACACAATTAAACAATTTTACGTATAGTTTGAGGATACAGTATACGGAAAATAGGCGCCAAACATTGAATTAACGTGAGCCTTCGCTGCCCGGCGAGCCTCCGGGTAGCCCTGCCTGTATAGATATGGCTCACGACGACACGATTGCACATATAGCGCAACAGGATCAGCAGGACCAGGGTCCGAAGCCGGCGGACGGACGAGATGGACCTGCGGAAGCCGATGCAGGCAGGAGGCCAGTTAAGCGTTACCGGCGCGAGGATCTTGACAAGGAAGAAGAACAAAACCTACTTATGTCCGAAGATGGAGACGATGACAAGTGAGGCACCTATAAGGCCTTGCGCTAGATGGGTTGTCTGGGGGATTTCGGATCGTCACAAGGTTCCGGTTCCCTGGATCAAAACTGGTTTTGGGCATTCTGGTTATCAGGGGCGTTTTGGGGATGCAAGGAATGCCCAGCACGGGTGGCTGCAGAGAGGCTCCAAGGAGACACGAAACGTATTCTTCTTGCGTGCCTTACTGATGTGCCTTACTGTACGGCGCTTGCCAAACCCGCCGTCAGCTGGCAATAGAGCACATGAGTCTATTTCCTGATCTTTTGACCCACACCCGTCATGTGGGTGCCATTCGGCTAATCACACAGTGCGGCATCACACACACGTTCTCACGCGCCCGCGCTCTCCCTGCCTTTGTTTCTTCCGTTCCCATGACCTTTCGCTCCCCATTAGCCACCATGTCCCAACACCTGACCCTGCCAGCACCTCATCCATACCCCTGCTCCCCACTTACCCCATCCGACCTTCACGGATCGCGCTTGTACTCCTTAAAAGAGGGAAAAGTACGATCTCCTCAGGAGCTCTTTAGGAGCTTTCTTACAGCAGTAGCAGTTATCTCATGTATTCGCATTTTCATTCCATACCTATATTCCATACCTACATACATGCCAACTGAAGTCTCGTCGTACAGCGCCTTATGGAGCCCGTTTCGGTGACTCGGCCAGTTTATTATCATCACCGCAATGTAAGCGGTGCGAATAAAGAACAACACCTCAACGTTTGGCGTCGTTGCAACCACATTTCATCACGGACTTCTGTCTTGCCGATTTCCATCTGCACTCAGTGCCGACGAGTACATCCCCCTCCGCAAGCGGCGGGAGGAAGAGGAATCGCGTTTGGTCAAGCTGTTGCGGGTGAGTCAAGAGGTGCTGGGCGTAGGGCGAGAGAATGAGCCCAGGCCGGGAGGAAAGCAAAGCAGACGCAGAGGCGGGGCAAAAGAGCGAGGTGAGGAGAGAGGAATGGCAGATTGACGAGACCTATTACGGCTTCTGGGAGAACGGGATGCCGCTGACCTGACCGGTACAGGGACCCCCAAATCATTAGCTTCAGCTTGGCCAAGAAAGCCTTAAGGTCTGATTCTGGCTCTGGACGAAGCCACCATCCGAAGCAAGCTTAGAGGATCAGTGTGAGCACAACAGATTTGGGAGATCTTTATTCTGTTTTAGATCCGGATCCAGACCCTTGGGGTGGGGGCTTAGGGAAATTTGGAAGACGGCTACAGTTAAACGTGGCAGTCAGCAAACAAGCGAACCGAACGAAGGGAGCGCGAGGGACCGGGATTTTGAGCGGAGACTTGGGCGGGAATCCCGGTCCAGATTCGGAGCTGAACCGGGTGTGCGTGTGGCATCTTCTACTAGCACCGTACTCGCACCGTATGTGCATGTGTGCTGTGGTTCTATTGTGGTCCCACCTGTGGGTGGAGGAGATGGGGGGAGAGGGGGGATACAGACATGAAACGTACTGGAAGTCAACTGGATGGTGCGCCACGCGAGGGGTTTGGATCGGGGATTTGGAGCTGGGGTTGGAGGAGGCCGCCCGTGGGCCTGCTGGAGTCGCTGCCCGCACGTTCCTCGCCGCACCGGATGTGAGTTCCATCGCGCTCTCTCGGAGGCCCAAACTCCCAACAAAACGCCGCTTGTTATTGCTGTTGCTGTTGCGTGGTTTTGCCATTATTTTTGTTTTGCCTACAGCGTGACGAATTGCATGTTGTTGTGGTGGTGGTAGTAGGGGGTGGGCGATGGCGGGGGTCATAGGGATGGCGGCGGGGCCTGATGGCGGGGGTCATAGCGATGGCGGCGGGGGTGGCAGTGAAGAACTTTGGAGGATTTTGCCGTTATTATGGTGGCAGTTGTACGACGCGTTTCTACTTCTTCGCTTGGGAAGTTGGTGTTTGCGATAATACCGCTCTCTCTCTACGTTATTGTGTGTGCTCAAAAGCGGCGGTTGTTGCCGTACCACTTAGGGTTTTTTTCCCTACAAAGAGGTACCTGCAAGCGAAGTCACGGCAGCATCATGGGAGCACTTGGTTGCTTCCGTGTGATTGGACGTGAGCTGCGGTAACCAATTACGGCTCTGCCTCTGAACGGTAATGGTCATGGCAGAAGCCGCAGCGGGAACCTGTAAGTTAGGCTTCACCGACAAAAGAATTTTACAAAAATACTCTTGTTCGTCGTATTCTCTTTGGCTTACACTGCTTTCGTACGGCCCTGCCGTACTTAGCAACGACTCTGAAACCCATTTCCCCTTTCTCGGCAAATAATGAGAAAAAAGTAGTCTTTCACTGACAAGACAAAGCCTTCATGTTCATGTTATGTTTGACCTTACCCCTAGTGTCGAAGTCTTTGCTGCTACTGCTGCTGCTGCTACTGCTACTGCTGCTACTGCCCCATATCCTGTTCTATTTGCAGGGCGGCAGGGAGGGCAGTGCTGAGCGCTCCGGCTCCGAGCCCCCACACGGGGATCGGCCCAAGGAGAGCTTGCTGGTCATCACGGCACGGTGGGGCCTGGCCCCGGGGGAGGAAGGGCACGGAGTGTGTGGGGCGGCTTCATCACGGGGTTGCAGGGTGTAGGAGGAGCTGTTCGGGGGCCTACTGGGGTAAATTGCAACGAAAGAAGCTGGGAGTGGTTTCGGAGCCCGTACTGCAGGCGCTTCACACAAGGACTTCATAACGCTTCTGCAATCTAGCTTCTTGGCAGTTCCTGATACGCACTTAAGGACACGATCGTGTGTGTGTGTGTGTGTGTCGTACTGCTTTCCATTTACTCTCCGGTTTGATCCCGTGTGCCAGGACCCGCAAGGACGCGGGTGCACCCACTGAGGCTCAGGCCCTGTTGGAGGAGGAGGCGGACATCATGCGACATGCGCTGCAGAAGCAGGCGCTCAAGGCAGTCAAGGAGCTGGCCACGGTGGGGAAGGGGAAAGGAGAATGATAATAGCAGAGTCGTGTGCGCTTATGGGTGTGGGTCTGTGCGCGTATGTGTGTTTGGGTGTGTACGGACGGACATCTGCATCAGGGGTTCCACTGTCATGCAGATTGTCAGCGCTGGGCGGTGTTCTCCTGCTGTTTCTCCCTTCGGCGCTCGATTTAAAAGATGAATGGAGTCAGATTGATTAATATATTGTTATACCGTTGCTTCGTATACAACCGCCTAACTCCTAACCGACAGGGCATAACGTACAGTCGGTCCATGGAGACGGGTTGGAAACCGCCGCTCCGGTACCGCCGTTTGCCGCAAGTGAGTAGAGCGCGATGAGGGGGATTCGTTGATATGGATTGGTTGCCGACAAAGAGCTGTACAATATGTAAACACACATGTACATGTATATTATCTGAGGGTTGTTACACTGTGGGCGACTCGCCCTGCAAAGACGAGCACCGTACACACACACACACATATATATACATATATATATATATATATGTGTGTGTGTGTATACACATGGGTGTTTGTGTCCATGTGTGTATGTTCCCTGCACCAGCACCTGACATAAGAACAACGCCTTCCCTCTTCTGAAAGAGCCTGCTGGAAGACTTCATAATCCTTTCGGCATCTGTTATTGATGTATGTCTGTTGATTCATTCGTGTGTGTGTGTGTGTGTATGTGTGCGTATGTGTGCATCTTCCGACATCCCAGCAACGGCCTCTCAATATGTTTGGGGCCCTACTTGCCCCGCCCTCTGCCAAGCTTGTCTGGTCCCACCTTCGCCCACGTTGCATCCCCCCTCCGGAACACCAGGAGCTGCAGCAGCAACTGCGTGACGCTCTGAGGATCGTGTGCGACGGAAAGAACATCCCGCCG